>JACJUM010003317.1:10581356-10656995 GCA_020976665.1 Heortia vitessoides
GTACATTCACACAACATCTCATACATTGATCTGACTCCGAGATAAGTAGCCTAAAGCGCTTGTGTTGCGAACAGACAGCTTATATATCGGCTATCAAACTCAGTTTGTATGTTTAAAAGAAGTTACGTTGGGCAAACGTTTGACAATCGCAGAGCGCAGCTTTCGCGACGGAGATGCTGCTACCCATCCCCACCATTTTTTTCACATTTAAGCTACACTGTTTTGGATGGATAAACTGTCTGTCGGTTCTGGTATCTCAGTTGCCTTTTACGACACCTGGTGCAAAAGGAGGCACTATTCTACTTTGCCGGTACCTCACGGCTAGTTTTACTATTAGAATCTTTTATTATTGGAATCAGGAATCATAACCGAACCAAAGTTCCCGACATAGCCCGGCGGATTAGTAAGTTGAAGTGGCAGTGGGCAGGGTATTTAGTACGCAGAACCGATGGCCGATGAAGCCGTAAGATTCTGGAATGGAGACCACGTACCGAAGAGTATAGCCGCGGCATATAACCGGTTCTATTGGAGATCCCTAGGGTAAGTATATACCCAGCAGTGGACGTCGTACGGATGAAATGATGATGATGATATAGATATTGACTTACCGTGGAGACTGGTTGCAGTCGGGCATCGGAACCAGTTGTGCCAAGTTGCTCATGAACGCAGACTTCGATAACTCCAGATGTGTTGTCTTCCCTGCAGTGACACCACAAATAAATACATATGCATAACTAAAGTAATCTTGCAAAGTAGTATAGTACCTCCCCCTGTACTTGGTGGTAAAAACGACGATTGAGGTACCGGATCCAACAGATGGCGGTATATGCATCCCTACCTGCAGCAAATTAGCTTCGCCGTCTTGGGTGGATATAACGTTACTATCGGTTCCGGTACCTCAGTCTTTTATGAGGTACTATTCCACTGCCGGTACCCCTACCCACCCTTATATATCTCGTGCTGCGTGACGGCCACGTCCAAATACAACTGCTCCATGGTGCCGATCAGCTCCAGGCTGCCAGTGGCGAGGTTGATGACGGGCCGCATCATGCGGGCCTCCGTGGTGAACAGGAACACGCCCGCGTACTGCGCGCACATCTGCCATACGACGTCGTCACAATCCTTACTAATATTATAAATCCGAAAGTAACTCTGTTTGTCTGTCAGTTACGCAATCACGCCTAAATTACTGAACCGATTTAAATGAAATTTGATACACAGATAGTCTAAAGCCTTAGAAAGGACATAGGCTACTTTTAATTAGACATAAGAGTTGTAAGGGGTCGAAAGAGGGATAAAAAGATGTATGGAAGTAGCGCTATTGTTAAAGCTAGAAGCTTAAAACTTATTATTCAGGCTATTGGTTTATATATATAAATAAATATAACATTCAAAGTTTATATACGTTAAAGTAAAAAGTATGGTGCCCAAAGAAACTACTGCATACGGACTATGTCGCGGGCATAGCTAGTAAAAAATAAATAAATTCACATGACATGTCATACATTGACCTGTATCCGAGATAAATAGCTCAAAGCACTTGCATTACGAATGCCAGACAACATAAGTATTACAAATATAATATTTAGATACATATAAATAACAACCCAGACACAGAACAAATGCAAATATTATTCTTATAAATTCTTATGAACCCGCGACAATTGATGCATTTAATAGGTACACTACCACCGAACGCGTCATCGGGCATGCAACACTAAACTTAACCTATCGCCGCTGGCGGTACTCTTTTACCAAAATGAGACACTTACCAAAGTAAGACTCTTTAATCAAAAGAAAACACTTTTACCAAAAGAAGACGCATTAAATAAAAGAATACACTTTTACCAAAAGAAGACTCTTTTTCCAAAAGAATACACTTTTACTAAAAGAAAACACTTCAACCAAAATAATACACTTATACCAATAAAAGACTCTTTTACCAAAAGAATACACTTTTACCAAAACAAGACACTATTACCAAAAGAAGACTTTTACCAAAAGAAGACTCTTTCACCAAAAATTACACTTTTAACCAAAAGAAGACACTTTTATCAAAACAATACCCTTTTACAAAAAGAACACACTTTCACCAAAAGAAGACACATTTACCAAAAGAAGATTCTTTTACCAAAATCTGTCTCTTTTACCAATATAAGGAAAGCCCTAAGTCAAAACTGAGCTCTTAAGCTGACTGGCAGATCTATAACTATAAAAGGAGAAGCTAGCTGACAGACTAACATATCAATGCAGGGACTATATGGGGTAAAACTATATGGGACTATATGGGTTGAAATTTATAACGTAAGAGCTCTTTTATAACGTAGGAGAGCACGTAAAAAAAAAAATTCGGCAATTCACTCCCTAAATGGGAAATGAGGGTGCCTGGAGACAGATCAATGTATAAAATATTTTGTGAATTTATTTCTTAACGCTTTATTAATATTATTAACATTTTTTTATATATAATATAAAGTATTAATATAATGTTAAAATTTAGTATTTCTTGTTAAAATGCATACAGTGTTTTCCTAAAAGATTGTCACATGTATCTAAAGAAAACTAATTTTAAGATTTGTTAAAAACCACGTAGTTGGCGAAATAAATAAAATTGAATAAATTTTCGTACCTGTTTCTTGGGCACCAGCACGATCTCCATAGTGATGGGCACCTCCTCCCCCTTGACCTTGAGGATGCGAAGGTGCGCGGTGGACCGCTCCGCCGTGTCCTCAGGTAGGTAACCCACAAGCCGCCCGTCAACAAATACCGGGTACTTGTACACGTCGCGGGACAGCGGCGTTTGCGACACCGAACTGATGGGTTCCATGCCTGGGCAGTGGGGATGGGAATGACACAATCATCTACAATTCAGGGTTGGAACTCTGTTTGTTATTAACTTTAATCAATTTATGACATTCTTTGACAATATACTATTATTTTAACTTTAAACTTGCGAAATTTGTTACAATAATACTTTTTATTTCCCATAAGCACTTAAATTTGTTGACATTTTATATTTCCTATTCACTGTAATTATGTATGTCTCTAAGATCAAGAATTTTCACGGCTGCTAATGGCCAAACATTGTGACACCACTACCATTGTATACCAATGTTTACAAATAAATACATCGAATTGAATTGTTCATCCTAGTTAACAACTTTCCACTTAACACAAAGGCTATCTATTGACAGTCCACTACTGGACATAGACGTTCCTAAAAAATGGGGAATTCTGACCATAATTGCCGCGCTGGGCGGGCTTGTTGGCAATCGCAAAGCGCAGCTTTCGCGTTGGAGACGCTGCTGCGTATCCTCGCTCTGGGCATTTATACTACACTGTTGCGAATGGATATATCGCCATCTGTCGGTTCTGGTACCTAAAGCGCCTCTTACGACAGCTAGTGTTGGGGGAGGTCCTATTCTATTCTGTCGGTACCTCACGGCTTTAGCATGATGTTATCTCCTATAATTATTTGCTACAAATAGACCAAAAATACTTTTATTATAACTTAACTGATGAATAGTGTAAGCAAATGTTAATTAATAAATAAACAAATCACCGTAAGTTACTGGCAAAGACGAATAGTACTTCCCCCTGGACCAGGTATCGTAAAAGGCGGCTAAGGTACCATTACCGACAGATGGCGGTATATCCATCCGCAACAGTGTAGCATAAATGCCCAGCGATGATAAGCAGCAGCGTCTCAGCAGTATATCTATCCGAGACAATGCAGCTCAAATGCACAGGGCGGGGTGGGCAGCAACATCTTCATCACGAAAGCTGTGCTCTGCGATTGCCAACACGCTTGCCCAGCTCGGCAATTATGGGCAAAATTCCCCCTTTTTTGGGGGAGGCCTATCTCCAGCAGTAGACTTTCAATGGCTGGTATGATGGTGATGATGATGAAATAAACAAATATTCTTGTCCACTCACCACATCTTTCGAGGACGAATGGCAACGACTCCAACAGTTTGGAGTCTGGACACTGCGTGACCTGAGAAATGACACACGACGGGCATGTTAAGTAGATTTATTTTATAAAGGGAAGGATAAAGTATTATGGCTACAATTTTTAAAAGAACCCAGGACAAATATTTATATGATGATATTTTTGTTTGTTCTGTGTCTGGGTGTTGAATACATGTATTCGAGCTTTATATTAAAAATTTTGATTCCTCTGTAGTCAAATGTCCGTGCACGAGTGCTTTAAGCGACTTATCACGGACTCAGGTCGATGTATGTGATGTGTGAATTTATTTATTTATATTATCCCTTGCAAGACTAAGTGAAAGGAGTAAATTTCAAACTGCAAGAGCAAAGAAAAATATCGTCTCTGCAAGCTGATGTGATAAATTCATACTTTCAACTTTAACTCTATAATATAGAATAAGAAAATTGATAAATATTGGTTCCAACTTTTATCGCTGAATTTTAAATATGTCATATCTAATTTATGTCATATTTTAATTTTTTATAATTTTATTATGCTTAACAGCCAACCTTAAAACCAGAATCTTCTGAAGGCATAAATTAAAAATGCATAATAATTATGAGGCTGGACTATCGTAGCATGCTTTTTGGGTAATTCTCATTTTCTAAAAAACAATGTCACTGCCATGGAGGGCAACTTTTTTTCAATCCTTATAATTGCGAATTTAAAATATTGGTCAGTGGTCATGGGAAAAGTATTCGCCGAGCTCGCAATATTTTAAATTCAATTACGAATTAAAAAAAAATAAGGATATAAAGAATAAGGATTAAAAAAAAGTTGTTGCCCTCCATGGCAGTGAACATTGTTTTTTAGAAAATGAGAATTACCCATCACGGCTCGACCCTTCACGACTACGCAAACTTAAATTAGGCTGTAGGGGAAGGGAAGACAATACAACATGATACATACATACTACTTCGGTGTTGCATCGATTCGTTTCTGTCTGTCACTATTATAGCACAGAGAGCCTATCCGTTATCACGAACATTTTTATTTATTAAGTATACCAATGTTCGTTACAGTAATGTTCTACTTATATACTTAATATTTGACTTTTAGATTCAAGTCACAAGGCACAATCAAAAGGTATACATCAAATGCAATAATAGAATGCCTACTGAAATAATTCCAAATAAAAATCTGCTATCGACATTGTATGCCGAGTGAAATAATGCTATCAGTAATGCCATTGTAAATTCGGACATATAAACATTCGAACAAATAACAATTATACTAAACAATTGGTGTGCCTTGAGCATATTTGTTTAAAGAAAATTATGATGGCATATACAAATATGGGTTTGTTCTGACGATTGAAACTCGGAGCAACCAATTTGCCATACAGATATTTTATATTTTTAACTCTGTTAATTGAAGTACTCGAAAGACTTAATATACACAATTTAATTATTCTCTCGAAAGAAATATATTTATCGCATATTAAAGAAAGAAAGTATAAATGATATTAAAAGCATGGCGCCGGTACCTGCGCGGACATGGTGAGGTGGTTGAGCAGGCCGCAGGGCGCGCCGTCGGGCGTGTGCACCGGACACACGAAGCCCCACGCGTCCGGCAGCAGCTGGCGCGCCTCCGTCGTGCGCATCTCCAGGAAGAACGAGCCGCGGTGGATCGCCCTGCACACAACACTGCCTGTCTACCTAGTCTACCATGGGCGCGCCTCCTGGAGACAGCTGGCGCGCCTCCGTCGTGCGCATCTCCAGGAAGAACGAGCCGCGGTGGATCGCCCTGCACACAACACTGCCTGTCTACCTAGTCTACCATGGGCGCGCCTCCTGGAGACAGCTGGCGCGCCTCCGTCGTGCGCATCTCCAGGAAAAACGAGCCGCGGTGGATCGCCCTGCACACAACACTGCCTGTCTACCTAGTCTACCATGGGCGGGCCGGTACGACACTGCTGTACGACAATCTGTACTCACTTGAAGTGCGACATATACCGCATCCTGTTAATGTTCTCTGCGACGATGGTAAGACCCTTGTACTGCGTCAGGTTTACATTGTTGGAGGGGGCATTGCCGGTCGCGAGGAACGTCTCCATCTTCGCCTCTAGGTTGCCAGCCATTCGGATCAGGGTGGGTACTTCAGCCTGTGGGCAAGTTTGTAGGTACATACATTTATTTATTAAGACACTAGCGACCCGGCCCGGCTTCACACGAGTACAATAGGGATAAAAAATGGTTATTGGTTACCTCTGAAAGATACATAGATATATACTACCGAAAATTTATTTGTAGACCTTTTGTGGTGTAGAATACTGTAGTACATTATTTTGATCAATATCGTCGGTTACGACATCACGCGAGAACGAGATTGCGTTTCCTAGGCTACACTAGAGCGGTCGGTGTTTGCTTTAGGGACTGCTCAGAAATAGAAAAAGCGTGTGGAGTGATTGTTATTGTAGAGTGAGCCGCGAACCTCGACGTCCAAGTAGGAGCATCGATGATATGAGCCTTCATTAACATTCCGATCCCTTTTGCTTGAAAGTATATCCAATGGATGGCATAAGTGAAGTCGATATGGAAATGGATTTACACTAAAAAGATGGCAAGCAACCCGCTTGATAAATAAAAAATTCCCACAACATCTCATACATTGACATGATTCCGTGTAACTTCGCTTAAACCACTTGTGTTACGGATATCAGACAACAAAGAAATCACAAATATAATACTTAAATACATATATTTAACACCCAGACACAGAACAAACTCAAATATCATCATATAAATATTTGTCCTTTGTGGGGATCGGATCCAAGAGTTTTGGCGCACAAGACAGGATCACTGCGCTATCGTGTCCGTTAGCAACCGCATCAAAAAAACCTGATTACCCCCGTTTTGGCGAACCCTATACTCTAGTCCTCCGGGATCTGGATACCTCAGCAGGGAGCTCACTCCACAACCTCAGCGTACCTGAGAGAAAATGCCTCTGAAACCGTTCAATACGCGATTTTTTAGTTCTAAGAGTGTGTCCTAAGCAACCGTCGGCATCAAAACTGACCGAGTTGAGGACGAGGCGACCGCTGGCTTTTGCGCGCTTGCAGATCTGCGAACGCATCACCATCAGCAGCATCTGCAGGCGTTCCTTCAGCACCTGCAGGTACAGGTGCCCGCCAAGCATCAGTTCTTGGACCATCACCGAATCTGCACCTTCCACCTGTCCCATGGATAAAGTCACATCTATTAATATACTAATGGATCGTTAAAATATATGTACTTGCGTAACCCTAGAACGATTGCACCATATAGGTTGGTTATTTTTTAATTGTTTTTGTAATTCCCAGGACCAGGATTGTACAGAATCAAGACGTTTATTATCATCATCATCACGTCAGCCATTGGAAGTCCACTGCTGAACATAGGCCACCCCAAAAAGGGGGAAAAGGGGGAATTGCCGCGCTGGGCAAGCGTATTGCGTATTGTATATCCCAGGGCGTAGTTTCGCGGCGGTAATGCTGCTACCCATTCCCGTTCTGTCTTAATTGAGATACATTGTTACGAATGGATATACCGACATCTCTTGGTTCTGGTACTTTAGTCGCCTCCTACCTATCCGGTAGAGAGGGAGATAATATTTTACTCTGCCGTTACTATACATTCATATGCATTTAGTAGAAAGCTGTTATTTTAATATTACAATTTTATTTATGAGTTTGAAAAGCAAAAACAAGCGTCGTTTCAACATTTTGTCTAGATTAGACGTATACCTTCGAGTGGTCGTCTTCATTGGTATCCGCTTTCGCCTGTTTCCATCAGTGTCAGTATTGCTGCGTTATGGTTTTTTTTAGAATAAGTCGACCAAACACGCATACAGTCTGCGTGATAGTAAGCGTAACCGCAGTCTATACACACTCGTAATATCACAACGATATCATTAGACAATTAGCAATACTAAAACAGCTCATTTCCGGTAGAGATAGGTGAGACTGAGGTACCAATGCAGACGACCTTTTTAAGAGATCTATTTTACGTTAAGGGTATTTAGGTTTAAGGGGCGAGGGAAGAGATGTGATGAGAGAGAAGAGAGACTCACCGGGTAATGTGACATCAGGAATTCATAACATTAGCGGCGCGCTAGTAACATAGTGTGATGACACGAGCGTGTATAGGCTCTGGGACATTAACCGCCACATGGACCGTGTGCTTTTTAGCTAATTCTAGCTTTATCAAACACAATATTTTGTTTCAGAACTTATGTTTTCAGTGGAATCTTCACTGATCTATGTATATTTTTACATAAATACGAGCCGTGAGGTACCCCGGCAGAGAAGAATAGTATCTCCCGTACTTTGTGTTGTAAAAGTGAGGCTACAGGGTAGAGATAGGTAGCAGCAACCTCGTTGCGAAGTTGCGCTCTGCTATTGCCACCACGCCTGCCTAGCGCGGCAACTATGGGTATAAATCACCCTGTCAAGGGGAGGCCTATGTCCAACAGTGGACTTTATATTGGTGACATGATGACTTATACATATAGTCTATTTAAGAAAAACCACTGCTTGGAATTTGTCAAGGATAAACTTCAATCTGTATCGTCCACCAACTCACCTTGCACTTGTTTTGCACCAGGTCGAACAGCTTCTGCGCCATGAAGACCAGCGCGTGGAGCTTATCCTTATGTGTTGGCAGGTGAATCATTAGACAGCGGTGGAGCAGGAAGTCGGCGGCTTCCTCGTCCGTGGAGTCAGGAGGCAGCTCGTAGAGGCGCGCGCGGAACATGCGTCCAAGGTACAGCCGGCACTCCTCCGACGTGTGCAGGCCTTCCTCATGCAGTTCCCGGAGCATGTTCTGGACGCAGCTGTGTGCGTGTGTGCAAGCGTGCGTAAAGCATGATTCTCGAGCATAGCATAGAATTGATACCACTCTACTAATCCTTATCGGTCTTGTACTACATAATATTGGTTTTAATTTATTTTTATTTATTTAACATACTTGACAGCTTTCCTTACAAGCTAAACTTAATACGTTAGTGTGCCATTGTCACTGAATAGTTGTTTTCTTTGTCCCAATATCCCTACGTATGCGTAGATCTTTAAAACCACGTAACGGATTTTGATGCGGTATTTTTAAATAGATACAGTGATTCCAGAGAAAGATTTGCATGTATAATACATCTATAATTTATAAGCGAAACTGATAATTTTAGAGGTTCTTAATGTGATGTCGTAAATAAACATCATTTTTTTGCGATTACCTACATTGCAAACGCTGGCTGAACCGGACGAGATAGATCAAAAAAGTGTGCTACAGTATTGTACTCCTTAAAAAGGCCTACAAAAAAGTTCGCGATGGAACATGTCTATCTCTTAGAGAAAACCCACAACCATTTTTTATCCAGATTGCACCCGCGCGAAACTGGTGCAGTTAGCTAGTACATTATATAAAAGAAAACACAGAGACCTTATGTACTAACGATATTATTAAACGGACCCGATGGCGCAGATGGTAGTGATCCTGTCTTGTGCACCAGGGGTCGTGGGTTCGATTCCCACCCAGAGCAAATATTTATATGATGATATTTGTGTTTGCTCTGTGTATGGGTGTAAAATATATGTATTTAAGTAGTATATTTGTGATTCCTCTGTTGTCTGGCATTCGTATCACAAGTGCTTTAAGCGACTTACCACGGAGTCAGGTCAATGTATGAGATGTTGTGGGAATTTATTATAAAAAAAAAGTAAAGATATATGAAACTATTTTTGCAAGTTCATTCAATTTGTCCAAAAATATATACACCCTGTCATGCACATTGTTGACTATATGAATTGCTTAGACTAGTCTGTCTTAGCTAGGAGATTGGTTCTAGCCACGAGTGCGGACGGCAGCGGCGGACGGGCCTCAATGCGGAAATATTTTTTAACTAGCTGTGCCCGCGACTGCGTCCGCGTGGAATAGTATTTTTGGGTACCATACCTTATAAAACTTTGAATGTTTATTTATATCGAATCAATGGCCTGAAATATAAGTTTCAAGTTTCTAGCTCTAAAAATGGCGATACTTCCATACAACTTTTCATCCCCCTTTTCAACCCCTTGCAACCCTAATTGGAATAAAAAATTAGCCTATGTCCTTTCTCAGGGTCAAAGATTGCCTGTGCCAAATTTCGTCAAAATCGGTTGAGAGTTTTAAGCAGGAAAAAACAGACAGACAGAGTTACTTTCGCATTTATAATATTAGTAGGGATGTATAAGAAATCAACTAAGTTATTAACAAGCGATGGCAACTGTTTTTGCCTGCATTAAATTAAGACTTAAAATTTACCGTTCTGAATGTTTTCACATCTCTTGTACTCTCACAATAGTATTTTACCATGTACAAATAAAAGAACAAATGGTTTGGATAAAAAATGGTACAACTCACTTTACATAGTACAAGTCATCCTTCTTCCCGTGCAGCAGTAATCTATATATGTAATGGTCAGGCCAATCCACTAGGCACTTAAGGACCAAGAGCAACGGAGCGTAGTACATTACTTTTCGGTGGGAGAACATTATTTTGCAGGTGCCATTTTGTAGAAAGTGTAGCACGTTGGTCTGATAAAAAAAAAAATTAATAGTTATACTTTTAGTGCTATGAACTGGAAGTGTTTTTATTGTAAAACCCGCTAATCTCATAAGCTGGTTCACATCGAAAAAAAGTTTATCAAGGAAGACTAAAGTTTTTATGTGTATGTATGTACTTAATGCAACTCAAACTTCCACCAGCTTTAACATTATTTCTATCCAAAGGTTGCCTGTAAGAAATGCATTTAGCGATAAGGTCGCCTCTTGTATCTACTATTCCATGTTTTTGTGATGTTCTTGTGTTGTTTTCATTGGTGTACAATAAAGAGTATATTATTATTATTAAAGACTATAGTACATATTAATATGTAACTCACAGTGCTTGTCTGATCTGACTTGACACACCTCACCAGGATACCGTATTCAGAGAACAAGTTTCCTCTCATTTTCCACGTAGGTCGCTTGATGGCTACGGGGTAGTTACGTCTGGTCACCAGTAGCATCCGGGCTAAACGTTCATGACCCTAAAATAAAGATTTAATATAGACCAATCAAAATCTGTATATATGTAGCTCCACTTGCAATGTTTATGTGTAAATAAAAAAGTGCTTTTAGGCCATGGGTACCGGCAGAGTAAAATAGTCTTGAAACCAGGTGTTGTATCTGAAGAATTGGAACTGATATAGTGTAGCTCTAACAATTCAGAGCAGGAATGGGCAGCAGCATTCCCATTGTAAAACTATACTGTGTTTGCTGGGCAATTATGGGCTGGGCAATGAAACAATGATGATGTTTGTTGTGTATATAATAAGAGATCCATATTAACTTTATTCCTTTGTGAAATCATATCATTTCAATTGAAGATATCAAATTGGATAACATAAAAACTAGCTAAACAAGTAAGGTATTATGAACTTGATTATGTATATCGTCAATGATAGTGCATAAGTAGCAGTCGCAAATAAAGTTGAAAATTCAATCAGAAGAGATGGAAAATGAACCTTATTAACTTAAGCTACATACGCGGTATTGAATATCATTGACAATATGGTGTATGTTTGCTTATATTTTAAATAAAAGGCTATTAATTATTAATTTATTTTTAACAATTAATTTTTAAAAAAACGAAAAGCCATCTTACCTTCACCACAAAATATCCGCCCCACTCATCTGCATGTTCATTATGTTTGATTAGTTCTTCCGGGGTCATGTCAGCCAGGTGACACATTTTTGACTGTTAAAACATAATTCTTAGATACAAAGTAACTTCACAAATGAAGAATGTACAACGGAAAGTACATGTACGTATACATACATATTCCACAAAACCATGTTACTTGCAGGTATATTTTCTACAATCAATGTGATGACTTAATAAATTCCTATAACTTCGTAAATTATCAGATGTTTAATAATATGACTATTTGTATTAGAGTATAAAATAAAATACACAAGCAAATTAAATACCCATTTTATTTTCGAAGGAACTATGTAATAATTTTTATTGCCATGATAAATATTTCAATATAAAATCTTGAAAATGTTGTATCACATACTGATTAGCATTGCAAATTGTATTTGTTAAATATGTGCATTTAAGTAAAACTTAAGAACTTTGTATATGATTGTTAATCGCAAATAAATAATAATTATTATTAAAGAATAGTATAAATTGTTGTATTTTAAAATTTTCTTTTGTTTCTAGATAAATGTTTTTGTTGTACATTTATTTTAAAATATTTTTTTAAATAGTTAATTTCTAAAATAATAATATAACAACATAACAATATATTATATAACAATAACATAACAATGTTATTAAAAATTCTAGAAGATACATACTTTGAGCATGATAGGCAAGCATCCCAGCGATTTGTCTACAATCATAGTCTTGCCATTGATGGTAATAGACAATCTGATCTTGAAGTCCCCTTTGTATGTTGCCGCTCTTTGTCTGCATTCTGTTGGGAACACTTGTTGGTCCTTCACCCCCACGGCGTCCAACGGGACACTAGGCCTTGAAAATGCAGCTTCTTCTATAACAATCTTGATCTTTTCTCCTGTAGGTGCCTCAAAATCAGCCGGGATTAGGTCGTCAATAGCGGCTCGTATACCATCTTGTAGCATATAGTTGAAAGAGTCTATATGCGGCGCCCCGAGGCATTGTAGATACTGCAATACATAAATCAGTTATTTTTTTCAATATATCTAAAAAAAATAATAACGTTTCCTGATAAAAATTAGGGTAAAAGAGCAAAATGCATAAGTTACCGGGTTGGTTGTTTTCGGCGGTTTACTGTAGTTAGGGTTACTTGTGTATGACAGAGATGGATACTGTGCAACTTTTTTAGGATTCTTATTCATTTTAAATTGCTCATTTATGTAGAAAACACAAAATAATTCCGATAAAAACAGTAACTACACGTGCGTTTAAATGTCTGGAGTGACATTGAAGTATGACAACTGCGTTAGATAGCCATGATATGAGATCGATTATTTAATGAATTAATTTATCAATTGATATGTATAACTGAATTGTTTCAGCGAATCAATTTTTCTACTTTGAAAATCAACATTTGATTTTTGTTTTTGCTCATGATCACCAAACAAAGACTTAGGGGCTTATTCAATCTGTCTGTACCAGATGGAATTCTGATTTTTACCAATTAGAACGATTTGTTGAGTTATCTGAAATAATTGCGCCAATTGCGTTATGGTAGTAAAAATATTTTTTATTATTGAATTACCTGATTTTTCTGCAAAGAGATCGTTTGATTATAATATGTACCTTATCTTTAATGAAATATTATTTAAAGAAAAATTTAAAAAAAATCGATACATCGAAACTCTTTCTTTTAGATCCCGATTTTTATGCGAATCGATTCATTAGTTCATGATTTGAATCGACTTAAAAATCGATCTTTTTCGGAAAGATTCGCCATCCCTAAACTGCGTTTAGTTTATTTATAAATAAAGTACAAAATTACGAAACTTATAATTGCGTTTAATTTTTACCTTAGTCAACGTGCTATTAAACGATTATAGTATATTATATTATAGTAGTTATAGTATATTATTGGGATATAAATATATTATAGCATAGTATGTAACTATATACTTGTACTGTACATATTTCAAGGATGTATTACAATTCTCTTTCTTAGGTTTAAAAATTTGTCATGTTCTTAGGTTATTTTTTATTTGGTACACCTCATACTAACTCATGTTTTAAATATGTTTTCCACGCATTTCCAATGCAAAGGTTACCTGGAAGAAATCGCTCTATACGATAAGGCCGCCAATTGTAGGTACTTCATGATTTATTACTATTAATATTATTGTTAAATTTACTTTTAGGTGTACAATAAATTGTATTATTATTATAAATGGTGTAAGCCTTATATCACAATTTTTTAATTGGTATATGATGGTCAATGGAACGAGAAGCCAAATATAAAATACATATTTTTGGATTTTCGTCCCAATTAATATCAGCGTAAATGAGAAAAAATATAGGCGGTCTGTTATTTTTAAACGGTTTTTATATAATAACTACGAAACAGAGACATATTTTGATACAAACAAGTGCTTAATGAACTTGTCTATTAAAAGAAAATCATCATCATATCAGCCGTTGGCAGTCAACTATTGGACATAGACTTCACGAAGAAGGGGAGAATTTTGCCAATATTTGATGTGATAGTAAGCGTCATAGCAGTCTATAGACGTTCTTGATATGACAAGGACATTAAATGCCTATTGCTAACCTTGTGACTAGAAAATTTTTATGTTACATTAAAACCACTGCCTCCCTCACCCCTTAAACCGTAAGCAATGCGTACCTACACCTACAACAAACACAAATATTCATTTTATATTTGTCCTGGGTGGGAATCGAACACATGATTCTAGGCGCACAACACAGGATCACTACCATCTGCGTCATCGGGTCCGCCGAGCTGTTACTGGTAACCTAGTTTATTTGATATAGGTACTGCTCAGCTGACGGAAATTTTGAATATTCGGTTTACCGTGATTGCCCTCTGGAGGTACTAGAATTGACGTTTGAGCGGTTACTTTCACTCTTAGTGAACCTATCTTTTGCACCAATGGTCGTGGGTTCGATCCCTACCTAGGCGATATATGTATATGATGATGTTTTTGTTTGTTCTGTGTCTGGATGATAAATATTTATGTATTATATTTGTGATTCCTATGTTGTCTGATCTTCGTGACTTAAGTGCTTTAAGTGACTAATCTTGGAGTTAGGTCTGCCTTGTATAAATTATAATTTTTATTTCTTTTTTTATTTATACAACAGATACTGTATACATCCATCCATTCATACATCAGGCCTATATCCAATCGGGGCAGGCAAATGCAGAGACTTTGGATCTCCATAAGTACTTTCATACACGCTCGTTTACTCTTAATACTTCTAACTTGGTCCTTTTTCAATACGTCTACTGCCGGTTAAGATGTCGCTTCGGTCGTCCTATACCAACTCTTCCATTCATCTCCGCTCAAAATATTTGTGCAATCATTCTACTTTCAGCCTTCCTTTGTGCATGTCAAAATCATCTCAATTCCTTTCTCTATTTGATCTCTAATCACACTTTTCTTTAATCTATCTCTAAAATTCACATCATACATAATACGAACTGCTCTTATTTCAACAGCATTATGAGCGATAAACGTTTTTTTGCCAAAATCGTGGGGTATCGGCTGAGTGAGCTGCCGGAAACCGGCTTAGTAGGATAGTACCTCTCTCTTTTCTAGGTGTTAAAAGAGGCGACTGAGGTACCTAATAGCGGAATGTCCATCCGAAACAGCGCAGCTTAAATTCTACAGGGTGGGATGGGAATCCTCGTCGTGAAGTTGTGATCTGCAAATGCCACCACACCAGCCCAGCACGGCAAGTATGTGCAAAAGTCCCTCTATCTTTGGCAAGCCTATGTCTAGCAGTGAATTTCCTTTGGCTGCTGTGAGGACAAACTGTGAAGTGCATCAGACATGCAAGGTTACTTCGGTATTTGCAAATATAATAAGAATACTCTATGGATATGTAGTCCAAAAATAAAAACATTATGTGTCGGCGAACAAATAAGATATGCATTAAATAAGCTAATATTAGCTGCCTGTTATCTCCCACATCGATTATCATAATCTGTGTGAGTACGCCAGATAGGTAGGCACTGGTACAGCAAAAACACATTAACGTATCCATAGACAAATATTTACCTAACCACACACCCAACCTGGCATCGATTTACTATTTCACTCGAATATAACATGCACTACACCAGGTACCATTTTATAAGAGGCGACTAAGGTACCAGAACCGACAGATAGTAATATATCCATCAGAAACAGTGCAGCTCTAATGCACAAGGCGGGAATGAGCTGCAGCATCTCCGTCGCGATCGATGCGCTCACAACACGCTTGCCCAGCACGATAATTATGGTAAAAAAACCTCTATTCTTGGAGAGGCTTATGTCCAGCAGTGGACTTTCAATGGCTGGTGTGATGATGATGATGAATGAAGCTGATATCTACGATTGTTCCCGCCAAAAAGTAAGTAAATGAAGTAAGTTTATATCGATTAAGTCGCCAAACAAGCATACGGTCCACGTGATAGTGAGCGTCACCTTGTAGCTTGCCAACCTCGTGACTTGAAGATATTATGTCACATTACTCAGTTATTACACAGCCTCCCTCACTCTTCAAACCTAAACAGCAATGCAAACAACGTAGAGGACATATGTATGAGGTCTACCTCTATTGGCGGTACGGTGGCTCACGGTGGACGAAGTCGCAATTAGGTAGCTGGTGGAAATGAACATGATATGAGAACATTTAAAGACGGCTCCTTTACTGAAAAATGGGGGGGGTTTCTCCCCAAAATTGCCACAGTGATGCCTGCTAGCATTCTTAGAGCTTTGCAACATGAGAGCTGCTTCGATTTTAATAATTAGGATAAAGGAATTAGCAAATGGAAAATTAAAAGAGCAAAGACTTCTTCTTTCTTCTTACTTTAATATCGCTCCTTAAGCCCAAGATTAAGAAAAAAGGATCTATTTCCTAATCGAAGATCAACTGAAAATAAAGGAAAGCTGTTCATCATCATCATCCTTTAAGCCAAAGAACGTCCACTGCTAGACATAAGTCTACAAGTGATTTCCAATCGGACCGGTTGTATGCGGTCTGCGTTCAGAGCGATCCTGAGGTTTTAGTTAGATTGTCTGTTCACCTCTAAGTGGGCGTCTTACGGTGCGCTTGCCGGAACATCGTCTGTATTTGCAGATCTTTGCAGTTTCATCATTGGTTCTGAGAACTAAGTGCCCTGCCCACAATTATTACCCTGCTATACCAAACCGCCGGGCTGTTTAACTAATAAAAAAATAACGCAATAATAAAAGAATAGGCGTACAAAAACACTTTTGCGTAATGAAAAATATTTGCAAAATTCAACCATATTCTATCTAAAAACATAAATGCGAAATCGTAGCAACATTTTGAAGTTGACTTTCATTTTCACACTTACATGTTCCGTAAGTTTTTTAATTTTTTGTTGTTGTAATAGCTTGGACTAAAGAATGGAAGAGTTGTTATACTCGTAAGTCGACCTAGGCAGACATACCCAGATGGAAGGAGTATTAAAGAAGGGCCAGGTCAGAAGTATTAAAAGAAAACGAGCGTGTATGAAAGGACTAATGTGAGTAAAGGAAGCAAGATAGGTATACCAAGTACGTAACAAGTCGAGATCCAAAATCTCTGCGTACCCCGATGGGACACAGGTGTGATGTATGAATGAGAAACTCAAGAAACGGCTGTCATTTTTAAATTATGAGCAAACTGAAGATATTCTGCGCGTTTAGACATTTCTTTTTCTTTACATGCACGCACCGATTGTGACAACCGGAATTTTTTGTTTGTTATTTTAAATTTATGCGCGATGCGGGCAGCTGTAACCCAGATTAATACTCGCACAGCGGCCGACCATCACTACTTGTATGACTGTATTTTATATTACATTACAGGACATATGTCATAGAAAGTAACTCCATCTAATGGTGACGGTGGAAATCTTTTGTTTTGTTATTATTAAGTGTTATGATTTTTTTCTGGGTAGCTACTTCGACACGGAAAAGAGTCAGTACTCGGTGTCCCGGTACCACGGCAAGGAAGAAGTGTTTGTGGACAGCGTGCGTCTGTGCAGCGACTTCTCCGCCAAGATTCCCACTAAAGCCTGCATCATGCTACGGCTGCAGGTAACTATATATATCATCATCATCAAATCAGCCATTGAAAGTCCATTGCTAGACATACGACTACCCAAGAAAGGGGGAATTTTCACCTTAATTGCCGCACTGGGCAAGCGTGTTGGCCATTGCAGAGCGCAGCTTTCACAATAGGGATGCTGCTGCCCAACCCCACACTGTGTATATGACCTTTTTCGCCTCTTACGACACCTGGTACAGGTGTAGGTACTATTCTACACTGCCGGTACCTACCTCACGGCAGATGTCTGGATTATGGATTAAATATTATTATTATTATGTACGAAACGTCTGTAAAAAACCCGGGTACGTTGCGAGGATTAAAATAACAAGTAACAGGAAAATTCGTCATGGGACTCTCAGGGTGAACGTGACGAGACCGTCGTAATGATTAAACTATAACAAGGAAATCAATATCCAACTTAACATCCTTACTTATTGACAGGCCCGATGGCGTAAATGGTAGTGATCCCGTTTTGTGCGCCAAACGTCGTGGGCTCGATCCCCACCAAATATTTATATGATGATATTTATGTAGTTCTGTATCGGGGTAGTATTTTTGTGATTCCTCTGTTGTCTGACATCTGAAACACAAGTGCTTTAAGCGACTTAATACAGAGTCAAGTCAGTGTGTGAGATGTAGTGGGAATTTATTGTTATTGCTAATATTTTGTGAGTGTATGGACATATGTTTGTGAGTACATGGACATATGTTAGTATGTTTTACAGGACGGAAAAGCTGGACACATTTGATCAGGATAAAATTTGGTACAGGATAAGATCAGGATCAGGATAATATTATTTAAAGTCTGGAATATCACTTTTTAATTCCGCTAATGATACCGGCAGAGTGGTACCAGGTGTCGTTAGAGGCGACGGAGGTACCGCAACCGACAGAATGCTGTATATCCATCCGAAACAGTGTAGTAGAAATACTCTGGACGGATATGGGCAGCAACATTCCCGCCGCGGAGCTACGCTCGGCGACCACGTTTGCCCATCGCGGCAATTATAAGCCTAATGAGAATTGATGATTCCTATTTTCTTAGGAAGGCCAGTACAGCAGTAGACTTCACTCTAAACATGTTATTGTGAGATAGATCCGGCTTTTATTTTTTGTATCAGCAACTTGCACAGTGATATACTATTCTTCTACGATTATCAAGGATACGATTAATGTATCCAGGACATAGTCTCGGAAAAAGCTAGTAAATAAAAAATCTTTTTCAAACTGTATATTAAGGTTATTTTAACTTTTTATATTTACAATAGGGCGGGCAGTAGCATTCCCGACGCGAAGCTACGCCCTTCGATTATTACCAATAGCGCTTGCCCAGTGCGGCTTTTATGGGCACACTTCTTGGGAGGCCTATGTCCAGCTGTGTACGTTCTACCCCTTCCATGATGATGATAATGACGTTTTTATTCGACGTTTCGGTGAAGTTAAGGCCACTGTTTTTGAGACGTCGTCATGTTGATAACAGTTCGTAGTGAATGCTTAATAATAGAAAATGTTGCTTGGAAATGTTCACGAGCAAACAAATATCTTTAATATTAAGCCTTGAGGTACCGGTACAGAAGAATACTAACCTCCCCCTGTGCCAGGTGTTGTAAGAAGCCACTAAGGTACCAGAACCGACAGATGTCGCTATATCCATCCGCAATAGTGTATCTCAAATGCACAGGACGGTGATGGACAGCAACATCCCCGTCGTGAAAGCTGCGCTCTGCGATCGTCAACACGCTTACCCAGTGCGGCAATTAGGGGCAAAATTCCCCCTTTTTTGGGGAGGTCTATGTCCAGCAGTGAGCTTCCAATGGCTGATATAATAATGATGATGAATATTAATCCGGACTAGACGGAGTGTAAAGACAACATTCACACTTTTAACTGCGTTCAAGGTAACGCCATCTTGAAAATGCCGCAAGGTAACAGAAACGTCAAACAAAAAAATGTAACAAGTTATGTAATTTATACCTATGTAACTTCAGACCTGTGAGGCCAAAAAATTCGCTGTATACAAGTAATTTTAACCGTCAAATAATAAATTATTCATCATATCATCACACCAGCCATTGGAAGTGCACTGCTGGGAATAGGCCTCCGCTAAAAAGCTAGCGTGTTGGCAATCGGAGAGCGCAGCTTTCACGATGGGGATGCTACTGCCCACCCCCGTCCTTTTCACTTAAGCTCCACCGTTTCGGATAGCCATGTGTCGGTTAGGGTACCTCAGTCGCTTCTTACGACACCTAGGACAGGGAGAGGTATTCTACTTTGCTGGTACAACACGGCCGAGGATTAAACAATATAATTAATTATTAAAACAACAATATTTCCAAGATAGGAAGTGTTAGAAAGTATATTCTTAAAATTCAAGATCCTCTACGCGATCACATGTGGTAGACCTCATAAAAAGGTCTTTCGCGTTGGTACCTCACTCTCACCTATTTCTACCGCCCAACAGCAGTGTTGCTAGGCAGTGAAATTACTGGGTAATGTGGCGCGCTACAAGTCTGCGGACTGTATGCTTGTATGCCTGGTCTAAAAAAAATAATATAAAGATATAAATGAATTAAAACTATATTAAACTAGTCTGCTGGCACCAGGCGTGTTTTAAATGTATGTATTCTGCACCTTTATTGTCATATTTATTGATATATCTAATTACGGCAAACAATCTAACGTGCGCAATTTGGTGCAACATGGTTTAGTTGAGATCGAATGACAGTGAAAAGTGAAAATACACGCGTCCAAAGTCACGGTCACTAACTAATATAAATAATATTCTGTAAATTTTCACACAAACAACTCTTAGACATTTGCGTCATTGCTTGTGACGCGGGTTGTAGTATTCTGACGACTTTTTTATAGATACTTTATTACAAATCTAAACTTTGGGTATGATGGATAAACATTTTTTTTTATTATTATATTTAAAAGGTTTTATAATAATTTCTTGCTTTTGAAATCTTGTTCATAATGGTTTCATCAACAGACGTAAAAAATTATAAATGGCAAACGAATAATGTATAACACCTCAAAAGTCGGACATTGTGAAAAGTTTTCGTTCCATTTTTCAAACGTATGAACTTCAACAAAGGAATACCTTTCGTTCGTACGTGCGTTCTATTTTTTCCGGTTTAAATCGTACCTCATTCAATCTGCCTATGACTAAGACAAAGGTCATACTAAAGGTCAATGTGTGAGCGTATGTTTTATCCCAGATTAATGAAACAAGCCCTCCCCTCTGCCGAGCCCACTGTGACGTAGCAAGGAGGTAATTTTAAAATTATTTTCGGCCAGTACGCCAAAATACACAGAGGGCGACGCGCGGCGCGTACTACAGTCCATAGATAATAATCCCAGCGCGCCAATGCGTCTCGTTACATAATTTAAAAATCGAACACTTTCAGTTCGCTGTTTAATTTTAATTCTTATCTGAGTGCTCGGTTAGCGGCTAGTGCGTTTTGTTTTTTTTATTTATTATTTTCTGACTCTGTTCTTTTTTGGTGAGTTTATTTTTTTATATTTAATATATATCGCACATTGTTATTACATTTACTTTACTTATACCCATTTAATTTAGTAAATTTACTTATACCCATATCAAAGTTAACGTATTTACTTTAGATTCAAAATAGAATCTATTAAACTTTTTGAATTTAAAAAAAGGTTATAGTATTACCTTTCATTTTTTGATATTTTTTTATCTGAACGCGTAGAAGTAATTAGTGCTTATCTTCTAAAATACGATACAAAGATAAAAGGTTAATAATATAATCAATGATCTGCCACGTGATTTGCAAGTTGATTAAAATCTACTTTAATTAAAATGAATTAATTTTTTACGAATGTTACCGACAAATGATGACACGTTTTTTATAAAAGTAATATCAGGCACAAGTTAATTCGATTTTATACAAATATTTTTCCTTCTTATCGACTAGGTGATGTTATTAATAATTTAAATAAATGCATATTAATCTTTTAATGCGAAATTGTGTGTGTATTTGTAAAGCCTTCACTGTTAAACAGATGAACCGCTCTGGGTTATTTTTTAAAATTGTTGTTAGCAACTTTTGACTGCGGGAAATTTACCGTGGGACGCGATTTTAAATGAATTCAACGTGGAATAGAGTCGCGGGCAGAAAAATAGTTTATTATGTATTTTGAATTATTTAATTCACTCCATTTTATCCGATGTGGACTGTTTATTTATTTAATAAATGCAAAAATAATGATATATTTAATCATTAAGGTTGTAGCCGTGCTCACATACGTATGTACTGTATTGATTGAAAGAAATATTCCAATATACCATTGTATGTATATGCCAAGGCCGTCCAGGTTTCTAGTTAGATAATAAATTTATTATTAAATTTACATACTTATTACAAATTAATTCTACATTAAGTATAACCAGTTCCACGATGTTGGATTTGATATTAAATACAATCTTCATAGAAATAAAAAAAACAAATGAAGTTCAAGGTTTTCGGTACTTTTTTTTTCACGATGGCGCGAACAGTTAGGTCTCCCTGTAATAACGTAAGCCAATTTTAACGATATGCTAGATTTATATAAAAAATTATATTCATATAAAAAACTAGCGGCACCTCGCGTTTTCGCCCGTGTTACGTTGTAGGACAATGCACCCACCTTACCCCATTGAGGAATAATTTTAGAAAAAATAAATTACACGTGTCTCATAACTTTCAATGAAGAATCTTTATACTGAATTTCATTCGAATAACTTCAAAGACAGCAAACGTTCATATTAACTTTGCATAATTTACTTACTTACTCTTACCCCTTTAAGGGTTGCATTTGAACCCCTGTTCAACATTTCAAGTTTCTAACCTTTATGGTTTAGGCCCTGCGTTGATATGTCAGTCTTTCAGATTCTCCTTTTATATATACGGTTATGAGAGCAGTTAAAAAGTGCCACTTAAGAGCAGCCTTAAATAAAGAATGCTATACCTAAAAACGTATTTAAGATAATCGGTAGGAATGTTCTGTGAAATTCATTCCGCCATTTTAGCAGCATTACTAAATATGTTGTTTTCTTAATTATTTATGGCGTTTGCATCCATAACGTGTGCCTAATCAAGGGAAACTACGGTTAATTAATTTATAAATATACGGACGGAGTCTGGGATAAATCGTGTTATTTAAATTTTAATAATAATTCAAAATAATAATTATTTAATTATTCAAATACAGAAGTGTTATTTAAAACGAAACCTCTTTATATGAGGTAGACCTTGTACAAAGGTCGTATGCAACTCTCACTTATTTTTACCGCCAAATAGCAGTGTTCACATTTCAGTGTTTTGTTTTGAAGTAAGGAATTACGGGGTATTATGACATAGGTAATATCTTCACATCGTAAGGTTGGCAACTTTAGTGATATCCTTGAGATCTTACGACCGTCAATAGGCTATCACGCGGACTGTGTGCTTGTTAGTCGACCTAGTCTATTTAAAAACAAACAAATCAGCTGTAGAAAATAGGACTCCCCCAAATGAAAAAAAAATGCCCATAATTTCCGCGCTGGACAGGTGGTGGCAATCGCAGAGCGTTGCCTCTATCCTATATTTCAGCTGCTCTGTTTTGGATGGATATACCGCCATCTGTCGGCACGGTCGTCTTTTACAACACCTCGATATCATTATCATCATAGCAGCCGTAAAATGTCTACTGCTAGACATAGGCCTCCCCATGGAAGGGGGAATTTTTCCGTAATTGCCGTGCTGGGCAAGGGTGTTGACAATGGCAGAGTGCAGCTTTTGCGACGGGGTTGCTGCAGCCCATCCTCCTCCTATGCATTTTAACTAAACCGTCTCGGGTTATACCGCCATCTGTCGGTTCTGGTAACCTTAGTCGCCTCTTACGACACCTGGTACAGGGGGAAGTACTATTACTCTACTCTACCTATACCTCACCTTCATAATATCATCAGCTAATCATTTTTCTTCCATACAAATTTCCGTATTCCGTAAACATAAATAAGTTTTATCCAGTTTGGTTGTAACGATTAATCTGTATTCACTTCATTATTTTATTTCAATAAAACATGTATGCAAAGGCTTGGATTCCGTTCTGTATCCGACATCCGATGTACATCGCTATTTATTAATTTTAATTTATATGTACATATTTCGCAATGTATTAACAAGCCTCATTATTAAGGTGACTGACCTAACAGAATGAATGGTCAACACCGCATCGTATATATATATATCAGTAGTGAACAGAACATATAATTTGTTGGTACATATTTATCTTAGCTAATTAGCCCACAATATAATTAATACCGACATTTGTTTGGACTGATAAATGAAACGGGCGAAGAGATATATAATCCTTTGCCTAATAAATTAGACGACCAGATTTGAAGCACGCTTTAGTTACTGGCTGATATATTATTTAATCTGTTGTTTGTACAGCTATTCGTAAATGGAATTGAAATTTGAAAATCGTATGTTATGTGTAAAATCAGAGAACGTATACTGCAAATTT
The DNA here is from genome assembly GCA_020976665.1 of Heortia vitessoides. NCBI lineage: Eukaryota > Metazoa > Arthropoda > Insecta > Lepidoptera > Crambidae > Heortia > Heortia vitessoides. The sequence goes on from JACJUM010003317.1 coordinate 10,605,672, forward strand.
TTGTAGTTTCTTTGTAAATACACTCATTTGCAAAAAAACGGGCGATTTTGATTTTATTTCTTCTTTGAAAAAATACGGTACCAAAATGATTTCAATCATTTGTATGTATATGTTACTGGCTGGTTTTAAAAATGCCGTGGTGTTTAAAAAGTACGTTCTAAATTCAAATTTTCGTTTGATGCTCATTTTTACAGAAAACCACTTTTATGCTACATTTTTGGTGCAAAGTTCCAAAATATAATATAGGTTTTCATAACTTTCAGTAAATTTTTATGAATTTATTTCATATTCTTAATTGTCAAAGCTTTATTTATTGCTGTTTAGCTGTCTCAATAATGTTAGAGAAAGTGGTTAAAGCTACCAAAATTATTGCGTTGCTCAAAGAGGGTTGTAGCCAATGCTTCGTGGCTCAGAGGCTAAGTGTGACTCGCTCGACGGTTCAAAGGACCTGGCAGCGGTATCAAGACACCGGGTTCGTCGAGAGAAGGCCTGCCTTCTCTCGATGAACTCGACGAGAAAGCTTTGCAGAGGCTTGGTTTGAAGAAATCACACCTTATGGTGGGGGCTCTGTTATGTTTTGGGCAGGAATAAATTCAATGGATCGTACAGAGTTAGTCTTTATTGAAAACGGCTCACTGTCTGGACATCGATACATAACGGAAGTTCTAATTCGTCATGCACAACCCGCATTGGCCGCTTCAGGCGAAGACTCAATCACTCAAAAACTTTTTATGGACGACAACGCTTGCGCCCCCGGACTCCCAACCCGACCTAAATCCTATAGAGCATGTCTGGGACGTTCTGAAACGACGCCTGAGATCAGTACAACCGGCTCCGCAGACCATCAGAGAGCTGAAGAATGTGATTACCTCAGAGTGGTAACGTATTCCGCAAGCAAGTATCCGGGATATCTTCGCTAGCATACTCAGACGAACTCAAGCTGTGATTTCAGCTAGAGGGAGTCACACTCGATACTAAACATTTATCTGCTTTTACTTTATTAGAGAAAAGAAAAACAAAAATCTTTGTTAACTTTTAGTTCACGAGCATATGCACTACTAGCGAGCATACACTACTAGTGAACTTTAGCATTAAAACCCATAAATTTTATCAAAACTGTATAATAATACTGACGAAAACGATTATTTGCTTAATAATTTACAAAATTGTGAAAGTAAAACTACCTATAATTTATCAAACAAACCAATAGTAACATTTGAAATGGTTCATTGCTTAGTTGCCCGTTTTTTTTGCAAATGAGTGTATATGCGATCGTACATTGTGTTAGTCGCAAGGAGTTCAACAGGATACATTCTTCATTTCAACAGCTATAAAGATGATAATTGTGAAATAAATCTAGTTAACTACATACTTATTCAATTACACGTAGCTTTTAATTCCCATAGACGGTGGCGCCGCTCAATTGAAAGTGAAATTTATAAAACTAAATTTTGACGTCAATTGTTAATAAAATTAAATCCAGGTGAACTAGTCATGCCTATACTACTTCACCTGGGTTTAATTTCTTACCACTAGTCATAATTATTGAAATCACAAGTTAATTTTATCTATCTACCTACATCAAACTTGTTTGTGTTAGTTTATATTCCTCCATTTAATTAAGTGATAAGTTTATCGCTGGCGCACAACGATAGCTCAGTTATCCGACCTCTGCAAGTCTCCGGTTCAGTACCTCTATCAACAAGATTACAAATCTCTTACATTCGACACTTTAAACTGATAATTAACTGCTAAATGGTATAAAACTATAAATAAAATATGAAAATTAATACAGTGGCGCCCTCTTTATGAATATTACTTTCAAAATTTTTGGTGTTGCTATATATTATAATTATTTATCAACTATTGTTCAGAGTGGTTATTGAAAAAATCATTTAGGTGCCGTCAAAGAGTTTTTAGTCTACTTTTCTTGTTTATCTTGTCTATGTGCTGCTTAAAATATTTACTGACTGTAATTGTTCATGTTGATTTATAATTTATGTATAGGTTCAGTAAAATTATGTGTACAAGGAGTTTACATAAATATATCCTTATACACATAATTTTACTGTACGTGTGTATGTCATTGAACTTCTAAACGGCGGGACTAATTTGAATGCATTTATTGTATGCGTTTAGGTGGCGCCCTAGATGGACTAGATTTTAATCAGCCCGGCAGATGGTGCTGAAATCTGTATCTAATTTATCAGGGCAACGCGTGTCAGGTCCGCTGGTATATATATATATATACTGCAGTTCAAAGCCATTCCATAGTTAAATCAAATCTCTACCTGAAAATATTAGAAACATGTCCTACCTCGTGCAAATGGATAACATTCACTCACTGCATATGACATAGTCCTGTTTTCTTTGTCATTTTAACGTAAATTCAGTATTCAGTATCAAACATCAGTCATAGTAAAAACCAGTGGAGGTAAAGTAATTATCCTGTTATATAATACACCATTATAATTTAAATAAATATACAGTTGCAATATATTTGAATGACGATTATATATTTTCTCGGACTCTGACGTTAATTCTAGCGATACCGGAGTTGCAGTCTAGATTCTCTTTAATTAGTAACTCCCTGCCTGATCGCGTCTCGCTCGTTCTTTCTCATTTTCTAGCTTGATACTAATATCAAATGATAAAGACACATTTATTACAAGTTCACTCTTGGTGTAGATATCAAACGTTCGGATTCAACATCTGTGTAAATATATATACTATTGATTAACAAATTTTTTATTTGTATACTTTACTGCTCGTTTGTAACCTTGTTATTATTCCTATGAATGTCGTACAAAGAAAACTTACTTATGTGTGTCCAATCGTATGGTTTATGAACTGTAGTACATTACACCCAAAAGAATGACTTTTGGGGGTCATCTTTTTTTTTTTAGTTTAGACAAAGGTCGTCCGCATTGTTATCTCACCTATTTCTACTGCCAAGTAGCAGTGTCCGCATTGTTGTTCCGATTTGAAGTGAAATTACTGTGATGTGACATAATATCTTCAAGGCACGAGGTTCGCAACCCGCTGGGCATAACTTCGTGATATCACGAGCGTGTAATCTGGTGATGCTTATTATCACGCGGATACTCGGATGTTGATCTGGACTAGTAAAAAAAGAACCACTTGTTCTTTCCAAGTAATTTCCAAAATGGCCGGTTATAAGCGTCCTGCCTCTAGCTCGATCTATTGATGTCCACTTTATGGGTGGGCGTCATACGTAGCGCTTGCGGCACGTGGTCTCCATTCCAACACTTTACGGCATCTGACATCAGTTCAGCATAAACTGCCATGCCAACTATCATTTTGGTTGATATCTTCACATAATTGACACTTTGGGCAGGCGTGATGGCATTCGGAGTGTGATGCATATAAGATACCGCGTATCAGTACCTCAGTCGCCTCTTGCGACATCTGATACAGGGCGAGGTACCATAAATATACTGCCATTGCCTTGCTAAAAGTTCTCCTAGACATGTCATTTATATGTTCCGTGATAGGACGCGACCTTTTTAGCGTCTATTAAAATTTGCCAGGTCATTTATTAAAATCGACAGCTTCTTAATTGATTGTGTAAGTATTTAGACGTGTTCATAGACCAGACTTATATATGCTGTGGCCTGCGAAACATCATGATGCAATTGTCATCATGGCATCATCTTTTTTATATCAGAATCTATATGGCGACCACCGCATAAACCGTTGAAATAAATATATATTAAAACAATTCAATAGAGAGTGAGAGTAAGTAAAAATAGGTACCTATATTAGAGTCACTTGAAGGTGTAGAAAACCCTTTACTTTTACAGACACGATAAAAAACTATAGGTAATATAATCACACAAAAACTAACAAACAAACACACACACAAACACTCACACATATTCCATGTTAATTGTCTCAGAGAAATGTCCTGATCCGAATCTGCTCATTATGATTTATTTTCTACAATTCACGTAAATCAAAACAGTAATGTTTTAGTATATATGTAAAAGTGTACTTGAAACTAAATGCTCTTTTATATATATTAATGTCATCGCAAACTTGCTATGGTTATTAATTAGTTTTAATTAAGTATATAATCAATATTAAATTGGATATAGAACAGTTACTAGAGGAAGACGTTATAAAAAAGCCGTCTACATTGGAACCTCATTCTCACCTTTTTCTAACAGTAGTGTTCCGGTATGAAGGGTGAGAGAGGCAGTGAAATTACTGGGTGTCACTCACTATATTCTTGTGTCGAATTTGAAATATAAAAAGCTATCTTCTTATTTATTGTATTTATTTTACAAACATCATATTATAATCTATACATTATTCATTGACGGGCGCCATAACGCAGATGGTAGTGTTCCTATCTCGTGTCTGACTGACTGACATTTTACTTTTTCTTTTTTGTAATAACATTTTTATTAAATTCTCATTATTCTTGCATAGTTACAGTTTTATTTTTCGTTTATCTTTTTTTACGTAATGTTGTGCTTATCATAATGTAATGCTACGTTTACCACATAATATATATTCTTCTGAAATTAATAAAAAAATTGAAAATTGATTGAAATATAAAAATTAATGACTAAAGATTAAGGTTGCGAAATATCTATAGATTTCTATAGTTTAGCTTGTCGGTTTGTGTACGTGCTGGTTCCCCGTTAGTTTAATAAACATCGCATTTAATAAGATAATTTTTATCGGAGATAACTCCGTGACTCTCTAATCTTAGATTATAACGCGATATTAGATTGTGCTTTTATGGCCATTATAGATATCTACAACAAACAAATTGTTTTATAGTGTAATAATCCAGTTGTATTGTCAAGTTTATTGCGATTTGGTTTACAAGAACTGTTTGGAAATCAAATCTAAGTATTATTGCTTGTTAATTGTTAGTTTTTATTGCTTTTTTATTAGACCAAGTCGACAAACAAGCATACAGTCTGCGTGATAGAAAGCGTCTTTGCAGCCTATAGACTGAAGTAATATTAAAAGGATATTACTAGCGCGTTGCCGTTCTTGGTACTTGAAGTCACATTACCCAGAAATTACGTTTCATTTCCCAGTAATTTAAATGCCTGTCTCACTCTTCAAACCGGAACGTAGCAATGCGAACACTGCTATGTGGCGGTAGACATAGGTTAGAGTGAGGTACCAATGTGGACTAGGTACCTTCGTAAGAGATTCATCTCCAGTCATTCTGACAATCTTAGCAAGGGAATGATATAGCAGATCTCTCAAATAAAAATACGAACGAAACAACATAAAGATAACATTATCACGACTAGTGTCAAAGTTCGTTATCAAATTTAAGCCGCAGATGTCAGATATAATCTTTTTGCTCCCGTATAACTCGTGATAATTCAAACACATGATATCACAAATTATTGATAAATGGGGGCATTGGTTTTATAACGCTTTTCTATACCCGGGGTAGACTTGATGGCGTCTGCACGAGTACCTCTTGTGTCTAACACCAAACAACAATTGTCGCGTTGTCGCTTTTCTTTATATGACTTAAGTCGACAATTGTTGATCGTATGTTTGGATACATTGCGTGATAGTAAGTGTTACACCAGCCTATAGATGCCCGACAAAGTCAACTATATTTTGATTTATGTAGGTCCATCATAGGTCACTTTAAGTCGTTAAAAAAAACTAAATTCAAAGAATATTGATTTGCTGATTGCAATTTTACACAAATGACCGATGACCCTGACAACCTTATGGTGTTATAAGTTCGTATTATTACAAGTAGATATATCATTAGCTTGGCCAATCATGTGACTTTAAGATATTATGTCACATTACCTAGTAATTTCACCGCCTCCCTCACCCTCCAAACCGGAACACAGAAATTCACTGCTATTTACCCTACAATAACCTGACTCCAGCATGAGTCGCTGAAAGCCTTTGTGTATCGGACATCAGACAACAGAGGAGTTACAAACATACTTATATACATTTGTAGCAGACACAGAATAATTAAAAAGATTTACTATATTAATGTTTGCTGTATATAGGAAAATATAGGGTTCGAACCTACGAGCCTTACCGCACAAGATAAGAACACAGCCTAATGCGCCAACGAGCTTGTCATGATGACAAAGATTATCCACCTATCATCAGATATTTTCGCGCTTATAATCTTAAAAGGATTTATAACATAAACTGAAGTTTATCGTGACGTTGTCTCCTAAAGTTTGAAATCCATAAAGATAGCAATCTAAGCGTCAATCGACTACTGAACGTGGTAAAGCAAGCGCCATAAAGCCAACACTTAACTTTATTTGCGGGATTAGGTTTTACGGCTTGGTAGCAGAGTGCAGTTATCTAAATCTGACTAAGATTACATAGGTACCGTTGATAAATAAATAACTGTTTAAAACTGTTTGCAGTTGTAAAATTTATTGGGATATATGATTTATTCTTATGCCATTGGGTACCGGTGGAGTAGAATAGTACCTCCCCCAGTACCAGGTGTCATAAAAGGCGACTGAGGTGCTATAACCGACAGATGGCGGTATTTCCATCCTAAATAATGTAGCTCAAATGCACAGGGTGGGGATCGGCGGCAGCATCCCCGTCGCGATTGCGATTGCGGAAAGTATGGGAAAAATTCCGCCTTTTTTGGGCGGGGCTTAGGTCCGACAGTGGACCTCCAATGGCTAATAAGAGTTTTTGGTCACTACATCACCAATTCTTCTTAATAATTACGCACAATTTTTCACTATTAAACATATATATTAGTACTTCCTTAAAGTACTTCATACTTACATGAGGTAGACCTCATACTAAAGATCGTCTGCATTGGTACCTCACTCTCACCTATTTCTACCACCAAATAACAGTGTTTGCATAGCTGTGTTCCGGTCTGAAGGGAGAGTGGGAAAAGTTTTCTGTGTAATGTGCCATAATATCCTGAAGTCATAAGATTGGCAACGCCTTAGTGATATCTTTGTGATGTTACGAGCGTCTAAACGCAGCAGTGAAGGTGACTATCATGCGGTCTGTGTGCTTGTTTGTAAATAAAAAAAAATGCGATATGTCGCTTATCCTGTTGACATTCTCGAGGATTGTAAGACACATACACTGAGTCTGGTACACGTCCTTCAACTCTAGATTACTGGCCATTCGGATCCGAGTGAGTGCCTCGGGATGTGGACAAGTTTGTTGGGACATAAATTTAGTTGTTCGACATTCCTAAGAAACGATATTATTCGATCTATTTTCAATCACATTCTTAAGGACGTAAATTCCAGCGACAAAGGGTATGTTTTTTTTTATATTATGAAGTCAGAAAACAAAGATATGATCCGCTTGATTGTAAACGTGACTGCAACCTTTACTTGTGATGACCCTAGCGTGTATAACGCTAGGGTCATCACAAGTATATCACTTGCGTGTCGTTAACCCTTTTAACTGAAGATACAATGTCACATTTTCTCTGCCTCTTGCTCTCTCTCAAACTTCAAATCGGAACACAGCAATGCTAACTAACACTGCCATTTGGCGGTAGAAATAGATGGCGGTAGAAGCAGACGACCTTAATAATAAACGGAAAAGCTACGAGACGGATTTCGATTATTCCTTTACCATCAAAATGGTGCATTAGTCCTGAGCTAGGCTATATATTTTACTAGAAAAGCCAATTAATTCATCGCATGCGTCGCGGCCTCTGATCAGTATCAGCGAATCCATATAAATGTTTAACACAAATATTTACAACAATTGTCCACCCGAAGCAAGGGCGGGTCGCTAGTACATAATAAAGTTCTTTTTTGGTTCTGATATTTCAACCACCTCTTGCGGTACCTGGTACAGATGGTAGATTGGAGGAATCTACTCCTGGAGGTTAGGGGAATCTTATCTGAAAGTACAAATGTAACGTAATTAAACATCAAGAACTTTGTATTGGCGCTAATTCTGACAACATCGTTATCATATGTAGTAGATGACTATCTACTCACTCAAGTGTCAGTCGACTGAGCACTTGGCCTTCGAAACACGTGATTAAGCAGGTACAAAAATAGGGATATTGATAAATACACGGAATAATACCTTACCTATGATAGAGTAGAATAGTACCTCCCTCTGCACCAGGTGTTGGAAGAGGCGACCGTCCTCGCTGGAGTAGCTTAAATAGATTGGAGTGGGGCACCAACATCGTTATTCCAAAGCTTCAGCGGTTGCTACGACACCTGCTCCGCGCGGAAATTTTTAAGGGAAATTCTAAGTGACTATAAATCACTTCAGATGGCTCATATCCAATAGCCTAATATAATGGTAGATTGGAATAGTACCTCGCTCTGTACTAAAAGGTGGAAGAGGTGACGGTGGTACTGAGGTAAGACTAGAGTTGGGATGAGATGGATGGGCAGCAGCATTTCTGTCGCGAAGCTACGTTATGTGATTCCCATTAAGCATGTCAAGCGTCTCAATTGTGGTTAAAAAAATCCCCAACCTGTTCATAATATACATTTTTTTTTTATTTATTTAACTTTATTGCACAAGTTTTTACAAAATGTACAAATGGCGGACTTAATGCCAGACGGCATTATCTCCTAGTCAACCATTATGCAAAGCAGATATATAAATAAACGCAATAAATGCTTATGATATATATAAAATAACGTACATCAGAAATAGGGTTATAAAGTTAGAGAAGCAGCATCAGTAAATAAAGTACGGAGACAGCGTTTCAGGATAAATTTGTTTGGGGATTGCTTAATATTCAACGGAAGCTCGTTCCAGAGTCGTATAGCTGTCACTGTAAAAGAGTTTGTCAAAAAACTAGAGTGATGAGAAGGAGTTAAGAGCGAGAGAGTATTAGAAGAACGGAGATTACGTTCGTGAGAGGAAGATAGGAATTGGAATCTGTCCTTTAAGTAAATTGGTGCGTACGGATCAAATAGTATTGAAAATAGTATGGTTAGAACTCGAATTTTGCGACGTTCTCGAATAGGAAGCCAGCCGAGAAGAAAACGGTAATAGAAAATATGATCGTATTTACGCAAACCGAAAATGAAACGAAGACAGTTGTATAATATACGATCCAATTTATTAAGGAGTTCTTGAGAGATATTAGTGCAGCACACGTCACCATAGTCAATTATGGGTAAAACCAAGGATTGAATAAGAAGGGTTTTGGTTTTAGTAGGGAGAAAATGTTTTAATCGATAGAGAGCACGAAGCGTTCCAGGAACCTTACTGCTGATCCAGTGTCCATCCTGAATCTTCGTAAATAAATTAGAAATACGTAGAATAATCATATTATAGTTTTTGTGCCTTGTAACACAATGAATTTTTAAATTAAATGTAACATTTATCAGAATTAATTCGATATGTCTGCGGCTTCAGGAGGGATTAATGCGAAACCTTCAGGTTCAAGTCAGTTGTAGACTGGTTTGTTTGATTTTTTTCTAGTAAAAATCTTTAAGAAGAATAGGTAACATTTATTTACGCTTCCAAACAAATTATTAGGTTTAATAATAAGAGGTTATGAAAACTTGCATCGATTACAAATTTTCGTTAATACTTGGAATTTATTAATTGATTTCCGAACTTTTTTACAAAATTCTCGTAACATATTATTTTCTTCTTTTCCTTTTATTACATCTAAAAAATGAATGTCAAACATAAATGTAAACATTTTAATAAACCGCGTTTTAAAATCGTTAAAAATAGGTTTTATTATTTTAAATACGTAATTAACAGAGTCATTAAAGATACATAATGTTACTTGTTCTTATAATATATAATAATATCTATTTATTTTGTATATATATTGCCTGCACCACTATATATATATATATTTTTTTCTGTTTTGTGTAATGGTTGACTGGGAGATAATGCCATCTGGCATTAAGTCCGCCATTTGTACATTTTGTAACATTTTGTGCAATAAAGTTAAATAAATAAAATAATAATACACTGTTTAAAATACGAGTCGTAAAATCAGCACGCAAATATTGAAGACTATTTATTACCTCATTTTTGGGCCCATCGCCAAATGCAGACTATTTAATATTTATACTTGAATTTTCCAACTCTAATATATAATATAATTTAAGAGAAATTGTGCTATGTTTTAATAACAATTAATTATATTATTTAAATGCACGTGATGATGACAATGAGTATAAAATATTTTGAAATATGCCTCATACCTGTTTTTACCGACTGATCGAGCCAGTTGAATTAATGTTTTAGCAGCGAGACGAATAAAAAGTCGGTCGAATTTAGTTGGTTCCCATTTTAATTCGCACAACATATGATGCAGTGACCTGACTTCGGGGTGAGTTACTTAAAGCACTTGTGTCACGGATCAGATAATAGAGGAATCACAAATGGTACTTAAATATACACCCAGACACAGAACAAACATAAATATCATTACAAAAATATCTGTCCTGAGTGGGGATCGAACCCACGACCTATGGCTTATATAAGCCATACCTATAGCTAAGATAGGAGCAGTACTATCTGCGCCATCGCGCCCATCATGATGGTGGTGATGACTATGCCCACTTTATTATATCATAACCATCATCATCACATCATCCGTAGAACGTCCACTGCAGGACGTTTTCTAAAAGGACCGGTTGCATGTCACCTGGAACTAACCAGGTTGCCTTTCCATCTTGTTGGTGGAAGTTCTACACTGTAATTGACGGTGTGTGGCCTCCATTCCAGAACCTTCTGCTCCCACCTTCGGCCTCCATCACTCTTTAGTGTTTGTAATGAGTGTTAAAGCGGACGAATTGACCCATACAATCCGGGTCAGGCCAAAAAATACACTTATCAATATTGTTTATGAGTGTACACGTTTTATCTGTTTATTATTTAATTATGTGGGCATGAATAAAAATAATGGTGCGATAAAAAACGTCCGACCGCCCATGACTTTCAACTTAAAATATTCTGCAATAAGATAAATAGTTATTCATCATTACAGCCATTGGAAGTCCACTGCTGGACATAGGCCTCCCCAAGAATAAGGCAATTATACGCATAATTGCCGTGCCGAGCAATCGTGTTGGCAATCGCAGAACTTAGGACTGACTGACAACCGTATATTCATTCGATACAACACAGTTTAAATACTACTGGGTGGGGACGGGTAGCAGCATCCTCGTTGCGTAGCTGCGCTTAGCAATTGCGACTACACCTACTCAGCGCGGCAATTACCCCCCATCAAGGAGAGCTCTATGTCCACTAGTAGACTTTTTATGGATGTTTTGATGATGATCACTATACCAGCTATTGGAAGTCCACTGTTGGACAGAGGCCCCAAGAAAAAAGGAAATATTGGCCATAATTGCCGCGATGGGCAAGCGTGTTCGCAATTGCCTCTGCGTTTGAGCTACACTGCTGCGGATAGATACCCCGCCATCTGTCGGTTATGGTATCTCAGCCGCCTATTGCGACACCTGGTACAGGGGTACTATTCTACTCTGCCGGTACCCCGTGGCCTATATAAAGATTATGATAAATATAAATAATAATTAACAACGCCGCATTCCCATTGGTGTAAAATATGTATTTAAATAGTATAATTGTGATTCCTAAGTTGTCTGATGTCCGTAACACAAGTGCTTTAACCGAATTATCACAGAATCAGGTATATGATCTTGTGGGAATATAAAAAAGAATCCTTTTCATATGGTTACAAAGATGGACATATGTGTGTTGGAAACCACAGCCTGAGACGATCCAAGAAATATTCTTAACCGCTGTCATATGATAACTGCGTCAGATTTCAATATCGTGTATGTAGCAATAGTGTATAAGGTTTAAATTTCACGTTCTGGCATTGAACTTTGAACCTTATTGAACAGTGACTTTCGCGGATTTGAACTGTCTCCGATGATAGATGTAATAAAACCTTCATATATATGTACCTTCATACAGTTTTATTTCTTTCGTCGTGTATCAATTATTATCAATTACATATAAAATAGTATTATATCGTTTGTGCTGATTACTCTGCCTTGGGGTACCTCTAGACACAAACTCTCACTAATTTAAGTAAAATAATACTCAGCTGCCGAGAGGTACCGGCAGAGTAGAGTAGAACCAACCGATGGCTGTATATCCATCCAAAACAGTGCAACTCAAATGCTCAGGGTGGGAATGGGCAGCAGTATCCCCATCGCAAAAGCTGCGGTCTGTGATTGCCAACACGCTTGCCCATAGCGGCATTTATGGGCAAATGCCCCTTTTCTTGGGGAGGCCTATGTTCAGTTATGGGCGCCCAATGGCTAGCCAATTTATTTGGTATGAAAATGTGCTATAAAATCTATACCATAGAAATGAGGTTATCGTTAAATCACGCGCGTATTTCGTCCTAAATATAGAGTCCGTGTAGAGATTACAGGTAGCTTATCAAAACTAATCTCTAGGGGAGGATCCATAACTCGATTTGATAGATAAAATATACCAATTGGAAATAATTCTTGTCTCATAGACAGGATAGTTAACGTAACTTTTGACTTTTTGTTATTCGTGGTATAAAATCTTTATTTGTAATAAGTTTTCACACATACGGATGGTTTTCGCGTTATAAATTCTAAATCTGTTTTCTTCCACCAGGTTCACAAAGCCAAACGCTTTATTGTTTCTTTTTTCATCATCATACCAGTCGTTGGACATCAAATCGGATTGTAGCAATTTTTTATCGATAGTCAGATCCCATCCAATATTATAAATGCTACAGTAAGTCTGTTTGTTTGTTACCTCGTCACACTTTATCTACTCAACTAATGTCCTAATATTTTGCATGCATATATGTTAGAAGTACGGATTCATCATATCAGAGCCATTACAAGTTCACTGTTAAACAAAGGTCTCACCAATAAAGGGAAATTTTTCCTAAACTTGCCGCGCTAGGCTGGCAAGGAGGCATTCGCTTCGCCACGGGAATACTGCTGCCCATTCTCGGCCTGCCGTGCCGTAAGGTACCGGCAGAGTAGAATAGTTCCTCCCTGTTTACCAGGTGTTTAAGGTGCCAGAACCGACAGATGGTGGTATATCCATCTGAGACAGTGTAGCTAAAATAGGGTGGGGATGTTCAGCAGCATCCCCACCGCGAAAGCTGCGCTCTACGATTGCCAACACGCTTGCCCAGCGCAACAATTATTGGCAAAATTCCCCCTTTCTGAGGGAGGCCTGTGTTCAACAGTAGACTTCCAATAGCTGTAACGATGATTCTAGCCCTGGTGCATTTGAACTCTGCAGTTTCATTAGTCTTCTCCGATACCTTAGTCGCCTTTTACGGTACAAGGGTAGGTTCGAATCTAATCTGCCCATAACCTACAGTACGCCAACATTCAATTGATTTATTTTTTTATTAGACCAGTGCGACAAATAAGCACACAGCCCGTGTGATAGTAAGCGTCACTGCAGCTTATAGACGCTTGTAATATCAAAAGGAATAACGGTGCCAACCTTGGGATTTGAAAATATTATGCTACATTATCCAGTAATTTCACTGCCTCTCACCTTTCAAACCGGAACATAGTAATGCAAACAACTGATATTTGGCTGTAGAAGTAGCTGAGAGTGAGGTACCAAAGCAGACGACCTTTATATGAAGTCTGCCTCATGTAAATTGACAAAGTATTCAACAAAGATGAGCACAATGCTTCCAATTATAGCTCAATCTTCTTTTGATCTAATAACCAGGCATCAATAATGCATTCCCTGAAGGGCATGAGTCAGGAAGCATCTTGTTACGTTTATTGAATCCCATTAGCGACAGAAGAATCGATCTCTCGGCGCTGCATCTTGCGCTGTTTGACCGCGCCATTGTTGTTGATTGAATACTCGAGGTCAATGTTATCGTTTAACACTTGTACTAAAGTTAAAAGTGTTTTCATATACTTCTTTATTACCGGTTTAAATTAGATAGTAATAAGTGATGTTGTGACAACAATAGAGAAAGGAGCGTTGAGATGGTTTAGACATGTAGAAAGTATGGATGAAAGTAGAATTACTGCATAAATATATAGAGCGAAGTGAATGGGACAGTTGGTACATGACGATCTAGGCAAACATATCTTAACCAGGTAGAAGATATATTAAAGAAGGGCCAGGACAGAAGTACCAAGATAAACGAGCGTGTATAAAAGGCCTAAGTCGAGAGAGGTATGCTAAGGTCGTAATAAGAGGAGATCCAAAGCCTACCCCAATGGGATACAGGCGTGGTGTATGTATGAATGTATATAAATTAGAGTCGTTTCTTAAGTTTGTGCAAACAAACCTGAAGGTATCGCCTAATTTAGATTTATTTTACAAACGATTCCCGACTTTTAATAAACTAATTGCTAAAACACTGATGATGAGAAGAAGGTCAGATTACTAGCCTTCACACGAGCCGTGAGGTACCGGTAGAGTACCTAGAATAGTCCTTTTGTACCAGATGTCGTAAGAGGCGACTACTAGGTATCAGAACCAACAGATGGCGGTATATCTATCCGATGTGTAGTTCAAATGCACAGGGCGGAGTCGGACAGCAGCATCCGCATCGCGAAAGCTACGCACAGCAATTGCCTGATGAGAGATGATGAGACAAGGCTTAGCCAGACCTGTGGTGAAGGTATCTTCGATCTATAATTAATATATTATTAAACTAGCTGTGCCCGCGACTTCGTCCGCGTGGAATAGTTTTTTGGGTACCATACCTATTTACTTCAAATTATATAAACTTTGAATGTCACGTTTATTTATATCGAATCAATGGCCTGAAAAATAAGTTTTAAGTTTCTAGCTCTAAAAATAGCGATCCATGCAAACAACTTTTCATCCCCCCTTGCAACCCCTGACAACCCTTATTTCGAGTTCAAAAATAGCCTATGTCCTTTCTCAAGGTCTAAAGATTGTCTATGCCAGATTTCATCAAAATCGGTTGAGAGGTTTAACCGGGAAAGCGTAACAGACAGACAGACAGACAGACAGACAGACAGACAGACAGACAGACAGACAGACAGACAGACAGAGTTACTTTCGCATTTATAATATTAGTAGGGATAATGTTTTGTTAATTAGTTGATTGTAAATCGTATTATGCTACATGATCGTATGAAATTATATGAGGCTACGAAGCATAGAAGATCAATTCATAATCATCATAGCTATTGGCGTATCTAGGGTTATTTTTGAGAGGGGCTGGCCCCAGACATACCATGGCTGACGCGATGACGTACGCACTCACGCAGTCAACAATCAATTGTGTACAGCTTTTCGAGTCGGAAGCCCAGCATCCTGGAGTGGGCACTAGATTATCCTGGGGTGGATACGGCCCTCCTGGCCACCCTCTATACAGCTATCATAGCAGCCATAGGTCGTCTACTGTTAGACATATGCCTCCGGAAGAATGGGTGAATTTAATCCACATTGCCGAACTTAGCGTGGTGACAAGCGTAGCTTATCTTCCAGACGGGAAAGCTACAGCCAATACCGCTATATTCTGGTTTCCGTACCTCAGTTGTGCTTATGACACCTATTGCAAGAAAAGTACTATTTTACTCTATCTATAAAACATAATCCCCTATTAGCATTTAAAACTTAGGTCCTATTTCTGAGTAATTTGATACTAGAACAGAAGAACCCTATACAATTAATCAGACAAGAATTAGCCACAAGTAATATATTCTCAAAAACACAACATACATAAAAATACATACATAACATAAAAATGAAGTAGCAAGTTTATGTCATAATAAATGTTTACATTTATCATCGCTAGTATTTAGCAGCTCATTAGCAAGCCAAGCGCCATAGTGCGTTAATTCCTCAAGGCTTGTCCATCTGACGCAAGTACACTACAAGCGTTTTAGTCAGAGAGCTGGCAGACAATTACTGGTGATTATTTTGACGTAAATTCCTTCAATATATTTTACTGAGCTTCACTTACCCTGTACCAGGTATCGTAAGAGGCTACTGAGGTACCAGAACCAAAGATAGCGGTCTATGCATCCGAAATTGTATAGCTCAAAAGTACAGGGCGGGAATAGGCAGCAACATTCCCGTAGCGAAAGCTACGCTTGCCGATTAAGAACACTAGCCTAGCTTGCCTAGCGCGGCAGTTATAGACAAAATTCTCCCTTTCTTGGTGAGGCCTATGTCCAACAGTGAACTTGTGATTGCTGATTTGATGGATCCGTACTTCCAACATATATGCATGCAAAATATCAGGACATTGGTTGAATAGATAAAGTGTGACGAGGTAACAAACAAACAGACTTACTGTAGCATTTATAATATTGGATGGGATCTGACCATCGTTAAAAATGTATTACAATCCGATTTGATCTGTATTTAGTATAATAAATCTGCTCTTTTTACGGCTCTACATTTTTGTCCGACAATTCGGTTACCTTGTTTTAGAATAAGCTAGGTTATCGAAACGTCAGATCGAGGTACAGATTGACAAATAATGTTGTGTCAGGAATAGAAAGTTGCAATACTGCCTACTACCTTCACATTTTTTATTTATTTTTTGTTGTAAATTTTATACGTGCGCGATCCCAACCGCGTTTTATTATTTAACATTAATTCCTTGGAAAATCAAAGTAGCGAGATTTCTACTTTGTAAGATCGTGGGAAGCGATTCGATCTCATTCTAATTTTTGCAAATAAAATGAACGTTGTTAATTAAAATGTCATAAAAAATCAAATTAAAAAACAAATGACTAGCTCTCTTACTATTGCTCATAGACATCATAGAGTGAGTTACAAACGACTTGGCTGTATTATTGCCAGGTCGTAGATTATTGTTAAAGGCTTTGTTGAAAAAATGTTTTAGAATCATTTCTCCGGTGCAACACTATCACTTCGTTCAACACTATTTTCATGAAGCCTTAAACATAACTCATCTGTTTGAAGGGTGAAGGTGGCAGTGATATCACTGGGTAATGTGTGATATCTTCAAGTCACAAGTATGGTAACGCGCTAGTGATGTCCTTGAGAGAATAGCGTTAAGCAACAGGAGCGTCTATAGGCTGCGATGACATTTGCTATTACGCGGACCGTATGTTTGTTTGTCAGCTAAAGTTATATAAAAACGTGTACCACTAGATAACCCTATAGACGCCATCCTGTTTCAACTATACTTATTAGTATATAACAGCTATATATATTTGTTGTACTTGTTTACTCTATATAATAATATTAAATAAATAAAAAATGTATAATTTATATGACGATTGGCGTCATAATCGCTCAAATCGATCTCTTCCAGGCAACCTTTGGATTAATATGAATGAATAAAACGTAATAGGACAGAACAGTGTATTATAAAGATAAAAACAAATAAAAAAGTGAATTTAATTATTAAACTATATATCAATATTTATTTTGGCCAAACGCTTATCGAGCGCATCAATTATGGGCAAAATTCTCCCTTAGGCCTATGTCCAGCAGTGGACTTCCTATAGCTGTAATGATGTAGGAATTAATTAAGAAAATGTAGCAAATTTTGCTATCAATTCATTGTTATTGTAATTTTGATTCTATTGATAAATGTATATAAATATGCATTTGCATGCTATTTCATAAGTGAAACATGAGCTCTTTTTTTATTATCATTAAACTAAACTTAACCACAAAATGATGATCCTTTTTTCAAAAAATTTACAAATATACATTAAAAAGTAATAAATAACATTAAACTAAAAATTATCCGTCATCAACGGAATGACAACTCATGTCACTTTAAACCCGCTAAAGCCGACCTTGATAAACTAAAGAATTTACAAGACTGTGCTGTTGGTGATAAGACAAGGTTCAACATTCACTATCATGTTCTTAAATTAAAAACTTAACGCGTCAATATTTGACATTTGTATTTTTAATCAACTTACACTAGTTATAAGCGAAATTTTATGTTATTTATTTCACATTCGGATCATAATTTTCAGTAAGTATCCCATCATACCAGCCATTGAAAATCCACTGCGGGACATAGGCCTCCCTAAGAAAGGGATTTTGCCGCAATTGCCGCGCAGGGCAAGCGTGTTGGCAATCGCAGAGCGCAGCTTTCGTGATGGAGATGCTGTTGCCAATCCTCGCATTGTGCATTTGAGCTGCGTTGTCTCGGATGGATATACCGTCATCTATCGGTTCTGGTACCTTAGTCGCCTTGGTCACCTGGAACAGGGGGTGGTACTAGTCTTCTCTGTCGGTACCTCACGGCGGTAATATTTTCAGTAATTTTCCTTATTTGTGCAATTCCTATACTATTACAGCTATATTTTTCTGGTATGCATGTCCTGCAAATAACATAATCTCATACATCGACTTGATTCGGAGATATGTCGCTCAAAGCCATTGCATTACGGACTTGAGACAATAGAGGAAGCACTTAAACAATTAATTAATATTGGAAATGTAGAAAGGATGGATAAAAGTAGTATGACTGCACAAATATATAGAACGGAAGTAAATGGAAGAGTTGATATTGGATGACTTAGGTGAACATAAATACCAGGTAGAAGAGGTAATAAAGAAAGGACAGATCAGAAGTATTAAGGAGAAACAAGCGTGTATAAAAGGACCCGTAGTCTCTGCCTACCCCGATGGAACATAGGCGTGATGTTTATATGTAAATATGTATATGTGTGATAAATATATTTGCAATATAAATGTTTGCCCTGGTAATCAAAGCCACGAACTTTGGCGCTCAAGGTAGAACGCTACGGATTGCGCCATCGGGCTCGTCATAATTGCTTATTCATAAAAAGGATAACAAAGTGGCTGGTGACCTGGCTTGCACGTATATGACTAACTTCATATCTAGAGTATAGACAGGGAAACATGAAACTAATACCGTTCACAACCGGGACGACTGCAATGCAAGCCGCTAGCTTCATTGAATCAATTTGTTATTACAATTTTATTAAAGAGTTCTCTTATAGTAAACGCTCGTAAACTAACCAGTTCTTAATTGTGAGTAAGTCGTTGGAAAATATAGCTTGTGTGATTCTTCAAGACACATTCTCTTTTATAACCTTGCGTATCTGGAACTGACGCAAAGATCAGCCAGCATTAGACTTTTTAAAAATAAACATCTATTTATGCAGTCAAAATACAGTTCGTGTTGCTTGTCAGCTTGATGGATAAGATAAACTGTGAAATTACTGGGTAATGTGACCATTTGGTAATAAGGTTGGTGACGTGCTTATAATATCAATAGGATGTCGCCAATTTATAGATGTTACAAGCCGTGTGCTTGTTTACCACCGAGTACTAAGAATTGTGTTGTAGGGTACCCACAGGAAATGGTACCTCTATCTCTACCCGGAGTGGTGAGAGCTTTCACAACCAGCAGATGGCGGTTTATCGATTCGGAATTCTGTGGCTGAAATATGTCAGGGTGGGAATGGACAGGCGTGGTGGCAATTTTGGGCAAATTTCCCGTTTCTTCGGGAGCCCTATGTCCAGTAGTGGAGCTTCGACGGCTGCTATTATGATGACTATAAGTTAAAAACAGAAGACTTTCATTTCGTATCTTGTCATACCTCAAAATACAAAACATTAAGTAACGATACTGTGCGACCGAGTTAGATGACCTGTTATTTTCATATATTTCCTTTGTTACAGAATGTCGTGATAACCAGGCGAGCATCAACACTCAAATATGGAGAAACCCACGATGCATATGCTCTCCGTTCAGGAGAAAGGAGGCGAGACTAAAAGAACTACCCAGTACATTGCAGCTGTTGCAGGTGAGAGGAGATATATTTGTCATAGGAAAGCATCAGTCTGTATTAAGTCAGTAAAAATATTGATTGCTGTTACAAGTACATTTCATAGAGGTTTGTCTGGTACGGTGTACCATTAAAGAATGCTTGCAGCATTTCCACGCTGCACAGCAAGTGAGATCCTCCGCATCAGAAAAGCCCCAGAGCGGTAGTCCAAACCCCGGTCCACCAATCGCCTTCCTAATTTATTTATTAAAATACTTGTGCCAAACAGAAATTACAATTCGCTAAGTCTAATGCTAACATAAACTTTACACATAAGTTCTAAGAATAATAAATAAAAAAGGAAACAGGGACAAATATAATTCATACGAACATCAATAAATACAATAAATGTAATAAATTAAAACAAAACACATTATGATTATGACATAATACATATATTACCTACGTGATATGTATACATATATATAAGCTGTGAGATACCGGCGGAAAAGAATAGTATTGCCGTCTGTATCAGGTGTCGCCAGATGCGATTAAGTTGCCGAAACCAACAGCTGTCGGTATGTTCATCCGAAGCAGTGCGGCTAAAATGCTACAGTGTGAGGATGGGCAGCAGCATCCTCATCGGCAAAAATCCCCCTATTTTGGGAGGCCTATGTTCAACTGTGGATTTTTTTATAGCTTATATGATGATATATGAATACATAAAATATATACCACGCTCGTGTCTCATCAGGGTAGAGACGATTACGACGATAGATCTCCACTTGCGATGATTTTGGCATGCCTCTTGCTTCCATTACTCGCATTAGTCCTTTCATATACGTTCGTTTATTATTGGTACTTCTGACCTGGCCCTAAAAATGAATAAAATAAATGAGCAACCTCGCTCTCTCTGACGCTTGACGCTGGAATTTACGTCTGACTAGTCCAGCAAAAAAGTCCAAAAAAACGTAGGTACGAGTATGTATTGTGTACCCCGAATGCTTCAGTATAACATTTTGTGACGGGCCCGATGGCGCAGATGGTAATGAACCTATCTTGTCCGAGGACAAACATTTACAAATATAAATAAATTCACACAACATCGAGCACATTAACCTGTTTCCGTGATATGTCACTTAAAGCACTTGCGTTACGGACATCAGACAACAGATAAATCACAACTATACTACTTAAATACATATATTTTACACCCAGACACAGAACAAGCTTCAATATCATCATATAAATATTTGTCCTGGGTGCACGGCAGGATCACTACCATCTGAGCCATCGGGCTGTCAAATATATGCCCGTTATACGATGAATATTTGTGTTTGTTCTATGTCTGGGTGCTTAATATGTATTTAAGTATTATATTTGTGATTCCTCTGTTGCCTGATGTCCGTAACACATTATTTCGTACAAAGGTTCGTTCGAATTGCGTACATATATTTTGATATATAAAATTGTCGATCATCATCATTCATTATACCAGCCATTGAAAGTCCACTGCTGGATAGGCCTTCCAAGAAAGGAGGTTTTTTTGCCCATAATTGCCGCTCTGCGCAAGCGTATAGGCAATCGCACAGAGCAACTTTTGCAGCGGGGATGCTGCTGCCCATCCCCGCCCCATGTATTTGAGCTGCACTATTTCGGATGGATGTATATATACGCCATATGTCAGTTCTGTTGCAGTGAGAGACTATTCTACTCTGCCGGTACCTCACGGCAATGTCGTGTCACGGTGTACGTTGTCGAACTTCTCTGAAACGGCTTAACCGATTTTCGTGAATCTTAGCGTGCATATAGGCTATATATATATACAAGCCTATATTTTCACACTTCTGTCACAAACCCCTATTTTTTCATAGACATTTTATATAATTTAATTGGCAGAACATCGTTTGCCGGGACAGCTAGTCTATTATATATTTTATAATTACGATGGGATATTCGAGTTCGCTACCACTGGTAATAACTTAGAATTTCAATTCACAAAACATGGCACCACCGCACGTGTGGGTCTGGTGTAGCCGGATGTTTTTATCAACCCATTATCGTTCGCCACCGGCTGCGTTAAAGTATTGATCATAGTCCAATATTAGTGTGAATTGTACCAAAATGTACTAGTACATATATATAAATTCACGCCACATCTCATCCATCAACCAACTCGGATATAATTCGCTTTAAGTAGGTACTTACGTATAGTCGTACTTGTATTACGGTCATCAGAAAACAGGGGGATCACAAATATTATGTAATTAACACCCAGACACAGAACAAATACAAATATTCTTCATACAAATATTTGTTTCGGGTGGTGATCGAACCCACAACCTTTAGCGGAAAGATAGAATCACTACCATCTACGCCCGCCTGTCTCTAATAATAAGTATTATTATTATTAGAGACAGACTAATAGAAAAAATAATAGAAACGCGTCCTCATGAGAAATATTTTTGCCGCTGGGCAGGAATGCTGCTGCCCATTGTTTCCCTATTGCATTTGAGCTACGCTGTTTCGAATGAATATACCGCCACTTGCCGTTTTGGGTACCTCAGTCGCTTTCGGTACAGGAGAAGCACTGTCCTACTCCGCCGATACCCCACACAAAATGATAAAAATCTAGATAGTTTTATTAGTAAATAGAAAATGTATCTACTTGAGTTAGACCCCATACAAAGGTCGTCTTCATTGGTACCTTATTTCTACCGTCGAATAGCTGTGTTTGCATTGCTGAGTTGCGATTTAAAAGGTGAGACAGGCAGTGAAATTACTAGGTAATATGACCCAATATCAATAAGCCACAAGGTTGGCAACGCGCTCGTGATATCCATGTGATATTACGAGCGTCTATAAGCTTCGGTGACACTTACTATCACGCGGACTGTTATCACGGTTTTAAACGTTTAAAAAAATCGTTTGTTTAAATTGTTTGTTCGACGTTATTGTTGTCTGAAACATCTTTGACACCCTTGAGTTATGAAACCGTTAAAAAATGTTTTATTATTAGCACTTTATAAATCCATTTTAATCTTAGTAAACAACTGTCGGGTTTAAGCGTAGCGTTGTTTTGTTTCAAACTGAAATAGCTCGTATGTTATCAACCTCGCGCGACGCGACGTATATTGGCACAGCTCGCTTCCCGAAAAAAAAACTGTCACGTGACAAAAATGTATCGGTAGCCAGCGTACGCGCACTGCAAATCGACCGACACAAATCTGACGAAGAATATCAATTGATAATCAACTCTATTCGTTTGGTATTGAGTTGAAAATAGATTGTGCAGTGTTGACAGATTTAGTGAGTCGATTCTAAGTGGACCGAGTTTAACGATAGAGATTTAATTTAGAGAGTTGAAATGTCTTTTATTATCGCAATCTTACTCTTAGACAGATAAATTAAGTAATTTTTGTTTTAATAATGAATTCTTTTTTTAATTATTAATTTCCACAACATTTTATACATTGTACAGGTGGTACAGGGGGCAAGGTACTATTCTATTCTGCCGGTACCACATGGCAATTGACTGTAGTCCAACGCTTTAGGAATATCACATTTATAGCACAAAAAGCTTTCTGAATAACGCCAGAGAACCTCAATAGTTAAAACTGTGTAGTTTTGTACTGCGATAAGAATAAATGATTGTCAAGGTTTATTTTCATATCGTTAAAGTTCCGCTTATATATTTCGTAATATCCCGTCTCTATTAACTAACGTAAATCATGTGAACGGGTTAAATCTATACTAATATTATAAAAATAGAAATTAATTTTTTCCTATACTTTTTTGACGGGACCGATGTCGCAGATTGTGGCGATCCTATCATGTGCGGCAAGTGCGTGAATTAGATTTCCACACAGAGCAAATAATTATATCATCATATTTGTGTTTGTTCTATGTCTGGGTGTTAACTTTATGTATTTAAGTAGCAAATTTGTGATTTCTCTATTGTAAATGTGTATCCGTAACACAAGTGTTTTAAGCGACTTATCACGAAGTCAGGTCTATGTATAAGAAGTTGTGGTACATGTGTTTTGACAAAATCTATTAATTAAGAATTATAAATTATATATCCAGTCTCATGACTGACCGGAATAAACTAACATAAAACATTCATTATTATTATCATTTAAGCTACGTGTCTAATACTTTTGTTATTTTGGATTACAAACAGACATTTAAATTTTATTTGTATGTATAGATTAGTTAGCGGGCAGACTCCGTTTATTTTTACAGTCTGCATGCCTTTGGTAGCTATTTCTATTTTTGGTTCAAAGATACTTGCCACATTGTGAAGTACTCGCCTAAGCTAATCCTAAATTTTTTTTTTCATTATTTTTTCGAATATCGTAGTTGTTAATTTTTGTTTAATAAAAACCATCTACAAAGTATACATGACGGACCTGATGGCGTAGATGGTAGTGATCCTATATTATACACCACCGGTATTGGGTTCGATCCCCACACAGGACCAGCATTTAAACATATGATTAATATTTGTGTTTGTTCTGTGTCCGGTGTTTAATACTTATTTAAGTATTATATATATGTTTGGTTCCTCTGTTGTCGGATATCCGTAACACAAGTGCTTTCAACGACTTATCATGGAGTCAGGTCAATGAGATGCTTTACTAATATTAGATAGACTGTGTCCCGTCGGGGTAGGCAGATACTATGGATCTCCACTTGTTACAATCTTAGCATACCTCTCACGCTTCCTTAACTTCTTTACTCGCATTAGTCCTTTCATACACTAATTTCTTCTTGATACTTCTGACCTGACCCTTTTTTAATACCTCTTTTACCTGGTTAAGATAATAATAATAATAATAAATACTTCATTGTACACCAAACAAAAATACATGAAAAAACAGTAATTATAAAGTAAAATGGGCGATTTCTTCCAGCCAGCCTTTGGATGGAAAAACTGAATGAGAAAAAGAGGTAGTAAGATGTGTCAATAAGAACGATAGATTGTATTTAAGAAAATATAATTAGATATATCTATAGTGATTGAAAGTGATCCTTCACCAACCGTTTGAACACAGGCAGGGACTGCGTGCTTCTAATATTAAGCGGGAGTGCACTCCACAAACAAATAGCCTGGGCCGTAAAGGACTTACTGAAAAACGTTGTAGAATTTATAGGCGTTTTCAGTAAAAGGTTCTCTGATGACGTGAGAGATTTTTCGTGGCTGTCACCTAGGAACACGAAACGATTTTTAAGATAAGAAGAGTAGGAAGGGTCGAACAGAATCTTGTATCATACAGACAGGATGTGAGCATGCCAGCGAAGTCAAATGGAAAGCCATTTGAGCTTAATTTGAAATTCGATATTGAATATAAAAATGTTTATTATTAACAAGAAGCCGTAAACCATGTGAAACAATTCACCAAATAGATATTAATTTAAAGAATATTATTTGCAGCTGCCATCGGCGCCGTGATAGCTGGCACCATCCTCGCCTGGACTTCCCCAGCACTGCCTCAGCTAGAGCCTTTGGACCTTAACAAGATCAGCAACACCACTTCAATCAACATGACCCTGGTCAACCAGCTCCTCAAGAATGGCACGCTTGTCAACTCCCTGGGCCAGCCCGCTACTTTCCTGCTCGATACTAAACAAGGTATTTGAACTTTTATTCAAGGTTAAAGTTAAAATGTTTTTGTATAAATAGGCCCATCATAGGCATTATAAAATCGACAATAAAAATGTCTTTATAAATATTCTGCCGGGCTAGATGGCGCAAGTAGGTCATTAAGTAGCCTACTCTAAAACTAGACTACCTGCAACAGGATGGTCTTAAAACTAAGTATACAGCAAGTTTATGGTACGACCAGAAAAGAAAACTACTTCTGATAAAGGTAATGCAACCTTTATCAGAAGTAGTTTTCTCTAGCATCTAGTGGTCAATGTTAATGGATCCCTTACCGGCGTCAGCGCTAACAAACCTTTGCCTTCATTCGTATTTTTGTCTTTAATATATAGCTTATATACCTTTGTGGATGAAAGAAAAGTTTTTTGGGTTGTCAGTTATCGATCTAGTATCGAGTTTTGTATACTGGCATATGACAAACAAATATTATTATGTTATATATTAACTTATATCTCCCTATTGATTGGGGAAAATTAGACGTGCATGTCTGAAATTCCTAAACTGTTATGTAGTGTTTTAGGAATTATACCCCTTGAGGATACAATGATTGGAATTGTGCGTACTGTACAGTTCGCTAGGTCTTTATATAGTTTAGTTTTTCTGTGTGTATAGATGAAAGATTATGTGTGTTAGGTACTGCAATGTCTATGATATTATTATGGTATTTTGCATCAAAATTTGTTATCAATATTGTTTGCATTATAATGGTTTCTCATATAAATCATATTAGATAAAATAAATTAATAATTAACTAAAATTTGTATATTTCAGTTAATTTGGCAGCTATCGTTCTAATTAAGCTATATTTATTGGACTATAGTACCAACTGTTATTTTAGTAACGATTCTTTGACACTTTCATCATCACAGCGACCGTAGGATGTCCACTGCTGGACATAGGTCTCCCAAAGGAAGGGGAAATTTTGTCCATAATTGCCGCGTGTTGTTTTGCAGGCGTGTTGGCAACTGCAGAGCGCAGTCAGTTTCGCATCGGGGATGCTGCTGTATATAAACACTATTTCGGATAGATGTACCGCCATCTGTCGGTTTTGGTACCTTGGTACCTGATACAGGGTACTATTCTACTCTGCCTCTGTCATTTTGATCAAGCGACTATAATGAATGAAGTGATTTATGAGAACGGTTTAGGAGTAAAATTCAAATAAAATCAATGTTTATTTGTGTGTAGAGACCATTGTTAGACTCAAAGGTATTATGAATATGTCAGAAATCAATTATCATCATCAGTGATCACACGCGCTATCGAGTGTTTGTGTATATACTTTTGTATATAATTCGTAGACGACTCAAATAAATGAATAGCTTTAAGTACTACAGTACGCAGTGATCAAAACAATAATAATAGTAAATTCACACATCCCATACATTGACCTGACTCCGTAATAAACCGCTTTAAGCACTTTGTTCCAAACGCCAGACAACAGAGAAATAACATATGTTATACTAAAGTAAATAGAACACCCAACAGAAATACAACAAAAATAATTTTTCATCACATTACACGTATAAGTCCCCTAAATGCACGTGTGTTACGGACATCAGACAACAGAGGAATCACAAATGTTATACTCATTAAATACAAACAACACCCAGAAACAGAACAAATACAAATGTTCATCACATAAATAACCTTACCTACCTAATGCGCCAGCGGGCAAAAGTTGTCTGACCGCGCACACACAAGGCGTAATGCAGGAGAAAGATGATGTTAAAATATAACTATGATGCAGAACATCTGAGAATAATGTGTTTTTATGTACTGCCGTACGTAAGCTGTGAAGACAAACACGAATGCTGGTTTAGCGAATTTTGTTTGTCGCTAAATTTGTGGAGTGGGAAGCTCTTCGACGACACCTCTCGACTGTTGTGCCTGGTTCTTCAATAAATTGCGTTGTGAAAACTTTGTAACCGCGATTCAGGTTCTGTGACGTATATCGTTAACGATATTCGTCACACAACCTAAAAATACTACTAATAATATAGTAATTTGTAATTGTATTACTGTTTTTTTATATGTATCGCCTTGGTCCGTTTTCTTTTTTGTCCGATGGTTGACTGGTAGATAATGCCACTTGGCATTAAGTCCGCCATGTGTACATCAATTTATATATGTGCAAATAGTAAGATAAATAAATAAAAATATAATATTAAAACCGCAATTGAATTTGTATACTTGAAGAGGGCAAGGAGGGTTAATGCTGGAGTACGCCATGATGGATGGATAGAGGATTTTTATATTTAAAGTAATTAATATAAGTTATGAGCTACCGGTAGAGTAGAATAGTACCTTCCTAAGAAGCAATTCAGGTACCCGACTTATGGAGGTATAATCACCCGAAATAGCGTAGCTACAATAAAACAAGGTGGGGATGGGCATCAGCATTCTCGTTGAAAAGGTACTCTCTGCAATTGCCTATACGCTTATTCAGCGCGACAATTATAGGTCAAATTCCCCCTTTTTATGGGAAGGTCTATATTTAGCAGTGGCACTCTACAGCGGCGATGTTAATGGTGAATCGTCATATGATAATGATAAATATATATGGAAATAGGTGGAGCAGGATATGGCTACACGCAGGCCTAATTCCTTTTTAAATGTCTCTGTCTGTCTTCTAAAACAGTGGACGTCCTACGTGATGACCATTGTATGGTGTCGATTTAAACAAATAATTGATGTTATGATAAAAAAATATACGGGAAAAATATACGTTTTGAGGAGAATATGCTGCTTAAAGTAGCTGCTCCACGCAGTCGAAGTCGAGGGCTAGTATTATACATAAATTGAAGCCAATAATATCATCATTATCATTACAGCCATTGGAAGTCCACTGCTGGACATAGGCCTCCCAAAGAAAGGGGGAATTTTGCTTATAATTGCCACGCTGGGCAAACGTGTTGGCGATCGCAGAGTGCAGCTTTTGCGACGGGGATGCTGCTGCCCATGCTCACCCCATGCAATTGAGCTACACTGTGTCGGGTGGATATACCGCCATCTGTCGGTTATGGTACCTTAATCGCCTACGACACCTGGAACAGAGGGCGACAGAGACGAGCAATAATATCAAATTCAGATTATGTCACCACAAGAACCATATGACTCTCACGGCTCACAAGTAACATTGTTTTCGCAAATGCAAAATAGAATAACGGGGCCATGGCGCACCCACATCCGAATATCTCGGACATAACTCTTGGACCGGTGCCAGGCGACGTCAGCTGATTTAATGGCCTTGCGTCCACACTATCGATGGATGTGACATGTGATTCATTGGCTAGGTATAGCATGATACGATAGAGTAGCACTAAGGTTTGTTAGCATTATTTGCCCAAACACTTTGTAGCGTGACGCTGATTTTTCAAAGACTTCTTCTAATTAATAAGATTTGTCTAATGATAGCATTATTAGATTTACTTTTTGTAAGCATATGCGTCTGCAGCCTATACCAGCTTGTGTTATCATAAGGATATACGAGTTGTCAATCTGACCGAGGTGAAACAGAGCTTTATTACCACCAGTTTTGGTTCCAGGCTCTTCTCGGGTGATGAACTGCTGTAAACTTAGTTGTAAGATCTAGTTCATAGTAATGATTTTATTGCTGTTATTTGTTTATATGAGATAGACCTCATACAAAGGTCGTCTGCATTGGTACCTCAGTCTAACCTATTTCTACCGCTAAATAGCAGTGTTCGCATTGATGTGTTCCGGTTTAAAGGGTGAGAGAGGCAGTGCAATTACTGGGTATTGTGACATTGTATCCTCAAGTCTCAAGGTTGGTAACGCGATAGCAATATCCTTGTGATATTACGAGCGTATTTAGCCTGCGGTGACGTTTACTTTCACACGGACTGTATGCTTATTTGTCGGTCTGGTCTAATACAAAAAAAAATACTATTCAAAAGTGCCTGATGTTGGGTCTAACTGAAAAACTTTTTTGATTATGATTTTAAGATAACAGGAGAATAACTAGTATTTTTAAATTTCAGCTTCACTTGCGTCCTCAATCCTTGCTATCGGAGCGCTGCTCGTGGCCTTGCCCGTCGGATTCCTGGCCCAGAAGTTGGGACGGCGGCCCACCATTCTCATCTTATCCATTCCGTTCATGCTCAACTGGCTGCTCATCATCTTCGCTAATGGAGCCGGCATGCTTATCGCGGCCAGATTTATGGCTGGTCTTGGCACTGGTAAGCATTTATCATGAGATATTTTTCATACGTTATCTAATTAGCAAAATAGATCTTTGCCTTCGATTAAGTTTATTAGAAACCAAACACTAGGGTTAATAGTATTATTTTTTCCAAGATCTTTTAGGAATAATGTTCGTATCAATCAAGACTTGCTATAGAGACTCAATAATATTAATTTGGGTCTAAACAATCGAAAAGCGATATATTTCTATTGGCCGCGGGGTACGTAGATTAGAAAAATACCCCTCCTCTCTCCCTCCTCACTCCCCTGTATCAGATGTCGTAAGAGAAGAGGTAACGGAGCCGATAGATGGCGTTATATCTGTCCAAAATTTCATGGCTGTACCGGGCGGGGATAGGCAGCAGTATATTCTTTGCAAAGTTATCTAAATGAAAAGCAAAATTTTGCCTTTCTTGGAGAGGTATATTTTCAATAACGATAGCTTACATAAAGATGGGACGTTTGACAATACCAAACATTCGTAGACCAAGTGTCCTTTACCTGAATTAAATAGAATTTACACATAATCTTGTGTCCAATTCCAGGTGGAATTTGCGTAGCTGCACCCATGTATATCGGTGAGATAGCGGAAACCTCGATCCGAGGGTCGCTTGGAGCCTTCTTCCAGCTGTTCCTCACCGTGGGTATCTTGTTCACCTTCGTCATTGGAGGCTGGACACACTGGAGGACTCTTTCTATCATATCTGCTATTCTACCACCTCTGTTGGTTATTGTGTTCTGGTAAGCTTGCTCCGATTTTAATTTTTTGGCATTTGTATTTGTTTTAGTTCTATTGAAAAAGGTGCGAGATAAACTAATTAATTTATAAATTATCTTGTTTGATTCAGCGAAATCCTAATTGGTGATACCGTCTAACAAAACTACATTGTAGTTAAAGGTTACAGGTAAAGATCAGGGAATTTAATTTGTTAAATATTAAAGATCAGAATACCATGACAGATATATATTTACAACAATATTTTTTAATTTGAATCTTAATGCCAAACAAAATTGATTTATGTTATTTTGTGACATTCTCTGTTTTTTGCCTGTACTTCCTAGTAGTCAATGGATAGTTGAAATCGACCATAATTGATGAAGAAATTGTTGGAAATTTGTTGCATTTCTCGTTATTAGCATTAGCAAAATTGTGACTTTCGATAAGACCATAAAGAATATAATCACTTTATTTATATTTAGTGCATTTAGCGCAATCCATTCGGAATTCGGTTCGAGTCAGATCGTCTATCCACCAAGTGGGTGGACCCCCTACGCTGGTCTTATTTCTAGAACCTTACGATTCCATTGGCCATGGGTTCTACGTACTAAGTGCCCCACCCACTGCCACTTCGCTATACCAAAATAATATTTATATCGTGGTATTATTTCACAATAAAAAATTAAAAATTCTGGCGAAAACCTGAAGAACCTCTAGTATCCGTGGAACTGACTTTGGGATATAGATAACGCAACCAAATAATTCTAGGTGGATGCCGGAGACTCCTCAATACCTGCTGAGCAAAAATCGCCGGAATGACGCCGAGAAGGCGCTCCGCTGGCTGCGAGGGCCTGACGCTGACCTCACTGCTGAACTTGAAGATATGCAAAAAGATGTGAGTTCCTTTTATATTTCTCACTGTAGACATCCTTTCTTGCGATTTGACAAGTAAGTGTCGTTTTAGCTTCGATTGATATACGATGAAAATTGTAACGCTCATTCGGGTTACAGACTCTTCTTTAGTTTGATGATCCACTTATATAGTATAGTTACTTGATTAAGTTAGCGTAATGATGATCACGATGCTTTTGACGGTCCCGCTGGCGTAGATGGTGGTGATCCTAACTTGTGGGCCAGGGTTCGTCGCTTCGATTCCCACCTAGAGCATTTATATGATAATATTTGTGTTTATTCTGTGGGGTGTTAAATATATGTATTTAAATAGTATATTTGTGATTCTTTTATGATCTGGCGTAAGTAACACAAGAGCTTTAAGCGACTTACTACGGAGTCAGGTCAATGTATGAGATGTTGTGGGAATTTATTATTAATGCTATAACCAAATCAAATGATGTTTTAACTCATTTGACAATCATATCTATATATATAAATAAAAATTATGTGTCCGTTTGTAATTCAATTCAAAGTTTGTCACAAAGTATACGAAAGTTTTGTACTTTCGTACGATACTTCGGTACTTACATACAATAAAAAAATACAAATTTTGTCTGTCTATCTGTTTGTTCCGGCTTATCTCTGAAACGGTTTTTACTGGCAGATAACTGATCTTATAAGGAATAACTCAGGCTACTTTTATTAATTATCATGGGAACGGGAAATAAGCGGGCGCTGCTGGATATATTACCATTTTTGATTGAATAATATATTTCGATAGATGCGATGGTGCAGATGGTAATCATCCTATCTTGTGCGTCGAAGGTGGTGGTTTCGAGCCCCACCCAGGACAAACATTTATACAATGAATGTATTGTATAAATGGTTGTCCTGGTTGTTCTTTGTCTGGGTTGTAATTATATATTTAAGCATTATATTTGTTATTATTATTAGACCAGTTCGACAAACGTCACCGCAGCCAATAGATGCCCATTTTATCGCAAGGATATTTCTAGCGCGTTGCCCAGTTATTTTACTGCTTCTCTCACCCTTCAAACCGGAACACAGCAATGTTACAAACTGCTATTTGGTGGTAAAAATAAATAATAATAAAATTAAAGGACTTATCTTGGAGCCAGGTCAATGTATGAGACGTCGTGAGAATTTATCATCATTATTTTTTTCTCAGGTGGACAACGCATCTCGCCAGCGCGCCGGCATCCTCAGCCTGGTGACGAACCGCACGTCCCGCATGGCGCTCATCTGCTCGCTCGGCCTCATGTTCTTCCAGCAGTTCAGCGGCATCAACGCCGTCATCTTCTACACCAACAACATCTTCCAGTCGGCCGGCTCCAATATCCCGCCTGCAATCGCTACCATCATCGTCGGTGTCGTCCAAACCATCGCCACGTACATCTCGTCGCTGCTCATCGAGCGGGCCGGCCGCAGGATCCTGCTGCTCCAGAGCTGCGTTATCATGGGGCTGTGCCTGGTCGTGCTGGGCGTCTACTTCAAGCTGCAGGAGAGTCATTTCAACTTGGCGGCGGTCGGCTGGCTGCCGCTGGTGTGCCTGGTGCTCTTCATTATCTCTTTCTCCATGGGCTTCGGCCCGATCCCATGGATGATGATGGCGGAACTTTTCCCCGTGGAGTTCCGCGGCACGGCGTCCGGAATCAGCGTGATCGTCAACTGGTTCTTGGTGTTCGTGGTAACGTTGTGCTTCCCCCTAATGAAGGACGCGATCGGTATCTACAGTTGCTTCTGGTTCTTCGCCTGTTTCATGGTCGCCTGTGTTTTCTTCGTCTTCTTCCTGATCCCGGAGACGAAAGGGAAGACCGTCTCGCAGATTCAGGCGATCCTTGCCGGGAAGGAGTGATTCTGTTTGGTCGATTGTGATAAAATACTCAACGTACGGTGTGTGAATGAAGATTTGAAATTGGACTTTATGAAACATTAAAAGCATTCTTTTGTCTGGTCATCACGGAATACATAGTTTAAATACCAGAAATAGACTGGACCTGTTTAATGTGAGTAAACAACGATTATTGGGATGCAGGTTAAGATTTTGTTAGTTATGTAATGTAATGCCCTTTTATATAGATGACATTCAATTGCAGATAACATTGTATGTCAACGTACTATTATATATATATATATATATGTTTAAAATACATATTCATGGGCCCTACTTGACAAACACCATTAAATTCTTTGGGATGTAAGGGCTGGACCCAAAAAAAAGAGAAAAGGAAGGATCATGATTGGAGTTGAATTTTTCTATACAATTTTCCCCGAAAACTCCTTAAGTGTTCATCTTAAAATCGCATATTCGGTGAAAAGCAAATAGAAGAAATTTACAACTGTAAAATTTCGAAATAGTCTTTCTCTTGTTTGTATTAGGCAGAATGATTTTAATATCCTATCGATGAATTCGGTGAAAATCAGGCAGAAAAAAATAACAATGGTAAAATTTCAAAATGGAGTCTATTAGTCAATGGGAGTCCATTTTAAATTTTTACAGGCGAAAATATTATATCTCAAGTCTTGAATCCTTCCCGGTGGTTGTAAATAATACTTTATAATAAGTAGAGACTTCAATATTTAGTTTAAGTTAGTTTTTTATAATGAACATAGAACAACCAAAGAGTGATAGTGTAGTCGGATTAATTGATATTTATTGCTTGATTAATTAAAAAATAACTTGTTAATAATGAACAAAATATAAATAGTAGTACAACTTTCGTAAATGCGTAATTTTAATTTGATATTTTTCTTTCGACTATTTAAAGTATTAACAGCTTTTAAATGTAATTTTTTTTGCATATCCATGACATGTCTTTTGAAACTATAAAATGCTTTATTGCGGATGTCAATTGTTAAGTAAGATATGACAGTGTTGAAATCATATCCATAGAGTTTTCCAGAGATACAAAATCCTGAACTATGATATCACAATATACTTTTTAATAAAATATCAGCTATTGGGAGTCTACTACTGGATATAGGCTTCTCAAAACGTGTATTTTACCCATAATTACCTTGCTGGGAAAGCGTGTACGCCCCGCACTTTCGCACATTTGAGCTATACTGTTTCGGATTAATACCGCCTGTTGGTTCCGGTACTTTAGTCGCCACCTACAGTGCAGGGGAGGTACTATTCTACTCTGCCGGTACCCCACGGCCTCATTTTGACTTGCTCGTCGAATAATCTAATTAATTATATTTCTAATATACACGTTCGCAAGTCATAACTAAGTGCGATTTTTTAGAGTTAAAATTAATTATGACTATGTGTCCATAAATAATTTAAATAACATTTAAAAGCTGTTCATTTTAGTTTGGTTTCTATTATATGGGTTTAGAATCGAATTGTAAATCAGAGCTTGTGAATCCCTATATCAAGGTACTTAGGTTAGTTTTAAGAACAGTGCCAAATGTTGGATCGTTAATGAAAGTAGATAAAATATTTTTTATAATATTTGTCTGTCATTTATTAACTGTTAATTTGTTATAATAAATGTTATTTATATTAATTAAACTTTTATTAAATAAATTGGTCTTTTTTCAATATTCCGCACGCATATCCTATTCTATATCTTTATATGAAATATTTGATTTTCGCTGAGATAACACACAATAATTTGTGTTGATTCTATTATAAAAAAGGAGGGGTGTAAAATTTTATAAATAAAACCGGTTTCATGGCTGATAAAGTCAGTTCAAAGACTTCGACTAATGTTTGTAACTTTGTTATTTGTTATATACATTAACTTATATTAACTATAACTTATAGATTTTGTTTTGTTGTTTCGGCGATTTGGAAGTACCCATGATAACCGTATTATAACAAAGACATTTGACTTGACTATATCACTGAAAAGTGGTAGGTATAGCCAAATTAAAGTAGTCTAACGAGCTATGGAGGGGACAATGCTCTTAGACTCTGCTAGAACTAATGAGAATTGAGAAGGTTAAAGAACCAAAGTTACTGTCATGGCCGATTGGATTAGCAAATTGAAGAGGCAATTGGCAGTGCAGGCACATAGTTCTGGAATGAAACTCACTTCCTAACTGGCGCAGTGTAGTATTGCCCCCCCCCCACAAGGTAGACTGATGATCCGACTAGATCAAAACTGTTGGATGCAGTTCCATAGCAAACTACTTGAGGAGGCCTATATCCAGCAGTGGATGTCCTACAGCTGAAAAGATGATAAAAGTCACAATTACTAGCTCAGTAGAAAAAAAGAACCATTGTAAGATAAATACACATTCTTGTGCCAACACATTACTTCTATAAAAAAAATCACAGATTCGAAAAATGAGTTCATTTGAAATCCATCGCTGACGTCATAGACAGACACTCCTTGTAAACGGTTCTCTTCTCCAAGCCGTCGATCCTCGCCGACAGATCCGCGACCTGCTTCTCCACGGCCTTCACATCACTCCTGAACCCCCCAACTGTCGCGTCCAACTCCGTCAGGAACTTGATCTTGGCACACAGCTCGTCATATTTCTGGGATATATATTCTCTAGCGTTCTGAGAATCATCCAGCTCCTTCTCGATTTTGTGGATTATTCCGTACTTCA
The DNA here is from genome assembly GCA_020976665.1 of Heortia vitessoides. NCBI lineage: Eukaryota > Metazoa > Arthropoda > Insecta > Lepidoptera > Crambidae > Heortia > Heortia vitessoides. Next base: position 10,641,442 of record JACJUM010003317.1, read on the forward strand.
ACTCGTCAAATTTAGATTCCAAGGTCGGTCCTAGCAGGTGAGCTCCTTTGATAGCCAATTCCTCCTGAACACTCAGCCTTTTTGGTAGTTTTGTGTGGCACGCCATGTTAAGGGCAAGGGGACACGCGGAACAATTTTAGTTTTGAATATTGATTGTGCATGGTTAGGTTAGTTGACAGGCCGAAATGATGCTATGGCAGGTTGTTTTTTTTTTGGGCCGATTATAAGTGGCCAGTGATATGATGTGTTTAAATAATGTTGCGCAAAAAGATTGTATTATCCTCACCCGATGCTATATGAACGTTGTGAAAGTTGCAATCTCTTTGACAGCAAGATATCAATCTACCTAAATGTGTCAAATGTTTACAGCTAATTTCAAACTCAATGACTCGCTTTTATGGAATAACCAGATGTCCCGGCAAACGTTTTGCCATATGAATCATATAAAATGATTAATTTACTAACATAACTATTAAAAAATAAGGGTTAATGATATAAGGGTAAAAGTTAGGGCTGTGTAATATAATTGCTACATTACAAAAAAATAAACAAGAAATATTGTCATAGAACTTAAAAAAATGTTGAGGTTGTATATCTCTTAGCACTTAGGGGTATGAAAATTATATATTAGCCGTCAGCCCTACAGAATATGCACATAAATTAAAAAAGAATCGGTAAAGCCTGGTTAAAAGGTACAAAGGTTAAAAAGGTTGCCTGCAAGAAATTGCATTTAGCGATAAGGCCGCCTCTTGTACCTACTATTCCATGTTTTTGTGATGTACTTGTGTTGTTTTCATTGGTGTACAATAAAGAGTACATTATTATTATTATTAAAGCCGTTTCGGAGGAGTATAGTAACTAACACTGTGCCATAAGAATTTTATATATTAGATAACGATTACGAAGATTTCGATTTACGAGAGTTAGGTTGATCTGTTACTGTGTGTAGGAAAGTTTAAAGCGTTTGTTAATGAAGTAGTAGTTAGTTGAAGGTATATGTATGGAAATATAACTGTTAAGAACATTCAGTCTAAGTGTTAACTACATTCTTGTCCACTTCACAAGCTTGTAACTTATATATATAAGTATCTACTGCATTACGTCAATAGATAATGAAAATCCTAATTACTTAATATACATCCTAATTAATTTACATTTTCAATTTGATGCACAACCTATACGAGTCAAAAGACTAGTTCAGGCTTCGTTGTTCACGCACATGCGTCGTCTGATCTCGCTACTTCTTGATGGAGAGCTGTCATAGGGCAATCCTCCCGAATACGAGCGGTAGACCTTTCACAAATGTAGTCAGTATTGGTACCTCACTCTCACATATTTCTAACATATTTCTACTGCTAAACAGCAGTGATCGCATTGCTGCGTTCCGGTTTGAAGGGTGAGAGAAAGGCAATGAAATTACTATGTCATCATATCAGCATTAAAAAACTCCACTGCTAAACATAGGCTTCCCAAAGAAAAGGGGGATTTGTTCATAATTGCCGCGCTGGGCAAGCGTGGTGCCAATCGCAGAGCGTAGTTGCACGACGCAGATGCTGCTGCCCATCCTCGCCCTGTGTTGCATTTGAGCTACTCTATTTTGGGTAGATATACTGCCACCTGTCGGTTTCGGTACCTCAGTAATTACGTTATATGACATAATATCTTCAAGTCACAAGGTTAGCAACGCGCTAGTGATATGCTTGTGACATTACGAGCGTCTATAGGCTGAAATGACGCCTACTATCACGCCAATGTGCAATGTATGCTTGATTATCAACATGATCTAATAAATAGGAATGGTCTTTGTCTTTGATTGCGTTTCACACGTCATTCACAAACTGTTTAGTTGTTGACTAACTTAACAACTAAATAATTTATGGAAAAACACAATGATTTAGTCAATTGAAATAATAATACATTTAAAAACAACTGAAACCTAACAATACGTAGTATTTTTATATCTTTGTATAGATTATCAACTTATAAAAACCGACGTATCATCATCATCATCATTACTACTATTAGAAGTCCACTGCTGGATACAGGTCTCCCTAAGAATGGGGAAATTTTTCCCTTAATTGCCTCGCTGGGCAAGCGCGTTTGCAATCGCAGAGCGTAACTTACGCGACGGGGACGCTGCTGCCCATCCCCACCCCGTGCATTTGAGCTACACTGTCTCGAATGGATATACCGCTTTCTGTCGGTTCTGGTACCTCAGTCGCCTCTTACGACACTTAGTACAGACGGAGGTACTATTCTTCTCTGCCGGCACCTCACAGCTCAACTGATAGGCTATACCTTGTATCTTTTATTAATTTTACGTAGTATTTATTCTATTTGGGCTGAAAAACTCGCCCTTTGCTTTATGGCTACCATTTGTATATTTTTTTCAAAAGTGACGTCATATTATCTACAAGCCGTTTAGGGAACGATAGCCAGAGCGAGTAAAAAGTTAATTGTATTTTTTGAAAGAAACATTCCGATAGTTGGGTTATGAAAACTTCCAGCTTGAAGATAATATGTGACACATTACCCAGTTATTACAATGGCTTAAACCTGATAATCGTGAAGTACCAATAACGTTACATATCATTGTATGAAACTTACTATTCATTGTACTCTTATATTTTTTCGTTAGAATCTTTTTGTACAATTTTCCCAAGAATGCCCTTTTTATTATCACCATAATTTCGTCCGTAATGTGATTTCCAATAAGACCTGATATATGCGTTGTGTTCAGCGCGATCCTGCGGTTTTAGTCAGATCGTCCATCCATCTCGCGGGTGAACACACTACTCCGCACTTGCCAGTACGTGGTCTCTACAGAACCTTACGACTTTATCGTTCATCGGCTCAGCGAGCTAGGTGCCTTGCCAAATGCTACTTCAACTTGCTAATCCTTTTTGTAAAATCTCTAAAAACGAATACATTATATATGTTTATGAAATGATTATAATCTTTTATTTGAGTCATAATAACACAACATCTCATACAATGACCTAAATACATATATTTAACATCCAGACACAGAACAAACACAAATATTATCATATAAATATTTGCTTTTTGTGGGAATTTAAAATATCTGGTACAAGAGGAGGTACTATTCTGCTCGGCCGATACCCCACGGCAAGTACCATAAAAAATATTTAACAAAATGTACATTCGACTTTTCAGATTAACCTTTAAAATTTCCAACTCGTCTGCGATTTTGTTCAAAATATTTTACGATATTCAGATATTCAATTGGCGTAATTGACGGACATACATATAGGCAAAAGAAAATATATTTATTTAATTCTTAATTTTGTTAATAGTTTCAAGTAAAAGATGATACAACATCAATGATAATTGTTAAAATCTGGAATATAATTGAAAAAACCCTAAAAATAAATTGTTTTTATTTTCTTTTTTGTACTTCCTGTTAAACTGCACATTGGCCCTTACGACAGTTGAATTTCATCGATATATAGAGACAGCTTTTGCTATATTTCACTCATTATTTAATGCAATTTAAAGAAATTACTTGACTTCAATTATCTGGCCTTGATATCGAACGGCGTCTATTGTGTTTAAATAGGTAATGACTACCGTTTCAAGTGTTTCCTAGGACATGATAACGTATCTGAAATAACCTAACATTGAATGTTATACTCAAAAAAATTATCTTCACAAAATCGCGACTTCTAGTGCTAGCTATCAAGAATGTTATAATTTTATTATTATAATTGATATTTCCTTATTTTATTTCTATTTGCGTTGATGATTAATTATTTTTCTATAACACCTTTCAAGTGAAACAAATAAATTATACAAACAAATAAATAAATAGATAGACAACATCGGCCCGTTTCCGAGAACAATTCGCTCGAAGCACTTGTGTTACGGACATCAGACATCAGAGGAATCAGAAATATAATAAACATATGTATTTAATATACGCATATTTGACAGAAAAAAAAGTGTGATAAGAGATTGATGTAGTGTACAATAATAATAACTTTATTCAACAACAAAAGGAAACTTAAACTAAAATACATTTTGATACTTAGGTACCTAAACTAGGTCTAGCCTGTTCTTATAGGCACCTAAAGATGATGATGTTACAACAATAGAGAAAACTTTTGACATGTAGAAAGGATGGATGAAAGTAGAATGACTGCACAAATATATAGAGCGTAAGTGAATGGAAGAGTTGGGATCTAGGCAAACATACATATGTGTCACGCGGACTTTGACGTATTTGTCGACAACGTCAAATCATTCATAATTAAGCTCGATCTAGAATAATTCAATTATTGTCACAACTCCGTAATTGTGTATTAGGGATAACCCGTATAATTATAGTAATAATAAATAAATAACTACCTTAGCCATGTAGAAGAGCTATTAAAAGATGACCAGAAGTACCATTGTCAGAAGTACCAAGAATTAACGAGCATGTATGAAAAGAGTAATGCAAGTAAAGGGAATGGGTGAGGTATGCCAGGGTGAGCAAGTGGAGATCCATAGTATCTACCTACCGCGAAGGGACACAGGCGTGATGTACGTGTGTACCTATATTTTGAACAGTTTACTTACAAAAGAAAGAAATGTATGGCCTGAGCAATATCTATAAATATTTTTGCGTCTTGATTTGAGAAGTTCAATATTTTGAATTATTTCAATGCAAAGTATTACAACTTGCCAAAACAGGTTATGAACTCTAAATAAACACTCACAACATCTCATACATTGACCTGATTCAGGGATAAGTCGCTTAAAGCACTTGGGTTACGGACATCAGATAACAGAGAAATCGCAAATATACTACTCAAATACATATATTTAACACCCAGACACAGAACAAATATAAATATCGTCTTATAAATATTTGTCCTGGGTGGGGGTCAAACCTAGGTCCATTGGTATACATGACAGGATCACTACCATCTGCGCCATCGGGCCCGTCATTTATTAAGACGATAAATACAGGGATATTTATTTAAAATACACGGACACAAATCAACAATTTAATGACTAAGAGACAGGAGAAGGGACGCAAAAGGATTCGATTTCGGAAAAAAAGTAATAAAAAATATGGTAAGGTAAATTATTATCAAGCTAACATCGGAAAAAATGTTGCATTCAATTTGGGAAATAAGAGTCTACACAAAATCTTGTTGAATTAAGAAATCATATGCATTGTATTAAGTTTTTTATGAATAAAAATTACAAGCGCCCTGCAGTTTTATCCGCTTTGAGCTAGTTTCCGTCAAGATACGGAGATAAGAATCTATATAATTGTTAAAATTAAGTAAATAAAGAAAATATATTTTTTGGATTTTATTCATTACAAACGATAGCATTACATAACGCACAAATATACATCTAAAAAGGGATCTATATTTTTTTGAAAATATAAAATAATTTTTATATATATAATTATTTATTCAAAAACTTCTCAATAGTTTTTCAATATAATTCTGTTACGAACATAACATTAAACAATACTAAAAAATTCATCACCATACCAGCCATTAAAAGTCCACTGTTGGACATAGGCCTCCCTAAGAAAGGGGGTATGTTGCACATAATTGCCGCGCTAGGCAAGCGTTGACAATCGCAGAGGGCCGCTTTCACAACGGGGAAGCGGCTGCCCATCCCCGCCTTGTACATTTGAGCTGGCATTTTTGAATGGATACACCGCCATCTGTCGGTTTTGGTTCTTAGTCGCCTCTTACGACACCTGGTACAGGTAGGGGTATTGTACTGACATTTTTGCCTATTAGCTTATTTTAGATATTGACTGTGGCGATTGTTTCGCAAAATTTGGCAAACAGCCCATAAAGTTGAATGTGCTTAAGCGCAATTCAACTTTGTTTGTAATTTTTCCTTATTTTTTTGGAATCCATTGACCTGGTCTGACCTCTCAACGATCTTCTTTCAAATAATAATTTATGGAATTTCCTTAAAAACAACAACATACTCTTCATAAATACTTCTTGTGTTTTTACCGAGACATGGATGAAATGTTTTGACTTTTAATTTGAATTTCAACATAAAAGTTTTATATAGCATCCATCATTTTGTAACATTAAGTCGGGATGGCAATCAGCCATTGAAATTTTCATCATAATCATCATATCAGCCAGAAGACGTCCAATGCTGGACATAGGCCTCCCCAAGTAATCTCCAATAGGACTGGTTGTATGCGGCCGGTGTCCAGCGCGATCCTGCGGTTTTAGTCAGATCGTCTGTCCATCTTGCGGGTGGACGCCCAACGCTGCGCTTGCCAGTACGTGGTCTCCATTCTAGAAACTTATGATTCCAATGTTCACCGGTTCTGCGTACCAAATGCCCTACCTACTGCCTATTCGAATTACTTATCTGTCGGGCTGTCGGTAACTATGGTTCTGTTACGAATCTTCTCATTCCTGATTAGATCGCGCTAAGTCCGAGCATTGACTTCTTTCTCCATAGCTTGTTGAGCTATTTTGAATTGGCTTAAAAGGCCAATGGTAAGAGACCACGTTTCGCTGCCATGAGTCCTCGCTGGTAACACATATTGACCGAAGATTTTCGACCTATATTATATTTGTTGGTTCAATTATGATTGGAAAGTCCCATGTCCAACAGTAGACATGTAACGGCAGAAATGGTAATGATGATGATCATCTCTGTTAATCCTGGACAGAAATAGGAGGTAATCTATATATTTTCAAAACCGACACCGGTAAGGGTCATAAACACTAACCATTTGGTGTTAACGGAACTTTTATCACAATCAGTTTTTTTTTCAGATTCCTTTATTGTGGGTCGCATTATAAAATTTCAGTATAGTTTCTAATTTATAAAAATAATTAATAATGTATCGATATTATGTTTTTGTATAAATATCTATTGAAAAATCCAAATATTATAATCAATTTGATTGTAGATTAGATGTTCATTTATTGTATTTAATTGTATTGTATACTAGATTAAATAAACTGGATTTTATTCGTTAAGCTAGCGAGTAGTTAGTTCTTACATATTGCAATGCCCTCGCAGGGCGTCACATGAAACTCTACATTATATTGTATTTTGTCTATAAATGTTCATGTTCTGTGACAAGCAATAAATTAATTTGAATTTAAGACCCGTCTGGTGCCAGCAGACTAGTTTAACATTGGGCTTCCTTCTATATTCTAGGTGATAGTTCTGCACGGTCATCAGTATTATCAATATTGTGATATTGATCATCATCATTATCATCGTACCAGCCATTAATAGTCCACTGTTGGACATAGGCCTCATCAAGCAAGGGGGTAAGTTGCCCATACTTGCAGCACTGGGCAAGCGTGTTGGCAATCGCAGAGGGCCGCTTTAGTCACGGGAAAGCTGCTGCCCATCCCCGCCCTGTACATTTAAGCTGATTTTTGCATGGATATACCACCATTTGTCGGTTCTGGTACTTTAGTTACCTCTCATGACACCTGGTAAAGTTTCAAATGCTATTTTACTATTACGTTTATTTTACGTTACGTGGGGCGATGGTTGGATGAATTAAATTCACTTTTGACACAGTCACCTCGTTTCATAGGAAAAATTGCTGTCATATCAGCGACTCAAGAGCCCTCGACATTGCCTCGTTAGCCGGCTGATAAAGTATGCCCTTTTTAGGATCCCGCGGGCTGACAACAAAACCGTGCTTCGCTATCTAATAATAATATTCTTTATTATACACAAACTAAACACCAAAAAACATAAAAATAACAGAGAAAAACATAGAGTATGGTACAATGGACGGCCCCATCACATAGAGCGATCTCTTCATCTCTTCCAGGCAACCTTTAGACAGAAAGATATACAACAATAATGAGGCAGTTTTAGGTGTATAATAAACTGAATTAATATATAAATAGAAACAATCAAAATATATAAAAGAATATATGTACCAACATACACACACAAACATACAATAACAAATATACAGGAGAGATTGCGCGCGTTTGATCGATAAAAGATATCTAGCACATCTTATATTCTTTCCGATGAACCTATTACTAGTCTACTAAAAGTTAATTCCAGGTCCACTGGTAGGATGGACGAGGCCGTTCATTAATTATTGAACATATTCCCGGTTCGCGGAATCCGATCCGAAAGACGAACCTCGCCTGGAGTGGTCCTCGTTAGGAACAGTAAACCGTTGTTTGCAAAAGAGGACTGAATGAGTGGGCAGACACTGCACACTTATGCTGTTCTTCTGTACAAAAAGAAGTGTGAAGTGGAGTGTTTGTAAGAGAGAGGGACGCATATATTAGTTCTGTGATCGAAGGCCTCTAGTGAGGTCTAAATTCTTGTTTAATTGTTTGCTACGGAGGAGTTGCTAAAGGAGTACCTTTAGGTGTATATATGATTCCACTGTTGTCTGGCGTCCGTAACACAAGTGCTTTAAGCGACTTATCACGGAGTCAGGTCAATGTATGAGATGTGTAAAATTACCTTTAACGTTGTACACTCTTATATATATAGAACTTTTTTATTAGACCAGGCCAAGAAACAAGCATACAGTCTGCGTGATAGTGAGCGTCACTGCAACCTATATCACAAGGATATTACTAGCGCGTTTCCACATTACCCAGTCATATCACTTCTTCTCTCACCTTTCAAACCGGAACACAGCAATGCGAACACCAATTAAGACGACCTTTAAGGTGTACCTCAAGTCAAAAATTACAATAAGTATGAATTTGATCACTTGGTAATTGGATAGCATCCCACCATCCGTAGAAAGTCGGTTGGTATCAATTACGGTCCTTAGTCGCCTTATAAGATACCTGTTACAAGGGGAGGTACTATTCCACTCTGGCGGTACCACACGCCTAATCCCTACTTTAATATTATAAATGCGGTAATTGGGTACCATTGGTTGGTTATATAATATACGGAACCAGGAGGTCTGTATCAGTATTTGTCATAATCTTCGGTAGTTATTTAGAGGCGATACTAGTAGTGTGTACAGGGTGTGTGCAGTTTGTGACACGTTTGCCAGTTGCGCGCGCGCAGCTTACCACACGGTGCGGTAAGTGGATTTATTTACTAATAATAAAACAAAATTTTTTATTCCTTTAATATTAATCCGCTCTGTTTTAGTTATGTTAATTTATTATTTACACGGAAGTTACAGTTGTTTGATTGAAAGTTAATTAAATGTGTGCTAATTATAAACGATTAATTTCTTAAAAATAAGTTTCTTTTATTAATTTATAAATATAATTATAAATTCACACAACAGCTAAAACATTTACTAGACTAATAAGTTGTTTAAAGCACTTGTGTTACGGATATTAGACAACGAGGGATCACAAATATAATACTTTAATACAGACATTTAACATCCAGACACAGAACCTACACTAGTAGTATCATCTTATGAATATTGGTTCTGGATGGAGATCGAATTTACGACCTTTGGCACACAAGACAGTATCACTACCATTTGTGCAATCAAGCTCGTCGACTAATTGATAATTCTAAACATATAGTTAATTGACTATTTTTGAATAATTCAGTGCGAAATTAATTAAAATAGTGCTAATTGTGTTTTGGGATCTGGTAGTTTTATAATTCTATTTTACAAAATTACCTAATAGTAAATGCTATCTTAACTATATATCTATGTTTAAATAAGAAAAATATATTACGGTTATAAATTAAAATATAAACTATCATATCTCTCAAGTTAGTCTCGCGTTTTTCACCCCAGAAAAACACCGTGACACGAAATTTTTAATATACAGATTTCTATAAATAAAACTGACAGATTTGCTATTATTTAAGTTACAATTTGATAAAAGGTTAAATTAATACATTTATAGAGGGAGGAAAGATATTCAACATTTAAAAGAATGTTTTAGGCGAGACTTCGTCACAGTTCTACAAGCGTAAAGCATTTGTTAACACCGTTAAATCAGCCGTTTGACGTCCACTACTGGAAACAGTTCTTCTCTCGAAAAGGGAGAATGTTGCCCATAATTGCCGTATTGGGCAAGAGTCGTGGCAATTGCAGAACTTAGCTTCGCAACGGGTATGTTGCTGCCGATTATCGCTCTCGCTTCACACTTTCGGGTGGATATACCGCCATCTGTCGGTTCCGATAGTTTAGTCTTGACTTACGACACGGAGTACAAAGGGCGATACTATTCTGCTGTGCCGGGTCTTCTTTAATTTAAGACCCACTAGATTTCCTAAATCAAAAGTTACTAAAGTCTTTCTCTATAAATCAACCTATCCACATGACGAAGTATATACAAATCGGTAAAGCAGTTAAGCCAAGAGAGCGTTGCAAACATACAAGCCTTCGTATTTACAAATATTAACTAATAATTATTAATTTATATTACCTATGAAATAATAATGCATCGTCTCTTGCACTTGCGGTCTACAAACAACAGTCGGTTATGTTGTTTACTTAAATGTGTAAACAACAAGAACCGACTACATGATAATATTTACTCAACTAATGTAAAAAATATGTTGTCATATTAATAGGATTCACGCATCAGTCCGTGCAGACTTAAAAAAAAAATCAGACTAAATCAAAGGTTTTTTTTATTCAATTAGGCTTAACTGTGCCGTAAGGTACCAGTGGAGTAGAATAGTACCACCCTTTATACCAGGTATCGTAAGAGGCGACTGAGGTACCAGAACCGACAAACGGCGGTATCTATCGATATCTATTCGAGACAGTGCAGCTCAAATGTTTAGGGTGGGGATGGGCAGCAGTATCCCCATCGCGAAAGCTGCCCTCTGCGATTTCCAAAACTTGCCTGCCGTGGCAATTATGGGCAACATTCTCCTTTTCTTGGCTCCTCAAGAGGCCTCCCCCTATGTACAGCATTGGACTTCTAATGGCTATACATACAAGACACATACTCCTGAGTTTATAATTCTAGGTTGCACAGACATCGTCACATATCACATCTGTCATCGTGCAGCAAGCTTATCTTAGGACGAGACTGCCATCACTAGACGGGTCTTACAACTAAGTTTACTGTAGGTTCATTACGCAAACCTTCAGAAAACATCCTACTGGCAAAACTGGTGGTGATAAGTTCCTTGTCATCTTGGCCAGATTAACGGAACCTCCATCAATAATGGCGCTTACTAAACCTTTGTTTTAAAACGAAACAGTTATGGCTTTATAATACCTAATGTAGAAACTCATACAACATCTCAAACATTGACCTAACTCCAGATACATTGACTGGCGGACATAAGACACAATACAAATTCAAATGTTTATTATAAAAAGGAATAGCGGGGATAAAATCCACGATCCGTGGCGCACTAGATTGGATCACTACCATCGGCGCCATCAGGCCCTTCAATTTATATCGTGTCGTTCAAAAACTATCACAGTTTATAAGCCAGTCTTGGTCCATATGGTTCAAAATCAGTGCGGTTGTGCCGTTAAACCGAAACAAATGGACACGCAGAGATCGACCGACTTACGCATACATAATCTTATTATAACCAGTCTCTTGAATGTAGTGCACATTTCATACTAAGTCATTTCCTAATGTAATCCAGGCCACTTAGATTCCGCGCTCAAATAAAACGCTACTGAAAGATGATAACAATTATTGACAGTTTGTAATGTAATAATTTTCTTATCATTCGACCAATTTTTTGTCTCAAATGCTTCAGCAAACATGAGTTTTCATCAAAATGGCGCTGCATTGCTGAATTTCATTGGAGTCTAAATTTATTTTAGCCGGGTTAAATAATTAGGTACTGGCAGAGTAGCATAGTACCTCTTTCTGTACCAGGTGTCGTAAGACGTGTCTGAGGTACCAGAACCGACAGATGGCGGTATCTATCGATATCCATCTGAGACAGTGCAGCTTAAATGCATAGGGTGAGGATGGGCAGCAGCATCCCCGTCGCGAAAAATGCATTCTGCGATTACCAAAACGCTTGCCCAGCGCGGCAGTTATGGGCAAATTCCCCTTTTCTTCGGGAGTCCTGTGTCTAGCAGTGGACTTTCAATGGATGTTTTGATAAACCTTGTAACCATTTGCTGTGACAACAATAGAGAAAGAAATCTTGAAATGGTTTGTACATGCAGAAAGAATGGTTGAAAAAAGAATGACTACACAAATATATAGAGCGAAAGGGAATGGAAGAGTTGGTATAGGACGACCGAGGACAACATTATCTTAACCAATTAGAAGAAGTATTTAAGAAGGGTCAATTCAGACGTACTTAGAATAAACGAGCGTGTATGAAGGACTAATGCGAGTAAGGGAAGAGAGATAGGTATGCCACGATCGTAACAAGTGATGTATGTATGTATGTATATATATATATATCTCTCTAACATTGATTGTAGGTACAAATATTAAAACTAATATTAGTTACGATACTTTTTTATATTTACGTGTTCACTACTAATAAATTAACTATTTTTTTTACGGCTTTAAAACGATTTCTTAATAGGGGCAAGGTAACCAAAACAAAATATGTAAAAAATTAAATAATTCTCGTTAATATCTATAGTATATGCAGTAAATAAACAAATTCTTTAAATAGCTTTAAATTTAATCATATGTATTTTACATTACAAAATTATTTTACAATTTAACTTATACAATAATTATTGTCACATAACCCAGTGACTACAATATCTCTCCCACTCCATATCGGAACACAAAATAAGCGGTAGAAAAAGGTGAGATCTTGACGAGTCGCGGATGGCCGCGATAGTTAGAAATTGACAGTTATACCGCCATCACATTCGTCGATACCTCTATGGTCTGTACTATATTTATATCATTATTATCAATTACGCTGAGTGTATGATATAAATTTGTATATGAACAATGTGCGGCCATTACTTCTCTTATCATTTCGTGTCAAACCGTTGGACTGGTGTGTTCCCTGAAAATGTAAGTTTTTCGATAAATATTCGTGCTTGTTTATTAATGTAAATAATATCTTGTATCGTGACAATAATTAGAGGAAATTTATTAAAATAAATTTCATAAAAGTGACAATAATCATATTTTGGAATATTAATTATCCGTTAAAAAAGTTTTGAATACGGCAAATTAATTAATTTAATTCGAATAATAATATTAATATGGTTACAAAATACATACCGAGAAATATGTTAAATAAATCAAAATAAAACGTCACAAACACTACTGTTTGAATGACACAACATACTTAAATGTATTTAATATTTATTGTCTATAGGCTTCCGAGATTATATTCTCTTTAGTCTTATAAAATGTCATAAACGAAAATTGAACTAAAGTACGAACTTAAAAATATAACTATTTATGGTTTAATTTCGCTTACTGAAATTAGTATCTAAATATTCCAACTCAAAATATTCTATAGAATACATATTTTTAATAGTAAATAAAATAAATATTGCTGTTAGTAGACAAACATTTGGTCTAATTTCAGTGCGTGCTCTTACAACATAGTTATAAAACAATTGTTGTAAACGCTGCAGATGGGAGTTCCAGAGATCCCTTATGTGTTATAATAACAATAATTAATTATTTATAACATTGAATATGAATATTGTTCTTGTATTCTAAATTCGTAATAGCAATCTATTATCTAGATGAGTGGTATCTGTGTGAGATTTTAATCGCCCCTAGATATTTACGTTCCGAACTTGTTTTAAACTTAAAAATAAGATCGTCTGATGACAGTAATGTTTAAATCTATTAATTGGACTCTAATGGGTATTTGGCCTAAATGAAAATAAATATCTGTACTTAAGTTTATTTGTATTCATATCAAATAATTTTTCAGTTAGTATGGAATGAAATATGCGTACACATGTGCAATAGTTTGTGGAATTGCTTCAGGGTAGTACCTGCAAATAGCAAATATATTACGGAAAAAAGGAGCACTTCGATTTAGTATTTATGGCGTGAGTTTAAGAGATAGATCAAAAAATAATGTGATAAAAGATGAATGTGGTGTAAAAGATGATGTGACAACAATAGAGAAAGGAATGCTGAGATGGTTTGGACGTGGAGTAAGATAGATGAAAGTAGAATGACTGTGCAGTCATTCTGCTGTCATGGGTACTGTTCTATGGAGCTATCAGAGCGTAACTTATTGACGGGAATGCTGCCCAACCCCGCCCAGTTACATTTTGATTACATCCATTATTATTATAAACTCTAAAGTTTTACCAATATATGTATGTTACTCTTTCACGTCAGAACGACTACACAGATCTGGATAAAATTTGGCAAACAGATTGTTTATAGAATGTAATAACACACAGGCTACTTTTCATTCCTAAAGCATGATCCTGTGGGATAGGCTTTTAATCTATCTCTAAGGAATCGGCACGATCTATGTAGTTTAGTTGTTAAAGAGCGACAGAAATTTTGAGCAAGAGATCTAGAGGGTTAAGATATGTGTACGAGAAAGTAAAGACCTCGCAGACAATACATTCTACGTATACCTGCGTTAAGTTTTAGAACTTTCATTCTGACTCATTTGTACGTGTTTCATGACTTTCTATAAAGAACCGGTAAACTGAATTTCATGCGACTTAGGTACCAGAACCAACAGATGGCGATATATCCATCCACAACAGAGTAGTTCAAATGCACAGGGTGGGGATGGGCAGCAGCATCCCCGTCGTGAAAGATGCGCGTTGTGATTGCTAGCACACTTGCCCAGCGCGGCAATTATGGGCAAAATTCCCCCTTTCTTCAGAAGGCCTATGTCGAGCAGTCGACTTCCAATGGCTGATAAGATGATAATTTGATGCGTGTTCCCTGACTTTATAAAAGGAACTCCTGTGCGAAATTTCAAGTTTATAACTCTTGCAGTTCAGGCCATGCGTCGATATGTCAATCAGTCAGTCAGTCAGCTTGTCTTTTTATTTATATAGTTTCAGTTACATAATAGTTTGATCATCTTATTCGGTGTGGAACTATCTTATCAGTCTGAGACATCTTTAAAGCTTTTAAGTTCAATGAATATATAAAAATAAAATTGTTTAAAGATATTATTTATTAGATACAGAAACTACTATTTGGTGATAGCACTGATTTCAGATAAGCCACTCGACTTTAATAGCGAAGGATTTTTATAACCCCAGATATGATATCGTCATTTTTCGTTGTATCACAGATATATGCTCGATTTGTCAGATTACTTATCTGATTTTCTGTGTAGATTACTCAAGGGTGTTTAGGCAGAGTATTTTTTTGTTTTTCACTCGCCTTGAATTTGTAGATTAAAGAAAAATCTGCTTAGAGAATTCAATATCGATTAGCCGGCCGCAGGGTATCGACATAAATAGTCCTCCCTCGATACCTACGCTCAGAAATCCTTCTCTCTTGAGAATGTTTCCTATGTCCAGCAGTGGAATTCCAATGGCTGGTTCGGAGATGCAGCAACATTCTCATCGGGAAGCTACGCTTTGCAGAAATCCTTATTTCTCTGAAATTTTCCCCATATCCAGCAGTGGAATCCCAATGGCTAGTTCGGAGATGTAACAGCATTCTCTTCGGGAAGCTACGCTCTGCAGAAATCCTTATTTC
>JACJUM010003317.1:10657005-10715890 GCA_020976665.1 Heortia vitessoides
AAATAAATTGGTTGGATTGTATGTAAAAGAGATAAAAAAAAACAAGCCATTAAGAAATACTTCTGGTGATTACGCGCGTATTAGCATAATGACTCAATTTAATGCACCAATTTGAATTTCATGAGGCATATTCTTGTGAAACTAACGACTTGACTGTGACTCTGTCTGAGCGGACTTCCTATTATATCGCATCTCGCAGAATTAAAAACAGCATATTTTAGCCAAATTCTATTAAAACCCTTTGAAGGCACCTTCTTGTCTGCTCGGAGGCGACTTCAGTGCTGGATGATCTTGTCCCGGTATCGTTTGGCGTGGAATATTGGTCGGTATTCGGTGGAGGGAAGTTTGGGAAAATGGATCATTTCCCTGCCCTTTTAATGTAAGTTTGTTGGGTTTCAGCCCAAGTCTGGATTGTCCAATCTTGGAATTGTGTAGTTTGCTTCGTTGCCCTGGGGGTTGCGGTTTTAGACTCATTCCGCGTCAGGTTCGACCTCACTGACCGCGAATTCTGGCTGCTTCCGATTAGTCTGGTATACAGTGGCGCAATGTTGCGCAGGTGAGCCAGAATAGCGTTTTCAGTGCGAGGAAACATCGCGCTGGACTTAGGCAAATGAATTTAACACCTTTTACCATAGAGATACACCTTACATTTGATGGCAGGTGGTTATCACAGCCTATGAGAGTTGACAACACCGAGATATCATTCATACTTTAAAAACCTCTTTACTCCCTTTTTGAAGAACCCCATTCAACAGTCTCCTGGGAATAATAATATAATATTTACACAACATCTCATACCTGACTTTGTGTTAAACACTTGTGTTACGGACATCAGACAATAGAGTTATCACAAATATAATACTTAAATTCATATTTTTAACACTCAGATACATGATAAACACAAATATTATCATATAAATATTTTCGGTGGGGATCAAACCCGCGATTGCTGACGCAAATGATATGATCACTACCATCTACGCCATCAGACCCGCAAGTGCAGGACCAGCAAGAATGAGCTATTCTTCAACTTTAGCTTAAGCGGGAAATGTCTTTGAAATCGTTGGGTAAGCTACCAGTTTTTAAATGTGCCTGTGAACACCCTGTCAATGGTAAGTGTGGTTGTAAATAGTAGCCATTATTTTGACTAGATACGTGCGCCATTTGTCGGTTCTGGTACCCTGCTCGTCTTACGACCCTTGTTTTTCTAAGACCAGTTTGACATACAGATGCTCGTAATATTACTAGCGCGTTCTTCCACCCTTCTCACTGGAACTCAGCAATGTGAACACTGCTTTTTGTTCCCTACTATTCTTCTCAGTCGGTAACGTCAATCAGATATACAACTAACAGTTAAGAAAGGGACTTGCAAACATAAATTATCTGTTCATCATCATCATCATAAGAACAGCCATTGGAAGTCCACTGCTGGG
The DNA here is from genome assembly GCA_020976665.1 of Heortia vitessoides. Lineage (NCBI taxonomy): Eukaryota > Metazoa > Arthropoda > Insecta > Lepidoptera > Crambidae > Heortia > Heortia vitessoides. The sequence goes on from JACJUM010003317.1 coordinate 10,658,439, forward strand.
ATGCATAGGCCTCCCCAAAAAAAGGGGAATTTGGCCCATAATTGCCGCGCTGAGCAAACGTGTTGGTAATCGCAGAGCGCAGCTTTAGCAAGGGTGCTGCTGCCCATCCCCAACCTGGGAATTTGAGCTACACTGTTTCGAATGGATATCCCACCATCTTTCAGTTCTAGTACCTCAGTCGCCTCTTTCAATACCTGGTGCAGAAGGAGGTACTATTCTACTCTGCCGGTACCTCGAGGCCTCCACCATTTATCCGTTGTATGAAGCGAATACCGTTGTATGAACGCACAATGCATGGAAAACAATTGTCAATCAATTGTTAATTATTAGATACAAAAACACAGTACTATTTATTTAATATTAATTAGCATATTCATATGCATTTTAATGTATTTATTGGTCATTGTTCTTCTTATAATAAGAGAATATAATATTACGTTACAATGCGTTGCTAGAGGCTAAATGGCTATTCTCCTAGCAGGCTATAGAGAATTGAGTATACAAAACATTATTTGATAATGTCCTGTATACTTTGTTCTGCAGCAATAATATATCAACATATTCATCATTATAGCAACCGCAAAACGTCCATTACTGGATATAGGCCTCCCCATGAAAGGGGGACTTTGCCCATAATTGCCGCGTAGGGATAACCGATAATATCAGAATATACTATTACAAAGCATCTTCATGGAGTAACGTAGACTATAATCAATTTAAAAAAAAAATCGTTAGATGTCTATGGATCGTCAGGTAGATTTCATAGAAAAGTCGTTGGTACCTCAATCTCACCTATTTCTACCGCCAAATAGCGGTGTACCGATGGCTGTGTACCAGTTTAAAGGTTGTTAGAGGTAGTGAAATTACTGGGTTATATAATATCTTCAAGTCACAAAATTGGCAACGTGATAGTGATATCCTTGTGGTATTACGAGCGGGTATAGTATGCAGTGACGATCACTACGCGGACAGTAGGTTTGCTTGTTTGTGGACCTGGTCAAATAAAAACTCTAAAATTGAATATAAATTGGCATTATTTGTATTTTTTAACGTTTGCCATTACTTATATTATAAACGAAAAAGTTTCTGAAGATATGTGAATATATTTTCTGAAGATATGTAGATGTATTATCTGAAGATATGTGTTGTTAATGTATGATTGTTACTCGTTCACGCCAGATCGGGTGAACAGACCTGGATAAAATTTAGCACAGGTTTTTTTAAGTTAACACAGAGGCTACTTTTTCCCCGAAAACATGTCCCCGTAGGATAGATCTGGCTTTTTGTTTTTCTCTAATTAATCGGTACGAGTTTTTGCACAGTTGATCTGTCAGCAGCCACATTGACTGCTTTATTTTATAAATTTTTTTCATATTAAAATTTCATACATACTTCGAAGTGCTCTCATTTCAACTATTCTAATTAATAAAATATAATCTTAATCGAAACTTATAGCCTGGGTTAAGATAAAAAGCAGCAACCTCGAGAATAAAGTCGCGGGCAATAACTAATATTTTCTAGTATATGTTATGAATGCACATGTTTCTGTGCACTTATAAGGAAGCAGTTATATACTTAATTTATGACGCAAGCGTAACTTATGTATCAATAAAGCCATATTTTTATTGTAACAACACAGTTTGTAGTCATATATTTATTGTAATATTTACATGAGGTAGACCTTTACAAAGGTCGTCCGCATTGACACCTCACTCTTATGTATTTCTACCGCCAAATAGCAGTGCTCGCATTGCTGTGTTCCGATTTGAAGGATGAGAGAGACAGTGAAATTACTGGGTAAGTGTGATATAGAATCTTCAGTTCAGAGTTCAGAACTTCCAAGATGGCGACACGCCAGTGAAATCCTTGTCTAGCGTCTATAGGCTGCGGTCACGTTTACCATCAAGCGGACCGTATGCTTTTCTGTTGTTTGACTAATTAATTTTTCTTTTGGAACATATATTATAAATAAAACAGTAAGTTGGTCTGTCTGTACCTAATTTGCCATATGCATAGATTTCGAAAGAAGAAATAATATAAATCACAGTTCAAAAGATAATCTTCATTATCATATCAGACATACATCAGAAAGTGCTAGACATAAGCTTCCCAAAAAAAGAGAGAATTTTGCTTGTAATTGCGATAGGGATGCTGCTGCCTGGGATGGATATACCACCATCTGTCTGTTCTGGTACCTTAATCGCTTCTTACGATATCCGATACAGAGCGAGGTACTATTCTACTCCGACGGTATCTCATGGCTGTTCATGTTTTTCACTAGACAATTTATTGGAAAATCGGACTGGATTTTCCAAATCCAAAATATACATTTCCCTCGTAAAGCCACGCCACCACGACCACCCGCCGCGGCAATTATTTTTTGGTAAGGCCTATGTCCTAAGGCCTGCGGCTTCTATGATGATGATGATATAGAATATTAGATGTTTATAATACTAAGTTGGCAAATAAGCGGACCGTTCGCGCGATGATAAGTGGCACCGTAGTCTGTACTTACACCTCGTGTCTGCGCAAAGATATCACCAGCGCGTCGCCAACCTTGCAACTTGAAGGTATTATGTCACGTAACCTAGTAATTTCACTGCTCTCTCACCCTTGAAACTAGAACACAGCAATGCGAACACTGCTGTTTACTGTTAATGGAAAGAATGGAATGAAATAAGAGAAAGTATGGAAGATTGAATAAATCTAAGCTAATATTATAAAGTTGAGTTTTTTGGTTTGAACGCGCTAATTTAGAAAACCGCTGGTCCGATTGGAATTTGTTTTTTGCGTTAAGTAGTCCATTTATCAAGGAAAATTATAGGTTATATTTTAAAAAAATATAGGGATCCATTTGAAAATAAATAAATCCTGAAAGTCAATATACCCGTCAAAGGCACTATTCCATGCAGACGAAGTCGCGGGCCCTGCTTTTTATGTAATAAAGGTAAATAGGAATTCATTCACTCATTATGTACTCTTGAGGACATGAATTTTTCCGCTCTCACAAAAACGTTGGAAGCAACTTATCGTGAATGTTTCACGAGCTCTCCACTAGAGGGCGTCCTTCATTGTTATTTGTAAACCTTTTAAAATGAACACTTGTGAAGATAAGGCATAATAGTGATAACAAGATATTAACATAATAGTTATAATTGAGTTTACCTTCATTAGGTTTTCTGGCACATGATTACAATAATTAATAAATTCACCGGACATCTGACTCTGAGACAAGTAACTAAAAGCACTCGTGTTACGGATATCAGGCAACAGAGGAATAACAAATATACTTAACACTTACTTATAAATTTCCTAACAGATAGACAACACCCAGACACAGAACAAATACGAATAATCATCATATAAATATTTAGGGGATCGATCCTACGACCTTTAGCGCATAAGATAGGACACATTCACATACATAAATCTAAGACTAATCTTATACATGACTAAAGAATCCTCTGAAAAGGCAGCATCTAGGTTTAAAATAGCGACTACTAGATTTAAAATAATATATACCCGTTCACCACTCATAAATCTACTCTACATGAAATATTTACTTTACATGAGGTAGACCTCACACTAAAGTCATTTGTATTGCTACCTGAGTCTCACCTATTTCTACCGCCAAATTGCAGTGTTCGTATTGATGTTACTAGGTTGTTTGTTATAAAATCGCCGGGTCACGAGTTTGATAATGCGCCAGTTATATCCTCGTTATATTTCGAGCGTTTACAAGCTGCAGTGACGCTCGCTATGAAAACTGCGAGCTCTTTTTTTTGACCATACTAATAAAAAAAACTTTGAACGGCTTAAAAAAGCGGTTTATCTAATTTTCTAATTTTTCGTTTAGGTTACTATGTTGTGATCACTATTAACACCATCTTTTCTATATTAGTAGTGAAAATAATTGTTAAAAAAGGTTACAATATTACGTAACATTGACATGCAGGTAGATGGTATGAAGGCGAGAACAGGATTAATTAGAACCTCTACTCTAACGGTACCGGCGGAATAAAATTGTGAGGTACGTAGACGAAGTCGGGGCGGACCGCTAATCCCTACTAAATCCCTACTAATATTATACATGTGAAAGTAACTCTGTCTGTCTGTCTGTTACGCTTTCCTTCTTAAACCTCTCAACCGATTTTGATGAAATTTGACATAGATAACCTTTAGACCTTGAGAAAGGACATAAGCATAGACAAGGAAATTTTTTAATTCGAAATAAGGGTTGTAAGGGGGCATGAAAAGTTGTATGGAAGTATCGCTATTTTTAGAGCTAGAAACTTAAAACCTATTTTTCAGGCCATTGATTCGATATAAATAAACATCACATTCAAAGTTTATATAAGTTGAAGTAAAAAGGTATTCCACAAAAAAACTATTCCACGCGGACGAAGTCGCGGGCACAGCTAGTAAAATATAAAGTTTACCTTGTATTAAGCGAATACTGTACAAAGAGATTTAAGGCAATGCATCACATTCCTCCAATGTGATATATTGCCTAAAATCTCCTTGAGGCAATTATCAAAAAGTTCATACATAAAACTATAACCAAATTTTAAATATTTAAAATAAATGTAATTTGTAACATGCGTTCTGCTTTCTATAATAATTTTATTTCTAAACAAATATGAATTGTTTACACTGTAAAGTGCCTAAATATTTTTTTACATCAAAATCTTTTGAAAGTGCATTTAGCATGGATTATGTTGTAGGCGAAGACATTCATTTTTTAAATAATCCGTTAAATAATACAGTCAGTGCCTGTGCTGAGTCTATGGGTGATGAACCAAATATAAACTTGCAAAATAACTCTATATTTGACAAATATTGACTTACCAAGTCAGTCAGTAACAAAACACTGTCGCCTCGCTTACTGCCTCGCACTCAAAGGGGCCTCATTTTGGATGCCTGTGACGACTCTAAAAACTTACGCGGTAAAAGTTTTTCTACACATATCGTTCATTACTCCCCAATGCTGATTTTCAAAATATCTGGAACAATTTAGAATAATACTGGCAGGTTATAATAGAATCATGCACTGTACCAGGTCTTATAAGAGGCGACGTGGGTACCGGAACCGACAGATGGCAGTGTATCCACCCGAAACAGTGTAGCTTAAATGCAACAGAGAGGGATGATTCGATTTCATCATCATCATCACAGCGGTCATAAAACATCCACTATTGGACAAAGGCCTCCCTAAGAAAAGGGTAAATTGCCTATAATTACCGCCAAGCAAAGTTTCAATCGCAGAGCGTAGCTTCGCGACGTGAGCAGCAGGCCCATCCCCCCTTGTTGCATTTGAACTGCACCGCTTCGGGTGCATACACCGCTACCTCAGTCACCTCAGACTACAACTCGTACAGGGGTACAGCCAACACAAATCTGTCAAAACTTCGCAATCGATATTAATCTATAACAGTGAGATATTGAGTTCAGAATTGACTATAAAATATGACAGATTTCTCTAGGTTGATCTGTTGCCTACCGTACAATTCTATTCTACCAGTACCACACAGCTATACATTCGATTTGGGCCATGGCACAATTATTAATTCGTTGAATTGACTCGCATAATTAATTTACCATCAGATATATTGATTTATGTATGTATTGACAAACATTCTCCTCGTGTTTGTCTTGTTCTTTTTTATATTAGGCTATTCAAAACTACAATTTGTTACGCTCTTAACCTTAAATTTCACCATTATGCCTTTCCTTATTCATTTTAATGCAAACTTATGCCTTATTTATCAAATTTTCCGCATAACCTCACCAAAGAAAGCCTTCTCGGACCATTGCAAAGTCGTTGTTCTAAGAAAATTTACATAAAGATTCTTGTCAGGCAATTTCCTCTTAAAGAATGGGGTTTTTTTCTTATATTATGAAGTCAGCAAACAAGCATACGGCCGCAGCCTATAGACGCTCGTGTCTTCGCAAAGATATCAATAGCATGTCAACGTTGTGAACTGTAGATACAATGTCACATTTACGCAGTAATTTCACTACCTCTCACCATTTAAACCGGAACACATGAATGCGAACACTGCTATTTGACGGTAGAAATAGGTGATAGTCAGGTACCAATATAAAGGACCGTTGTAAGAGATCTACCTTAACCTATCGCTTAAAGCATTTGTGTTACGATCATCAGACAACGGAGGAATCACAAATGTAATACTTTAATAATCTATGATATTCCGTATTTAACATCTGGGTACAGAACAAACAAAAATATCATCATTTGAGTATTTGTCCTGCGTGGAAATCGAACATACGACCTTTAGCGCACAAGAAGAATCTTTACCATCTGCGCCATCGGGACTGTCGATCATTCATTACAGTCGGTTAACAGTCGGCATTATACAAAAAAGAACTTTAATACAAATTTACTTTTATATTATTTAAGTTTTATCGTCTTGTTAGTATTATATCATATTATATTATATCATACAACTTTTTTTCGTACTTTCGTTGAAGCATGTAAATTGGGATGAGTGCATTAGATGAGGTCTTTATCTTAAAGCAAACACATGAATCGATGTAGGTACGTCGCATTGTGAAAATTGTAGGAAAACCATCAAATATGTTTGTCCGGTTCGATTAGTGTCCGGAACCGACATAAGGAAGTCTCATTTGTCTTCTGTCTGTCTGAGCATCGTTTGTCATATCGTCGTAAACTCAGACTATTATAAAGTGTTGCACCTAATTATTGTTATTTTTAGATTTAAATTTCTCAAAACACTGAGGGTGTTTCCATATATAACAAAAATTCAAGGGCTTAGGCCAGGTCAACTTCAGGATCATGATAGGGAGATGGAGTATCATCTTGTAAGAACTTTCGAACAATACGGCAGGTGTTAAGAATTGCCGCTTTCTGCATAGTGATGTAAATGCGTTCTGGTAAGTCAGGGGTTCGTAAGGCATCAAGTAGGTGCTTAGGAATGACACCAGTGTTTGAACAATCATTATTTTTATTATTGGTAGTTTTACATATTTCTGTATTATGTCACTTCTTGAAATATATTGTTAATATTTATGGTATACGGGTTAAACTAAATATGTAAATGTCAAAATAGAGATATATATGAATAAATAAATATATATACACTCATTTGCAAAAAAACGGGCACCTAAGCAATGAACCATTTCAAATGTTACTGTTTGTTTGTTTGATAATTATAGGTAGTTTTACTTTCACTATTTTGTAAATTAATAAGTAAATAATTGTTTCCGTCAGTATTAACATAAAATTTTGATAAAATATATGGGTTTTAATGCTAAAGTTCACTAGTAGTGTATGCTCGCTAGTAAGTCATATGCTCATGAAGTAAAAGTTAACAAAGATTTTTGTTTGTTTTTTCTTTAATAAAGTAAAAGCGGATAAATGATTAGTATCGAATGTGACCCCCTCTAGCTGAAATCACAGCTTGAATTTGAATTTAGAACGTACTGTTTCAAACACCACGGCACTTTTAAAACCGGCCAGTAACATGTACAAATGATTGAAATCAATTCGGTACCGTATTTTTTTAAAGAAGAATTAAAATCAAAACCGCCCGTTTTTTTTGCAAATGAGTGTATATATATTTTATGAATGAATAAATGAATGTAAAAAATCCATTGAACTGATAATATCGTATTTGTTGAGTGGCCTAATTAAATGCCTTATTAAAGTTATTTCGCCATTCATTCATTTCTATTAATGGCACCCTCCTACGCTCTCTCACTAGCCCTTGTTAGGGAACAAGGAGGATACACAACAAGACGTGCGACATGTTCTGTGACTTATCCATCAGCGAACTCGTACTCCAATTCTGATTGGACAATGGCCAATGAAAATGGCCGTGACCACAACCTTTTTTGAGAGATGGATCAACGCATGCTGCCCGATGACAATCACTTTACACCCATTACTTTCATAGTTATGCGGACCCGATGGCGTCGATGGTAGTGATACTATCTTACGCGCCAAGGGTCATGGGTTCATGCTCACTCAGGTCAAACATTTATATGATGATATTTGAGTTTGTTCTGTCTATTAAATACAAATTGAAGGATTATATTTATGTTGCCGTTTTATAAGTGTTTTATGTGACTTACCTTGGAGTCAGGTCAATTTATTTTTGTATTCACAATATTATCTTTTAGTTGCTCTACCTATGCGTTGCGGTAAAAACGTAAAGACCCTGCCCCTTGAACGAGTATCGATCGCTCTAGTTTGTTTGGGCTCAATCCCCTTCACTTTTGCAAACAACGAACTAACTGTCCCTAAAAACGGCTACTCGACCCTCTAAACCCTGCTCCGATTCTCCAAACTATGCTCCGATTCTCCAAACACTGCTCCGATTCTCCAAACCCTGCGGTGGCGACCACGAGGTTCGCAAGTACAATCTAGTATAGGCTCGCTTATTTATGAGCGACCTCGGCCATCCATCTGCTAGCGCTGGAAATAACGTTTAAGTAGTCTACCCTTAGATTAATCCTTAAAACATATCGTATATTATTATCGTATATTATTATCGTATATTATTATCGTATATCTTCCTATCGTTACCTCTGTCTGTTAACTTAAAAGTTATCAAGTCGATTCGGAAACAGTATAAAGCGATCCATCACTACATAGCCTGAGCCATAAGATGCGCGTGCGCGCCCGCCCTTGATCTTGCCACGCGAAAAGAATATCTATTTGCTCATTAATATGGTTGATGCGGTCATAAAATAATGTGTTAGCGTGTCTGCTTTGTACTTCCATTGTATATCATTTTGTTCCTTATTGAATGCTTGATAACAATATATTGTCATTTTCTGAAAATTCTGCTGAGAATGGTAGATATATATATATACAATATATAATATTCAAAGGTCTACCGCAAACTGTCTTATTTACCTTTACTATTACTTTAACAAACGAACCGTAGGTGTTTGTTAGAGTAATAGTATGTTAAAATGAAAATGTTTAAAATTGGACGTGTTGTGAGGATAATTCACACAACATCTCATACATTGCCCTTACTTCAAGATAGTCGCATAAATTGTTTATTATAAATTTAACATATATTCAACAGCCAGACACAGAACAAACACAAATGTGCATCAATTGTTTGTCTTGGGCGAGAATCAAACTCACGACCATCATGATGATGCTGCAAGTCTTATATCTATATAAATTGATATATAATTTCCGATAATATTATAGATAGACGCAACACAAGTAACATATGACGGCGGGGAATCAAAAAGACAATGGCTAATTAATTTTGCTTCATTAAGTGTGGTCAGTATAAAATTATAATACAATAGATACTTGATCCAAACTTTTATCGCTCGCCATAGATTATAGATCATTGGACGAATCAAGAAAAACGTAGAGGAAGCATTTGTAATGCAATTGCATTATAATTTAGATCATACATTAGAGTAACACATTATATTCTTATACTTATATAATAGTACTTCCCTCCTGTACCAGGTGTCGTGACAGGTGACTGAGGTACCGGAACCGACAGATGGCGGTATATCCATCCGGAACAGCGCAGTTCAAATAAAACAAAATAGGGATGGGCAGCAGCATCACCATCGTAATAGCTACGCTGTGCGATTGCCTGCTGCCCAGCGTGATAATAATGGACAAAATCCCCCTTACTTGGGGAGGCTTATGTCCAAGAGAGGACGTTCTACGACTGATATCATTGATTTATTAAAAGTAGAATAGCCGTGGGGTACCGGCGGTAGAATAAAGGTGATGCTGCTGCTCGTTCCCGCCCTGTGCATTTGAGCTGCATTGTTTTGGATGGATATACCGCCATCTGTCGGTTCTGGTACCTCAGTTGCCTCTTAGGACACCTGGAGCCGAGGGAGGTACTATTCTACTCTGCCGGTACCTCGCGGCAAGTAACGTATATAACTAAAACTATATAATTCAAGTGCCTAATTATGTAGCATGTTATACCATATTTGACGTACATATAATTGACAATGACATGTATGGCCCGACGTGTGGCTCAAACGCGGATTGACATTTAGATTGATTTGTGTATTCCAATCTTATAAAATCTTAAATGAAAGGATCCAATTGAAAAGGTGATATAAGTGAACTTAAAATGTCGTTTTGTAAGAATTATTACTTTGTATTTGTACCGGGAACCAGCAGTGTAAAAAAGTACCTCTGTACCAGGTGTCGTGAGAAGCAACTACCTTAGTTGAACTTAATCAGTTCGAACCACAACTGATAGATGGCGGTGTATCCATCCGAAAGAGATCAAATTCAGATCAGATCAAATTTAAATTCATAGGCTTGTGGAGGCCTATATTCTACTGGAGGCCTACTTCCAAGCTGATAATGATTATGACTTTTGTATTTTCCGTGAAACAATTTGTGATTTATTTTGAAAATCCTCAATAATATTCTTTATACATATCTTGTGATATAGAAGACAACAAGTTTTATATATATTTTTTGTTATAATCGTATTACCCGACGACTATCTAAATTACACTGATATCTCGTATACCTGATAGCACACGGTATCAAATCGAAAATCTTATAATACTGCCATAATTTTATAATCTGGATTATACAATCGGTCGTGTGATACCGGCAGAGCAGAATAGTATCTCCCCCTGTACCAGGTGCGGTAAGAGGCGACAGATTCCAGAACCGACAGATAGCGGTATATCCATCTAAAGCGGTGTAGCTCAAATACAACAGGGCGGGTATAAATAGCAGCATTCTTGTCGCGAAGCTTCGCTCTGCGAATGTTACTACGTTTGCCCGGCGCGGCAATTATGGGCCAATCTCCTCTTTCTTTGGGAGGTCTATGATGATAATGATTATTATATCATTGTCAATAGTTAAAAAAGTCATTTATACAATCTCTATGGTAGACCTGGTACATATGCAGGTAGACCTGCGTCTGTACCAGGTGAAGCTAGAAGCGACTGAGGTGCTTGACCAACAGATGGCTGTGTATCCGAAATAGCTAGAATATTTGATGGACAGCAACATTTTCGAGGCGCTGCAATCGTCTTCCGTCGCAGTTATGAGAATCCCTTTTCAGGTAGGCTTATGTCCACCAGTGGACGTTATATAGCTGATGTGCGTGCATTTGATCATGCAGCACATGATTCTTATGCGCGCTGTCTAATAATCTGCGGTACTGATTGGGTTGAAAGAAGAGAATGTCTTTTTTTTAAATGAACTCGGGACAGTTGACGTTGTCCTTTCGTACTAACGACTATACCTATGTTTATGATGAAAGAAATACTGTGGCAATAAATTGAGATTTAAGCCATTCTGTCTCTCAAGTTGTAACAATAGTGTATTACTGGGTACATTAAGTAAAGAAATACTAAAATCCGTTTGAGTAGTTTAGAAGTTCATCCCGGACAAACACCACGACACGAAATTTTTGTTTATAAAGATACTAATACCAACCATTGAAAGTCCACTGCAGGACATTGACCTCCCCAAGATAAGGGGATATTGCCCATAGTTGCTGCGCTGGGCAAGCGTGTAGGCAATCGCACAGCGCAGCTTTCGTGACTGGGGTGCTGCTGCCCTTCCCGCCCTGTGCATTTGAGCTGTAATGTTTTGGAAGCCTCTGACGACACCTGGTACAGGGGAAGGTACTATTCTACTCTGTCGGTACCTCACGGCAGAATATAAAGATTATTGTAACTAAATAAGTATAATAAAAATAGTGTAGATTTTATTAAAACGATGATTGTAAAACAATATACCAAAAATTGCACTCTGGAAATTGGGAGTTTTTTTTTAAACAAAGGCGGTGCAGGTGCACAGCCTTTGGTAATTATATTCATTCGAAAGTGCTCTTATCTTGAACGCCAAAGGTCGTGGGTTCGATCTCTCCCGTGGACAAATATTTTATGATGTATATTTGTGATTCCGTAGTCTGTAACAACAAGTGCTTTAAGCAACTTGTCTCGAAGTCAGATCAATGTGTGAAATGTTGTGTGTAATTATGAAAAATAAAAATGACACATTAGATTTTTTATTCTGCTTTTTTTCATCTATGCTCACAGATACACCAATTTCATAGTCTGGACTGACCGGTACTTAAATATGCAACGTCATCAGTTTTGTTTGCAAATGGGAATTACAAACATTGAATTCACCTGAGGTTTTCCTTGAATATGATTATGACAGCACTAGCAAGGGTAAAACAAATAATTATAAAAATTTGCCGTTCAATAAATTACACAAGATAGCTTTGTTGAAATTTCCTGTTAACCGTAAAGACCTTCTTTTTAATCCACTGATTTTTACGGCATTTTTTGTAGATTATTATCTATACTCTGGTAATAATATACTGAAAGACTATTTCTGTGTTGCGGATAATGAAACCCTCTTAGTACTGTAATCTTTATTAAAAATAAATTAATAAATAACTCAAAAACAAAATATTAATGTAATGGCAGCTGTTCCAATAATAATTTGACGACAGCGGTCAGAGAAATGCAAACAAAATTATATATTCGCATACAGAATGAAGTATAATTTTAAGACATCATTTCAACAATTCCATTCATTCCCAATGGCCATGTAGATCGCAATAACAGTTCAAAAACATATTGTTTCAGATCAGTGCGTGTTGCCAAAAATCCACCCCGAATACCCTAGGCATACGCAACGTTGTGACGTCACGTGACGTATGGACGATAAGAGCTACGCTTACGATCCGGTCGGGACCGGCGGCGCAGTCAACCAACAAGCGTACAGAATGGAGGCGGGTCAACTCTGGCGGCAGTACGTTATCGCAGCCGTCGGTATGTCTCAATGTGTTTACTTAGTGCTAAGCTATTAAAAAAGTGTTTAAAAAGATTCTACGCGCTCGATGTAGAAATTAAAAAGTATAGAATATTTAAAAAATTGGAATCAGTGTTCGAAAATTAAAAAAAAAAATCTTTAAATGTGTGTCCCAATACAAACAATTAAAAAGAATTAAAAATTTAACCAAGTGTTCCGAATCTACATTTGTCAATGATTTAGCAATAGAAAAAAAAAACAACATTGATATTGATTTAAAGAAATAAATACGCGCGCGAAAATTATCCCGCCAAATAGTGATGTGTCAGATTGATTAATTTGTGAACGATGTTTTGTGGCGACGAAACTTTGTCGGATTGTGTCCAAACATAATCGTCGGTCACGGTTATTTAATCGGATATAAATAGAAATTCGGAAGTCATGTGTTTTTGTACATGTGTACCAAGAATAATAGTTTGATAACGAATTTATGTGATTGGGTGATGCTAGAAATTAATTTTACAGGTACATAACTTGCCAATGTTACGTAGAGAAATATAGTTAAAGGAAAATACTAAATGTTTTCATGATACCACGTCAATTATACGAATTATATCGCCGCAGATAATAGAATGTATATAAACATTCAGCCATATTGACGCTTGACGTATTAACAACATGTGCATTATCTATGTCTGTCTCTGGGCATGTAACTGAAATTATAGAAGGTTATTGATATCTCGATTAAATAAGTCATACTGCTATGTATATTTTATTTAAAAAAAAAATATTTTAGCAAATGATATTAATATTTAGAAAATCGCTAAAGAAATAAAGAATTCTCCGAAATTATCTTCGGTATAGCTTTTTACCTACGTCTCCATCCATGTAAACTTTGCTTTATATCCTCTTCGCTTCCATAGTTCACCAATTATCTACATTACAAAATTATTCCAATTACCTTTGCATTTTTAAAATTTCTGTGTAGTACTATCAGTATTAATACCAAAACCATTGTTGCCTAACAAAGAGCGGAACTTTTGAATTATCAAATGAAGGATAACAATATCGATAACCAAATTTATTAAATTTCTAAGTATTACTCAATAATGTAGATATATGTTGGACTCGATAGCAGCTTTGATAATACTACTTAAACCTTACATTGCGTACGTCTTCGTCTATATTGTATTGAATACAAGCGACCCGCCCCGGCTTCGCACGAGTGCAATGAGGATAAAATGGTGATTATGGTTATCCATCAAAGATGGACATATGCCATTACGGACTTTTTGTAGACCTTTATAAAGTTTACAATACTGTAGTACATTATATCGATCGAGCTCGTCAGCTAGCGTTTGCTATGCAAGCGCAAAAAATGTGTTTTTCAACTATTACGCATGCATACATGTAAAGAAAACTTCTTTGATTTGCGATAATTTTTCTTAAGTTAGCCACTTGATGTCACGACTGATGGTTGTGACATTTTATGGAAAAATATTATTGTGATATGTTACGCATCAATAGGACTTATTTGTATTAAATTATAAAAGATCTGAAGTAAAGGCTTTAAATGATGTTTCTTTCACTATTACAGGTAAATTAATATATTGTTAAATATATTCATGTAATTGTTTAAATGTAAAGGAAATGCATTTTGTAAATATTTCTTTCATTATTACAGAGAAACGCAATTACGTCTTTATTTCATTTATCCCAATTATTTGAATAATATCATTATGTACATATAAACTTTCTTCTTGAATTACTCTATCTGTTTAAAAAAAACGCATTAAAATCCGTAGAGTAGTTTTAAAGATCTAAGATAGGGACAGACAGACTACGGGAAGTGACTTGGCTTAATACTATGTAGTGATTAATACACAATCAACAATATGTAGGTGGGTTTTTATATGAGTGTCAGTATTATTGTGCATTGGGTATCAAATACCTGTTTCTACGTTAGTTCTCCTAATAAATCTTCGTATAATATCTTTGTTTCAAAAATGCATTACGCAAATAAGTACATGTCTTTATCGATCTAATCTATTTTCCACCCAAAGTCACGTATTAAAACTAAAACCACGTGTAATTTCATATTATAGTCAATACTACCACGCAAAACTTAAAATACCAATATTTATTTTAATAAATCAGGCTGAAACGTCAAAAATTAAAAATAAAGCACTAATACCTCCAAAAAGGAAGAAATTCAATTTTGTAGTGCAAAATAGACCAAGACCTGGTGACCAAAGATTATAGAAATCACTTAACACAGGTTTTTTTTTGTCTGACCATGTCGACAAATAAGCAAGAGTCTCGTGAAAGTAAGCGTCACTGCAGCCTGTAGAGGCTCGTAATATTACAGGAGTACCACTAACGCGTTGCCACCTTGTGACTTGAAACTGTAATGTCACTGCCTCTCTCACCTTCAAACCGGAACACAGTAACGGAAAAAATATATATTTGGCGGTAGAAATAGTTGTCTGTCGGCATCAGACGGGTCTTAAAACTAAGTCTTCTGCAGGTTCATTGAGCGGCCCAACAGTAATGAATTTAAGTCACACATTCTGACATAACTTCTGTAACACTTGAGAACGATTACCGTAAGGTAACCGAAACGTTGACATAAATGTCAAACGGGATTTACAGATTTGGAAAGTAGCTTTATTAATAGAAAATATTAAAATCAAGTTACTATTATCTTAAATTTACGCGTTCATTGTTTTATTTTTTTTTACATAGCATCTCATACAATGACCTAACCACTTGCGTTGTGGATATCAGACTACAGAGGAATCACAAATATAATTTTTAAATACATATTTAAGACACAGAACAAACACAAATATTCATTTTCACATAAATATTTATTCTGGATAGGGTTGGAATCTACGACCCTTGGCGCACAATACAGGATCACTACCTTCGGCGCCATTGGACCCGTCAATAAATATTAAATTACTACGGTTAGTAGTTAATTCAATATATATATATAACTAATTCTTGTTAACAAATAAATAAAAGTTAAGAAAAAATAAGTTGAACAAAACATTTAAAAAGCGAAATTAACCGCGTTTTAATCCTGTAAAGTTTTAAAATGTCTTCACGTAATAACTTTATAAATTTATTAAGCGAATGAATATTTTGGCCTCCTAGAATTGTGACGGGTGTTGTTATATAAAACAGTTTTAGTCTATGGTTAGGATATTTTCTAACAATGACTTTTTTAATGTCTTGCCGAAATCAGCTATTTTAAATTTATTTAACGAATAAATATTTTTGCCTCCTATAATTGGGACGGATGTTATATAAAACAGTTTTGTCTATGGTTGCGATATCCTCTTACAATGTTGTATTCATAGTGTTGGTATTTTATGACACGTATATTTATCATGATATCATTAAATAACACGCGCCGTAATATATATCAGTTATTCATTGCTACGTAATTACATAACTTCGCTGCTGGCTTCGCTTCTATTAATAAATAACATAATTATGACTTTAATATGCAAGGTAGGGACTTGTGCCTAAGATTAGTACTGTTTCTGGCTTATGTTTTCCTAGTACCTTTTTCTATGATCTATGTATCCCCCGTTTCATCCCTACCTCCTTAAAGCGGTAGAGGTATACCAAAATCTGATACCCTCACGTCATCGTATAAGATTGGTGGTATCTTATAGACCTGCAGTGAGTAACCTAACATATAGGTAATTTATTTAGGCCTACCTTAATGTAGTCTGTCGGCACCAGACGCGTCTTAAAACTGAGTCTTCCACAGATTCATTCAACAAGTCACACATTCTCACATAACTTCTGTCACTCTTGAGAACGTTTGCCGTAAGGTAACCAAAACGTCGTCATAAATGTTACAACGAGATTTACAGCTTTGAAAAGTGACTTTATTGATAAAAAATATTAAATATAAGTGACTATTTTCTAATATATAAAATTCTCATGTTGCAGTGTTAGTTACCATCCTCCGAAACGGGTTGGCCGATTCTTATGAAATTTTATAGGCATATTCTGTAGGTCTGAGAATCGGCTACTACATGTTTCATATCCCTAAGTGATTAGGGTCCAATCTAAACATTTTTTTTCTATAATGTGGCATAAAAACACATACAACCCCTAGTTTTTAAGCTGTTTTAGTAATTTAATCATTTTATATCATTTATACTTATATGTGTTACTATATTTGTGGCAGAACAACAGCTAGTTATATATATATTTGTGTTTGATCTGTTTCTGATTGTTAAACATGTATTTATGTAATATTTGTAATTCCTGATATTGTTTTTTTTAAACAATTGCTTTGAGCAACTAATCTCGAGGCAGTATTAGATATTCTGTGAGTTTATTTATTTATTGTATTATTGAATAATATAATCATTACAGCCATTGGAAGGCTATAACTGGACATAGGCCTCTCCAAGAAAGGGGGAAGTTTGCCCATAATTGCCGCGCTAGGCAAGCGTGTTGACAATATCATAGGGCGGCATTCGCGACAGGGATGCTGCTGCCCATCTCCACCCTTTGCATTTGAGCTACTCTATTTCCGGTGGATATACTGCCTGTCGGTTCTGGTACCTTAGTCGCCTCTTACGTCACCTGGTACGAGGAAGGTATTCTACTCCTTCGGTACCTCACGGCAGATTACCATTATCTAATATATATTATGATATAAATATGTGTCTTTGTTCAGTGTCTGGTTGTTAAATGATTTTTTTTTAAGTTGCTTTGATCGACTTATCTTAGAGCCAGTCAGTATTAGATGTTCTATGAATTTATTTTATTCCAATAAATCCAATAAAATTCTGGAATAATGTATGCCGTCAATATTTAAGTTCATTACTCTCAACAAACAAACAGCCTAATTTGTTTTTTATCTTTACCTAATTAATGCGTGATATAATAACCGTTTGCAAAACATTTATAATTTTATTACTTCAGACAAGATAAGTAAGTTGTTAAAGTCGTATTGGTCTCTTGGTTAGGTTTATCGGTGTTATCGCCGCGGCGGGGAAGATTCGATAATTTTTTAGGTATTTATATTTGTAATTTTAATACGCTTATCTATGACCAACGTACCTAAACTAACTTTTAATTGACACATAATAATAAAAAAAAACACGGCACCTCATAGGACGATGTGACTCCGAGATAAGTAGCTTAAAAAACTTTTGTTACGGATATCAGACAACAGAGGAATTACCAAAATAATACTCAGATATATAAATAACACTCAGACACAGAACAAATATATATATTTAACATATAAATATTCCTAGGCATCAGATAGGATCACTACCACCAGTTTAAAACAAAGTCGCTCTCCGCTGTCTCTCTCTCCCTATGATCTCGGATCGGATTTTAATGCGTTTTTTTTAAATAGATAGAGTGATACAAGAGAAAGGTGTAAATGCATGCGAGTATGCAGTAGTAGAGAAGCATTTTAAAAGTTGCTAATTGATATTGTAAATTAATATATTTTTTCCTCGATAACATTGCAAACACTGATCGGACGAATTAAAATATTGTACTACAGTAATCTAAAAGTATGTACTACAGTATCTAAAAAGGTCTAAAAAAAAGTCCGCGGTGGTATATGTCCATCTCTTAGGATAACCCACAATAACCAACTTTTATTGTCATTGCATCCATGCGAAACCGTAGTGGGTCGTTAATCATTATTTATAAAAAATGGTGTCATGGTGTTTTTCCACAATGAATTTCTAAAATACTGTACTAATTTTGATTAATTTTTGCTTACTGCGTATAGTTTGATCCAACTTGTGAGATCGGTTAGTTTAAATATCAATTATTGTCGCAATATTTTTTCCATAACACGTTTGTTGGTTTCATTATACTGAAAATCTACCGAACTGATATTTAAACGGCTTTTATTAGTAGACGGAAAGGACAAATAGATTTTTTTTGTATATAACCGGCAGTGCTCTGCCGTTTCACCCAGGTTCCCTTTCCGGAGAGAATTGAAAAAACCATTGGAAGTCCACTGCTAAGACATAGACCTCCCCAAAAAAAGGGGAATTTTGTCCGCAATTGCCGCGCTAGACAAGCGTGTTGACAATCGCAGAGCGCAGCTTTCGCGACGGGGATACTGCTGTACATCCCGCCCTGTGCATCTGAGATGCACTGTTCTGGATGGATATACCGCCATCTATCGGTTCCGGTAACTTATTCGCCGCTTACGACACCTGGTACATGGTGAGATACTACTCTACCAGTACCACACGGCAATTGGTAATGACTTAGTATTTTCCCGCTAATCTGAGCATTGACCCCTTGCCATACGGTTGACATTCTTCATGAATTCATCTTATATCAAAACTTTATAACAAAACTCTTTACCTTAACTTATATAAACTTTGAATGTCATGTTTATTTATACCGAATCAATGGCCTGAAAAATAAGTTCAAGTTTCTAGCTCTATAAATAGTGATGCTTCCATAAAACTTTTCATCCCCTTTTTTGATCCCTTCCAACCCTTATTTTGAATTAAATAAAATAGCTTATATCCTTTCTCAGGGTCTAAAGATTGTCTGTAGGTTTAAGCGTAAAGGTTTAAGCGGGAAAGCGTAACAGACAGACAGACAGTTACTTTCGCATTTATAATTTAGTAAGGATTAGTCCGCATACAAATGGCCTCTCTCATGTGGTGACATAATATCTTCAAGTCACAACGCGCTAGTGATATCCTTGTGATGCTATGAGCCTCTACAGGCTGCGGTGACGCTTACTATCACGCTGACAGTATGCACACATACTCACTTTCGCACAGTCTAAATGTATTTGTTTATAAGTCTGGCAACACTGTCTGAGCGTGACAAACGATATAATCATATGGCAACATTTGTTCAACAAATAAATGTGTATGGCAATTAAAATATGACTTGATTAGTATAACAGCTGTCACACGTTTCACGTTCACAAGCTCTTGTGTTATCATCATATAAATATTTGCTCTGGGTGGGAATCGAACCCACGACCCTTGGCGCACAAGATAGGATTACTACCATCTGCGCCATCGGGTTCGTCAAATTATTTTTATATTATATGTGAAGCCCTTGTAATGTAAACAATATCGATAACAAATCATGATGCGAAATACTAAACTTAATGCCGATGTAAATAAGTCGTACAACGCTACTAAATTGACATCTGTCATTGTAATCAAGCTATATATTAGAGGAACAGCTATGTTTATTAATGTTCGCACTATACATCATATCAGCCGTTGGAAGTTCACTGTTGGACATAATCCTCCCCGAGAAATAGGGAATTTGCCCATTATTGCCATATCCGGCAAGCGTGCTAGCAAAAGCAGAGCGCAGCTTTCGCGAAGGTGACGGGGATGCTGTTGCCCGTCCCCGCTTTGTGCATTTAAGGTACTCTTTTCCGGATGGATATACCGCCATTTGTCGTTTCTGATAACTTAGTTTTACGGCACCTACTACAGAGGTACTATTCTAATCTGCCGGTACCTCATGGCAAGCATGTTCACACTATTAAATAGCTATATCTTTATCAAGTAACATAGGCTATATACATTTAAAAATAGATTGTAGAACATTTTTTTCACAATTAAAAATATTATATTACCTAGATTAATACAAATAATACAGGGTATATTAAATTATTATATTTACAAAAAATAAATATATCCTCCTAAAAAAAACTATGTGAACGTTGCGTGCGTTTGTAACGAATAAACTTAAAAACTACTTAACTGGTTTCAAATACTCTTTCAAAAACAGATAACCACATTATCTTATTTTTTTAGTACTCCAGGTTGACAACTGAACATATAGTCCGCGTGATAGTAAGCGTCACTACAGACTATAGACGCTCGTAATATCACAAAGATATCATTAAAGAGTTGCTAACCTTGTGACTTTACGATATTATGCCACATTACCCAGTAAAATCACTGTCTCTCTCACCCTTCAGATCGCAACACAGCAACGCGAACACTATTTGGCGGTAGAAATAGGATATCTTTGAATATGGTCTACCTCATTTAATTAAAATAAGCTATATTTTATCCCCATAGCCTCCTAAAAAGTAGAGCTCTGCTATTGATAAATACCCCTGAGAAAATGCATTATTTCCTTCACAATAGATTAGTTCAACATATTATTTTCCAGTGTTCGCCATTGACGATTACTATCGCAATAACGATTAAAGAAACCACATTAATATAAAGATAATCTTTGCCACCCGGCTTTATCAAATTGATTAATGGAGTTTATAGTAGGTCGCAAATTTTATAACTGTACAGATACAATCGCCTATCGGTAACGATAACCTTCTGTTATCTATGCCCGAGACGTCATAATCGGTATTTTGTAATATGGAGATTGTTAGCAATTTTGCCGCCATGACAGAAAAAAACATGAATTAACAAAATATTTTCTCACATCATCGCGTTTACTACTCACAATAAAAATAACTTTTAACGGTTTTAAAACTAGATTCCTTTATCTTTAACCGTTTTAAAAGTTATTCTATATTTCGAAGACCACGTTTCGAAGTCGTTAATAAATAATTATAATATTACTTCATTTGTTTTACTCTCTATGAAAGTCTACATGTTATGTACATAAATCACTTTCCCTTCAAAACAGGACAATTTGTAGATTTAATATGAAAAAAAACTATAATAAATCTACTTTTTCTCGGTTTTATAACGGTTTATTTATCTATTACGTAAAGTAGTTGTTTGTAAATTTGAGAAAATACTTCGTCATTTTTATTTATTTTTCTGAGGTGTATTATATTACAAGAAAATAAATATTAATATATTTATTAGTACCTTTATCATAATACCAGCCTTAAGTTCACTGCTGGACATAAGCCTCACCAAGAAAGGAGGTTTTTCGCCCATAATTGCCGCGCTGGGCAAGCGTGTTGGCAATAGCAGAGCGCAGCTATTGCGACGGGGATGCTACTGCCCATTCCCGCCATGTGCATTTTAGCTGCACTGTGTTGGGTGGGTATATCGCCATCTGTTGGTTCTAGTACCTTAGTCGCTTCTTACGACTTACCTGGTGCTGTGGGCGGTAGGCACTATTCTATTCGGCCGGTACCTCACGGCATTATTATTAGTATCCATACCTACAATTTTACAATTTCTCATTCGTTTTAGTGACACGGGTTTAGAATGTAATCCCTAATTTACGTACCACCTAGCCTTGTAGCTCTATCTACACCAAATTATTATTTTATTGTTATCCTTAGATAGTGTAATTGTTGCGCATTTTATTTTTACACTCTGCTTATGCAGATTAAAATAAACACGAAGAATTTTGTTTGTTACATGAAAAGAAAAAATGATACTTCTATCACAAATATATTTTACAGTGGCACATTACCACACTTAATCAAGTTCGTTGGACTATTCATTGATTTATTGGACATTAAAAATAATTATGCTTTACGTTTATAAATAC
This sequence comes from Heortia vitessoides, assembly GCA_020976665.1. Taxonomy (NCBI): domain Eukaryota; kingdom Metazoa; phylum Arthropoda; class Insecta; order Lepidoptera; family Crambidae; genus Heortia; species Heortia vitessoides. The sequence continues at coordinate 10,680,697 of JACJUM010003317.1, forward strand.
GTTTTTTTATCAATAGATAAAGTATGTATTTGTACAGAAAACAAATGAATCTTACATCAATGAATTAAACGATGTGTTTACTTTTTTTTTCCTGTTGACAATGATGGATGAGGTAAAAAAATAGAAAAAAGTACATAATTTAAATTTACAATTTGGTATGGGATTTCATACTTTGTACAAATAAAGATAAATAAAGACATGAATAAAAAAAGACATTGTAACATATTTTTTTTTATAAACGCAGTCAAAGAGTGCTCTTGTAACAATAGCACTAACTTAAAAGCTAGCCTAACTAAGTTTTATCGCCATAAAATACCCCTTATCACTTTCATTCAAATATTGTGTCACGCAATCAGCTGGTCACTTTACCGCCATAACACTGACGCCATGAAATAAAATTGATCGACTTTTGTTTTTATTCCTGTTTGCATCATTTCATCAGTCATTTGTTTCTTGCATAACTGTAGACTACTAATGCGGTAGAGTACAACACAATATTTGTTTTAGGTTAGGGAAGGCAATTGACGTACCTGAATCGACAGGTGGCGGTATATCTCTACTAAAAAACGTATCTGAATCTGAGCTTTTGAGAGTTAGCTAATCAGTGTGCAAGATCCCCCTAATAAATAAATTAATTGGAACTCGCTTGGGGAAGACTGTAATCATCAGTGGAGTCCAGCGCCTGATAATGATGATGATTACGTTGTTAAATTTTCGTTCACCTCTTCGTGACCCTCGGGAGCTCTCGTTTTTCTATTAATAAAGTAGCTTATATCCTTTAATATGGGTTCCAATTATCCTCTTACCAGTATTTATTAAATACGTTTCACCGACTGAAAACTGTAATCATAACAAACAGACATCGTTTCAAATAACATTAGTATATATTTGTGACATGCAGTTTGTTTTCCTTGACACTGAAGATTACCATTCTCAAGTTTAGAGCCAAATTTACGTCAAACTAAGATATGTTGATATTTTGAGCCAGTTATATTGTTAATGGCAGAAGCTTTGCCTCGCGTTATCTATTTATGTTTCATTACATAAATCTACGAAGATCTTTGTTCTAGATTAGGCATTTGCCTGAAGTCTAAATCTAGGTTTTGTACGTTCTATATTAAATAACAAAAAATATTGTATGCAAAATGAACCTGCTATGAACTTTTATTAATTTTTTTTAAAACCTCTCTAGTGCAGTCAGACTAGTTTTGACATATACCACTTAATAACCTTTATTAAATGACACTTATAACCCCATAAGATTATCGGGGTCATCAGTCATTTGAGTAATATTGTAATTAGTAAATATATGCTTATATTGAAAACATTGTTTCTTTAAACAATTTGAAAGTAAATCTTTAATAAAGATAGGTCTTATTTAGGGCAAAAATATATTTTACGTTGACATTGCGCAGTGTGGGACGTCCATAAACAAGGTGGACAGGCAGTCTGACTTACACCGGAGGGTTGCCCTGGATGCAGGCATACAACTATTGGAAATGACTCAGGCCTATCTGTCTTGTGGACGATGATATCATCTCACTGTCACATCCGCAGACAAACAACAAAGACCCCAACACGATGTAAACAAAAGGAAAAATGTTTTTTTTTATATATCACGTACAACAGGGCATAGATAGATAAAGGAAATGACACTACTGCCGCTTGGAAGTAGGAAAATAATGAGGAGCAGGAAAGAAGTTATAATAACAGAATGTGAACAATGTCTTGTTTTTGTTTATATACTCACAAAAACTATCGAGAGAAACGATATTTAGTTTTTTAAGTTGTTTATCCTTTCTCGATAGATTACTAGATCATTGCCCGCGACTTTGTCCGCGTGGTCCTAATTTTATACCTTATCCCTTAGGAACTCTGGTTATCCTGCTCTGCTAAACTATACAAAAAATCATGCCGACACCTTAGTGAAAAAAACTCAGATTCAAATTATGCGTTATTCCAGACCGTCCGACCTATCACAGAGTCAGGGCAAATTATAAAATATTATATGTCATCGTGACAAAGAACTTATGTATATATATATATATATATATATATATATACAAAACTGGTGGTAGGTACAAACTCGAGGTCAGTCCGAGTCCAAACTGCGCTTGCGCGTTCGTAGATTCAATTCCCACGATGTCATTTTATTGTGATACGATTCGTCACCATGACATTGTTGGACAATGTGCGATATTTTTGTTAAATGGTCAACTAAATATGGTGCATAATATGCTGTACCCAACTAACACTATATAAAAGAAAGTGTATGTTTATTACTCTTTCACGCTGGCAAAACTACACGTCATCATAGAGCCATTTGAAGTCCACTGCTGGACATGGGCTTGCCCAAAAAAGGAAGGAGTGTTGCCTGATTGAAGAAAATTGATGATGCGACTGCGGTACCGGAACCCATCGAATATCCATCCGAAACAGTGTATACCCGTCGCGAAAGCTGCGATCTGCGATTGCCACCGCGCCTGCCCAGCGCGGCAATTAAGGGTAAAACTCCCATTTCTTGGGGAGGCCTATGTCCAGCGGTGGATTCTCTACAGCTCCTATGATGATGATGATGAGAAGGGTTTATTTCTTACCACTTGTAAATTAATGACGGGCTAATGTTATCGTCCTATCTTATTCGGCAACGTATGCGGTCGTGGACCCGGGAGAAATATTTATATGATGATAATTATGTTTCTACTGTGTCTGGGTATTAAAAATATGTGCTCAAGTACTTTATTTATGATTCCTTTCTTATCTGAAATCCATAATACAAGTGCTTTAAGCGACTTATTTTGGAGTGAGGTCGATATATGAAATGTTGTGTGATTTTATTAATTTATTTATTTTATTTGATATTCCCACCTGGGTGTTATTGTTTATCCATTTAATTAAAAAATGGAATGTCAGTTTTATAAAGCGGTTTGTTAGAAACGTTTTTCCTCGTTCTGCTGTTAACAATTCTAAAAGTAATCTAATTAATTATTTATATCGATTAGTATGCAATGCATTGGTAATCAATAATAAAAATGCGTGCTTGTTCCATTTGTTTATTTCTACATACTTTGTTTGGTAAGTTATTTCTTTATATTCAAATTAAATTATCGGCCGGTAGTATCGGCAGAGCAGAATAGTATCTCCCCCTGTACCAGGTGTTGTAAGAGGCGACTGAGGTTCCAGAACCGACAGATGGCGGTATATCCATCTAACGTGGTGTATGAGCAGATGCATTCCAGTCGCGAAGCTTCACTCTGCAATTGCCACCTCGCTTGCCCAGCGCGGTAATTATGGGCAAATCCCCCCTTTCTTGGGGAGGCTTTATGACTGCTATGATGGTGATATGATGATTTAAATTATTATACTTAATTACCGGATTAGAATTATTTGCGTTTACCAAAAAAAGTTAACAATTTGCCAGCGAACTTCCAGTTATATTTTGTGCACCCATTTTGGATATTAGCCAGTGAAACATATGTACTCACTCCAAACTAAGAGTCTTTAATCATTCAAATACAATTTAAAACTTAAATTCTATCTGTTTTTTTTATTAGACCTCGTTGACAAACAAGCATACAGTCCAGTGCAGTAGACCGTTTTAAATAATACTTTTAGTAGCAGATAGCCCTTTTATGCTATATCCAATAATAATAAATACTTAATTTTACACCAAACATAAAAATATACGAAAAGAAATCAGTTATTATAAAGTACAATGGGCGGCCTTATCGCAAATAGCGATTCTTCCAGGCAACCTTTGGATGGAAAGACTAAATAATAAATGCAGTCGAAGCTATAAACAAATATTTATATACAAATTTACTAGAGGTAGACCTCATACAAGGGTCATTTACTCTCACCTACTTCTATTGTTAAACAGCAGTGTTCGCATTGCTGTGTTCCGGTCTGAAGGGTGAGAGAGGCAGTGAATTTCCTGGGTAATGTGGCATAATATCCTCCAGTTTTAAAGGTGAGGGAGACAGTAAAATTACTGGATAATGTAACATCTTTAAGTCAAACGTTAAAGTCAACCAGCTTCTACAGCTTTCAATCATGCGGCCCAAATGTTTCTGTCATGTATATAAACACACCCCACAATTGCTCATAAGCAGAGCCGCTGGCAATACTTAGTATTGCTATAATGAGACAACGAACATAGATTATTAACTTCTGAGCATTTGAATATAAATATATATTATTTGCGTGTGTAGAGATTTTTATTATAACAAAACATAATTAGCAATCAGTGGGAAGTAGCTGCAAAATAAACATTATTCGCAATCATTGTGTTAAGAAAACAATAAACACACCATCTGCTCAGTCTCAGTCACGTATCGGACCTTACCCGTCCGATAGCATGACTTCCGGATGGCTTCAATGGTAGTGATCCTGTCTTGTGCGACTATGACAAACATTTATATTTGTTCTGTATCTGTTCATCATATAAAATGTTCGTTCTTGGATCGAACCAACGACCATTTGCTCAGAAGATCGCTACCAGCATCAGCGGCCCCGTCAATTTGTTTTAAAATATATTGTTAAGGGACTGTATATAAAAAGGTTTACCAATCAAGACATTTACCAATGTACAACGTTTTATCATAAATATGCACAAACTTGTTAAGCAACAGCTAAGTGTTGCTGGCTACAGGCAGAAGTTTCTTAAAAGACGACAGAGGTTTTACAACATTCGTAGAAACAGAGAGTCTATATTCGGAACAGCGTAGTTTAAATGTAACAGGGAAGAGATGGGCAGCGTCATCTCCGTCGTGTAGTCTCCAATTGATAACACGCTTGATTGGACTTGGGGAGGCTTTTGTCAACAATGTACAATATAGTTAAATAATAACTCTTTAATATAACCTCATTTCGATAAAAATAGAACCCTTTCCGTAGTACACAGAGTTATAGAAGACTTTGTTTATTTTATGTTTTTAGCGGGAAATGAGATTAGTATCTTCCCAGTGCGACATTGTCTATGGCTCTCGAGGTTTGTTTGTAGCAAAGAAATATTTGAATTAAGAACCGCACGTGTCCGATGTACTGACTTGATCCATAGAGGTTAAATTAAATAATAGGATCCCGAGTCGGATAAGATTTATTTATGGACCAGTGGTGCAGCAATAGATCTCTATTAGGATAACTAGATCATTCTATTCTAGAATGTCGTATACCTAAGGTCATGCTCATTATATTTATATACTGAAGTTAGCTGACCCAACAGACTTTGTTGTTTTTGTTTGGTTCAAACTGTATACAGGAAACAGAAAGTTGTTAAAATCAGTTCAGTAGTTTAGAATTTATCCCGGTCAAACACATTGACATGTAATATTTATATATGAGAATTATTGTAAAAAATAATTAATTTACCTTACATCGGTAATTATTTTTAATTTTTTTTTTAAGTTGAGCAACTCTTGCTAAATTATTCGATACCTTCTTTATATGAAGTTATCAATTTGAACAATAGTACTTTTGTATCACCTCAATTTGTGTATCACCACAAAAAGTTCCTGCCGCGCCGACTCTCTTCTTCAAGATAATTTTATTTAACACATTTTCATATAATTTTCCTTCACAGGTGGATTTTTAATCCGAGAAATACCATTAGATACTATAATTGTCCTTAGATAAATAGATGTTTTTGTTTCTATCGCCGCTTCTTATGGCAAAATTAGCGATTCTCACAGCTTTCTCTTTTTTTAATTTTTATCAGACCAAGTAGACAAACAAGCGTACAGTCCGTACGATTTCAAGATACCAATTGTATCACAATACCTAGTAAAAACCCAGTGGCTCTCTCACCTTTCAAACCGTAACACAGCGACGCGAAATCTTCTATTTGGCGGTAGGTGAAGCAAAAACGCAGAGGACCTTTTGTATGAGGTCTACCTCATGTAAACTTTTATTAGAATCTAAATACCTTGTGTTCTCGTGTTTATCTATATCGCAATAGTATTTGTTTATCAAATATTGAATTATTTCAACAAAGGCACGTTCAATAAAACCTCATTGTTAATTTATAAATAAATGTACTTACTCTACGGCAAATGTTTACTGATAACGGTCTTACGAAACGGCGTCTGTTTGTTGTAGTATTAATTATGTATTGTTGTGTGATATAATTAATTGACTAGTCATCACTTAGTATCTGTTTCAGTTAATTTTTAATTTCAAAAACTTTAACTTTTATCTTTATAAAAAAATCGCTGTAGAAATCAGACATAGTTACATAATCGATCGATTTTTTTAATGTGTTTTTTTTAATAGACTAACGTGATGATGCAAAGAATAATATTTAAAAAGTAACTTAAAAAAATCCTCGATGATTTGTCTTCGGATGTAATTGTGTACTACAAAAGTACAAACTTTTCTATTGAAGTAGATGCGATGTTTTATCACATCATCATCATCATATCAGCCATTGGAAGTCCACTGTTGGACATGGGCCTCCCTAATTAAAGGAGAATTTTGTCGCGCCTGGAAGCGTATTGACAATCGTAGAGCGCTACACTACTTACTCTTCGAGCTACACTAATTCGGATAGATATACAATTTGTCAGTTCTGGTACCTTAATCGCCTCTTACAGGGGAACGTACTATTCTACTATGCCGGTAACTCACGGCTTTTACATACCCGATCTATTTACACAATGACTGTAACATGAACGATGTAATTACTTACAGCGGAAACTATTTAGCTGGTTATTCCTGAAAATGAGTTTGTAATCGTCTAGATAATCATTCATATGGCGCGGAGTTCAATTAGTGGGTGTTATTTGTGACGCATGCAATTGTACGTTGTTTTTTCTTTGATATTTAATGTCCTTTTGTGTGAATTTCTTTATGACGTGTTATTTTTATTTTTTAATCTAGGCCTATCAGATATGCTTTATATAAAAAAGTAAAATACTCTGTAGTATCATTACATAGTATAAAACAAAGTGACATCCCGCTCTCTGTCTGCCCTATTTATGCTTAAATCTTTCTTCTCTTCTGTTCTGGTAACTCAGTCGCCTCTTACGACACCTGGTAGAGGGGTAGGTACTATTTTTCTCTGCCGGTACCTCAAGGCCCGATTAAGTTTATATTACATTATATTTGTTAGTAATAAAAAAATATTATAAATTTAAAAAAAAATATGTGTAATTACAATTTATTCACCAATTAATCAAAAATCACTTGGTTCCAACCAGGTATCTTGTTGATTCTCATTGCATCTGTACAAAGCCGTGTAAAAGCGTAGTTCGATAGTTGTAATATGTCACGGATGGGACGGTACATTCGGTAGTGTAATTTAGTGCAAATTAGAGTAGTTTATTGTAAATTGTCGTTAATTCATTAACGGCCTCGCCCATCAGTCTGATTGTGCTTTTTTCGACTTTTTTCCGCATGAACCTGATGCTAGATGCATCAGGTTCATGCGGAAAAAGTCGAGCCAAAGAGACGATCGATAAATGCATATATAGGCAGGTGTTGTAACAGTCGGCTATGGTTTATTTCTATTTGGCTATAAATTGCGACTCCGCTACTGGTCTTCGAACGAACAAATACTGTTTGTTTGTGCTGCCAAGCCCAGCTGAAGGGATCGCAAGTAGGACTATTGCCAAGGCAATGTATTCTTTAAAACCTTGCATGAAGGTCGGTTTTTATCACTTAACCAGTGAACGATTCTTAAAGGAATGTTCTGGATAAATTACCTTTTGATCCCGTTGGAAAGTCTAGGATATATAGTGAAGTCCACGTGGACGGAGTTGCGGAAGGGAAGCTAGTTTAGTTTATTTGAAAGAATATATATTTGTATTTTTGTGTAACTCACAGGTTCCAAAATTACTGAGCTGATTTTGAAATAACGATTCCAGAATAACATGGAAATACGTAGAATTCTTGTACATTTGAAAAAATTTAACTTAAGAACTGCATGACCTTTTTTAACTTCTTATCCACGAATAGAATGTTATATTTTCAGCGACAAATATAAGCTATGTTTTATTCCATGACAAGCGAGGTCCAGGATGTAGGTATAGTGAATTAAAAAAGTGATTATTATTGTATAGCTTTTACACCAGAATGACTTTTAGGCGCAATCAATAGAAACATGCGTACGCAGACGGACTAACTTTTATATTTTTTAATTTATTTAACTTTATTGCATAAAATGTTACATAATGTACAAATGGCGGACTTAATGCCAGATGGCATTATCTCCCAGTTAACCATTACACGAAACAGAAAAAATATATATGTAGTGGTGCAGACAATATATATACAAAATAGATAAACGTGACATACATATTTGTATAAATAAATGCAATAAATGCATATGATATAAAAAATATATATTTAAAATAACGTACATCAGAAATAGGGTTATAAAGTTATAGTAGCAGCATCAGTAAATAAAGTACGGAGACAGCGTTTCAGGATAAATTTGTTTGGGGATTGCTTAATATTCAACGAAAGCTCGTTCTAGAGTCATATAGCGGTCACTGTAAAAGAGTTTGTAAAAAAAACTAGAGTGATGACAAGGAGTTAAGAGCGAGAGAGTATTAGAAGAACGCAGATTAGGTTCGTGAAAGGAAGATAGGAATTGGAATCTGTCCTTTAAGTAAGTTGGTGCGTACGGATCAAAAAGTATTGAAAATACTATGGTTAGAACTCGAATTTTGCGACGTTCTCGAATGGGAAGCCAGCCGAGAAGAAAACGGTAATGGGAAATATGATCGTATTTACGCAAACCGAAAATGAAACGAAAACAGTTGTTAAATAGACGATCCCATTTATTAAGGAGTTCTTGAGAGATATTAGTGCAGCACACGTCACCATAGTCAATTATGGGTGGGACCATGCGGCGACTCACATCATCATCATAGCATTGGATTTGAGAACTGAAATAGTTTAATAGTCTCATCTACGGTTACAAGAGAAAAATTGAATACATTAGCTGACGTACGTGGCAAGGAAGTGATTAAAGTTATAGTTGACAATTTTACAACGGGATCTAGTGCGGTACTTAAAGAGAAGTGTTTATTTAGCTCGTTTGAGGAAATAACAGAGTGAGAGTCGAGAGGGTTTAAAGACTTCCCGAGACCCTGAGAATGCAAAAACTTCCATACGTTTGCCGAAGATGATGATTGAACATTGTCGTGAATAAATCTACGTTTGGCTAATCTTAGCAGTTGATTACAGTGACTTCGAAGTCTTTTGTATTTTTTTAAACTTACAAAATGTACAGTCTCTTTCACGAATATCACTAGAAAGCCAGGGAGCAGGCGGACGTTTAAGACTAATCGTACGAATAGGAGCGTGTTAATCAAAAAGTTGTAAGACAGAAGAGTTAAGAATGTTAACTTTATCATCAATGATAGACGCTTCCATTAATAGTATCCAATCAAGTTCCGCAGCATCCTGTTTTAGTTTTTCAATATCCAGTTTTCCAAAAGTTCGCAGATATTTTATTCCAGGCTTGACCCTAGGTGGCTTTAACTTGTAGCTCAGTAATAGAAGGTCATGTTTAGAGAAACCAGGAGCTGGTAACTGACCATGCTTAACTACCAAGTCAGGAGATGAGGTAATCATTAGGTCTATGAGGAAGTCAAAAGCGTTCAGATTGTGGTGAGTTGGATTTAATGTTAGAAGAGAAAGATTGAAGTTCCGTGTAGTGTTGAGGAATGCTTTGCGCATTAATGTGACAAACATTAAATCTGTTTAGGAAGCTTGAAAGTACCGACTTAGTGGCAATCACAAAGTAACACGTGGGAATCAAGTGAGTCATCAAATGAATCGGATGAACTGCTAACATTTGTTGAAATAAGTGAAAAGTCATCTGACATCCATTATATATGCAGATGTACTAAATAATTAAAATAATGTGTTTATAAAAATAATAACGATTAACACTAAAAAAAAATAATTAAAGTGATAACAATTGACAAAGCAATAAATTAAAGAACAAACAATAGAATACTAAGAACTAATACAGGTGCACATAAAACATTGAACTAATTACACTTATAAAAAACTGACTAATGATGATAATGACACTTTCCAAGTATTTACATTTACCCTTAAAAATATTTTAAACGCATAATATGTTCTCCATTTCTTGAGGAGGCTTATGTCTAGCAGTGGACTTCCAATGGCTGTAATGATAATGATGATGATAATGAAAAGTTAGCTAGTATGGATGTGTAGTTGTGTTTGTTACTCTTTCACATCGGAACGGCTGAACAGTTCTGGATGAAATTTCGAAATTTTTTTATCTCGAAAACATGTTCCCTCGTGATTATCTGGCTTTCAATATCGACATTTTTCACAAATTATTGCACACATTTTTCACATATTAACTAATACAAAGTAAAGTAATCACGGAAAAAGTCGTGTTCAGGTGCTAGTATGTGAATATTATCTATATATCGCTTGTGTAACAAACACTCTTCCGTTGAAGATAACGTCTGTAGAATTAATGGTGATTGTGAAATAACGCTCTGATATAGTCGTTAAATATTCAATTACTATAATAAAAGATAAACATGATCAGAGTGTATTAAATTAAAAACAATATACACATCACACATCTAGATATAGACTGCATCAACTCGATATAATATATTTACCACAAATCTAGAAACATTGTATTTAATTCGCGAATTTAAGCAAAACGTAGAATTTCTTCTCGAAGACAACGTCTTCTGTTCTCTAATCTCAAAAGCTTTCTTTCCGAAAAAGAATGCAAGTCATTTGTGATGTACCGGCAGAGTAGAATAGTACCACCCACTGCACCAGGTGTCGTAAGAGGCGACTAAGGTACCCGAACCGTCAGATGGCGGTATATCCATCCGAAACAGTACAGCTCAAATGCATCTAAGTTTCAACGTATGTGGTGGTGTGACGAGCGGTGTGATGGTAGAAACTAGGAGTCGGTACAATTTCAAATAGTTCCTCAAAACACCACCCGGTATATCTACAAGCGATAGAGGCGAAATTAACAAAAAGACGAAGTCTTTGCTGACATTCAAATAGTTAACTAAAAATTATGGAAAAATAAAATGCAATTCACAAATAAATTCACATAACATCTCATATACTGACTCTGAAGTAAGTACCTTAAAATACTTAATAATAATAATAATATTCAAATGCAAGTAAAAATATTTATCATCATCATTTGCTCTGGGTGGGGATGGAACCTGTCCAGTGTCCACCTTGCGCCATCGGGTCCGTCAGAACATAACAAAATATGCTGTCGAACGTGCTTAAAAATTATCTCAATAACAACATTAAATAAATAAAACTACGCATTCGGTAGATAAGCTGTTTACGCGCTCTAATACTGCGGATCATAAAGTGTAATCTATAGCAAATAAAAAAGTCTGCATCCGTCGAACTCGGCCCAAAATATGTGCAAACAACTTACACTACCTTGCTTAAGGCGCACCCGCTTTATTATTTAGGCCAGTGTGTAATGCTTGCAGGTTATCAGCGAATGCAATGACTATAATAAGTACTATGTAGAAAAATATCTACCTGTCGCCGTCTTCAGGCGGGACTCGAAAATACCCCTTTGCCACCCGCTATGAATCAGTCATTGGAAGTCCACTGCTAAACATTGGCCTCCCAAAAAAAGGGGAATTTTGCCCATAATTAGTTATATCGCGCTTGGCGAGCGTGTTGGTAATCGCGGAACGCAGCTCATGCGACGCAGGTGCTGCTGCCCAGCCCAGCCCTGTGCATTTGAGCTACACAGTTACGGATGGATATACGCCATCTGCCGCTTCTGGTACCTAAGTCGCCTCTTACGATACCCGGTATTGTAAAAGCGGACTGAAGTACTAAAACTACCAGATACCGGCGTGCATCCAGTAAGCTCAAAACGCTTAGGATGGGCAGTAGCATCCCCGTCGTGAGGTTATGGGGGGGAGGGGGGTAATCGACTATGACTATGATTTATAGTATTTAAGATGTGGATAACTTGAAATTGAGAAATGTTATAAGATACCTTTGCGAGAGGTGCTCTCAAGTGTAAGCCGTTGGTTCCGCCCCGACCCCACAAAAGCATTATTAATGAGCCTCGCTCATCCCTCTGGTAAAGCTGGAATAGTCTGATTAGTCCAGCATTTGCTTCTCCGAAACTAACCATATATTATAGCAACCATAACCAAGCCGCAAACTCAGACCACATCTGACTCGACTAGAACCTCAGAAACGCAGGATCTAGGACACGCAGCAAATTCTATAGGAAATTTCTTGTATATTACATGTTTTACAGCTGATAGTGTGTGTATGTACTTTCACGGCTTACAGCGCACTCCTACACGAGTAGATTTTTTTTTTATTAACTATGTCGACAAACAAGCATACAGGCCGCGTGCTAGTAAGCGTCACAGCAGCCTATAGACGCTCGTAATATCACAAGGATGTCACTAACGTTTTGCCAACCTTGTGACTTGAGGATATTATGCCACATTACCCTATAAATTCACTGCCTCTCTCACCCTTCAGACCAAAATTGCTATTTGGCGGTAGATATAGGTAAGGCTGAGGTGCCAATGCAGACGACCTATCGTATGAGGTCGACCTCATGTAAGAAATTTATACCAATGTGCACTTACCCGAAAAGATTGCCAACGCGAAACTGCCACGTTGCAGTTTACTCAAAGATTATTTTTCGCGTAAACATAATGACATTGTACTCAAGTGATAGACGTCTTTCACGTGATTACCCGGCTTTAAAATAAATGCTAGATAAATAACAAATATATACACCGTTGCTTTTTTTATTTGCTATAGACTCTTGTTTAAAACCTTTCTTTACCGAACAAAAGTTAGCTAACATATTTGCAAACATGAGTATGAAACGAGATGTTCCTTATATATTTATTTAAGACATCATTACAGACATTGGTTGTCCAATTATGGACATAGACTTTTTAAATAAAGGAGAATTGTGCCCATAATTACCGCGCTGGGAACGCGTGTAGGCAATCGCAGATTTCGGGAAGGGATGCTGCTGCCCATCCCCACCCTGTTCATTTGAGTTACACTATACGGATAGATCTACCGCCACCTGTCTGTTCTGGTACCTCCGTCGCCTCTTACGACACCTGGTACAGACGGAGGTACTATTCTACTCTGCCGGTTGGTTTGGTACAATGCAAAGGCTGTTGGCTTTAGGGCAATGTTTGCCCATAGTTGCCGCGCAGAGTATCAAGTTGAACATAACATCTAATATTTTTAGGATTACGGTTGTCTACCTTGAAATTTGTAAAAAAAACATACTTCTGAATTAACGGAATCCAACAGTCAATTGAACCCTATCTGAAATTTCGAAATTGGAAATAAAAAAAAGGTACCATAGATAATAATAAAATTTTGCAAGAAGGAAGGTATGACAGCACAAGTAATAGAAAATATCCGAAAATCGCTTATTTATTGTTTCATGGCATTATTTTATGTCTGAACTCGCTCTTGACCGTCATTTATTATAATTATTATTTATAATAATAATTTCACTCGACATCGTATACATTGACCTGACTCCGAGATAAGTCGCTTTAAGCACTTTTGTTGCGGACGTCGGACAACAGAGGGATCACAAACACATTATTCAAATACATACTAGTAGCAGCTCTCCGTGGTTTTACTCGTAGAATTCTCCTCCCCGTGACAATCTGGAGATATAATATATTACTTACATCACTTGCAAATAATGTAATTTTTTATTCATGAAAGAGTTTCTGAAATATGTTCAGTAATTTCTGACTGTATTTGTTACAAACGTACATAAATACAAATCCTGTTTACATAGTTCGATTTTAGGCAACATTCTCTTATTTTTTCCAAAACAAAAAGTGCTAAGTAAAGAAGTAGTTCTCTAATGGTGAATTATAATTTTAAACCGGTCTAGTAGTTTTTGTCTAACAAACAATCAAATATATATTAGAAACTGATTAACTGTCTAACATATCAATGCAGGTCCTAAACTATAAAAGCTGAATTGAAATTTTGCTCAGAGATGCCTTTTATAAAGCAGAGGAGCACTAAGAAAGTATTTTTGAAAATTCATCCCCTAGGAGGGTAGTAGGTAAAAGAAGAGTGTGAAAAAGTTAGTATGAAACATAACTGTTTTTAAAATTATTCAAATGAAAATCAGTATCAAGGTTCACCATTGAAAGTCATAAAATACATATAAAATATTTGGTCTAAAATCATATATTAAGGAGGTAGATGAGATGTGCCAAGTCAGTATGAAAGTTTATTGATACTAGGTTTGTTCTGCAATTTAACTCGGGTGAAACCGCGGAGCGCTGCTAGTATTAATATAGACAGACACTCTTGTATCAAACACGAATATTCATTATATAAATGAATCTCCTAGATGGGCATCGAACCTTGCCGCACAAGACGGAATGAGAAAAATATTTCATTTATTCTTTTGTCACCAGCGAACATCGCGGTGGCATCCACGGGTTACTCTATGGGATGGACGTCACCTGTCAACGTGAAGCTGAACAACACTGACCTGTCACCGCTACCCGCCCCCATCACCAGCGATGAAGGATCCTGGATCGGCTCCCTCCTCACCGTCGGGGCTATATTTGGTCTGTATGATATCATTTTTTAAGGCACTTTTACATGTATTAAGACCTGAGTAATTTTAACTAATTTAGCCGTGAGATACCGGCAGAGTATACTAGTACCTCCCCCTACACCAGGTGTCGTAAGAAGCGGAGACCACCGGAGTTGACAGATAGTGGTATATCTATCCGGAATGCTGCTGATTGCCTAGTGCGGCAATTAAAAAGATAATTGCATCATTGTTCAACGGCTCATATGGCGATGATGAAGAAGTTCATGATGCAATGGATAACGCAACCACTATCCGATTACTTAAGTTAAGCAACTTTCGTAAAGGATAGTATAAGGATGGGTGCCCTAAAATTTTTAATATCAAACTTCTTTATATTTCGGAATTTATCCTACATTATGAAACGCTTCTTATCTAGCACTTAACTTCTCATAAATAAAGCTGTATCTAAGTACAATTATAATCAACCTTCACCGAAATTAATAACAATGTACCGTAACTTTTCAGGGCCTTTCATTGGTGGATTCCTTGCATCAAAGGTCGGCCGCAAATGGGGCCTGCTCAGCTCGGCCGTGCCTCTGTTCATTGGATGGATCCTGGTAGCAGCGGCTACCAACGTCGGACTTATCTATGGAGGCAGAATCTTCTGGGGTATTGCTGTCGGAATGATCTTCGCTATCTCGCCCATGTACTGCGCTGAGATCGCTACGGTAAATTACTTTCATCATTGCCGCGCTGAGCAAGCGTATTGGTAATCGCAGAGCGTAGTTTGCGACAGGAATGCTGCTGCCCATCCCCGCCCTGTGCACGAGCTACACTGTTACGGATGGATATACCACCATCTATCTGATCTAATATCTCAGTCGCCTCTTACGACACCTGGTACATGGGGAGGTACTATTCTACTCTGCTATACTAACGTTATAAAGGAAAAAGATTTAATGATTTGTTTGTTTGTTACGAAATTAATTAAAAACTACTAGACTGATTTTGAAAAATTCTTTCTCCATTAGAGAGATATTTCTTTACCAAGTAACAGAAGCTATGTTATATTATATATTAACAAAATTAGATACCGTTACCTAAAATAAAACTATATAAACAGGATTAAGAAAGGATATAAGAAAAATGATCGTAAATCAAAGAAGTTTTCTATACATATATTGATGTATAGTATTTGAAATTCCTTGCTAGTAAAGAAAAATGAGTGAAACCGCGGAGCGCTTCTAGTAAAATATTTTCCCGCGACTTTGACCATACGGTATTTATAGGATTCCATAGAAATTGGTGTCACACTGTCTCAGGTGTCAGGCGGGACTTGAGAGAAGTTGAACACAGCAATGCGAACACTGCTATTTGGCGGTAGAAATAGAGTGTGATACCAATGCACACGACTTTTGTATGTTACCAAGAGCGTATCTTCTGTCAACTACATATATACCCTTGTCTACTTTCATGTCTTCTAATGTTTCAATACCTCCTCCTTCCAGGATGACTCCCGTGGTGCCCTTGGCTCGTTCCTCCAAGCCTTCATCACCGTGGGTTTCCTGCTTGTCTACGGCATAGGTCCCTTCGTGTCCTACACGGTGGTAGCGATCGTGGGTGCGGTGTTTGTTGGTGTCTTCGCTATCGCATTTTTCTTCATGCCTGAGACGCCTACGTACCATTTGACTAAGAGTAAGTAAAACATATTTCTTTTAGTATGCTACTTTTCAGCTCTTAACTTTTTCTATTTATTGCCTGTATTGACTTTGCTGTCGCTTTGCTAATGTTCCAATACCGAATCAAATCATAAAAATAAATCAATATTTTCTAATATTTGCACTTCGCGTTCTCTACCCATTATAAAATGAGTTTCGATTACCATGCAGAAACCTTTGCCGAAACGTCGTACGAAAAATGTAAAAAGTTAAATAAACCCCGTTTTAAAGTCGTTAAATAAGTAGTTTTATCAAATCCCTTGAAATTGTATCAGAATCTCTTACATACATCTTCTATTTGTAAATATAGTTAAACTTAGATCAAAGAAGCACATTTTTGAAAATAATCAAGTTAACATGACACTTGTGAATATTTTTAATCTTTAAGTCACGAGGTGCAGATGATATCTTTTTGATGACACCAACGTTTACAGCTTCCGGTGATGCTTGCACTCACAGGGACCATTTTAATGTTTGCCAACGTAATGATTAAGAATAATTTATGTTGTTCATATTTCACATATTTTGATTTATCATCATCAAAATAGCCATAGCCAATGCTGAAAATAGGCCAATCCAAAGGGGTGAGTTTGCCTATAATTGCAGTGCATAGCTTCAGACCAGAAATGCTACTGCCCAGTCTCATCCTTTTGCATTTGAGACACGCTGTTTCGGATGGATATACCGCCATCTGTCGATTCCGGTACCTCAGTCGCTTCTTACGATACCTGCGATGAGGTGCTACTGTACTCTGCCAGTGTCCCACAGGTAGTTAGTTCTTTTGATACTAATTCTAGTCTTTGACGACAGATAACCGTGAAGCCGCCGCGCAGTGCCTGGCCACAATCAGAGGCAAGTCGGTGGCTGGAGTGCAAGGTGAACTAGACCTGATCGCCGCTGAGGTGGCTGCTTCTCAAGCAAAGACTGCTACGGTAAGTTTGCTAATATTAACTTGATATCATGACAGTGTATCTGATAAAAAAGCCACACTAAATAAACGGAGATCAGCCACAATGGCGTCTACGCATAAGATAGGATCATTGCCAGATGTTGGCGATGTGTCTTCGCGAAGAGAATGCCACTGCCCATCCCCGCCTAGTCCATTCAAGCTACGCAGTTTCGGATGTATATACCGCCTTCTGAAGGCTCCGGTAACTAAGTCGCCATCTGCACGGAGGTACTATTCTACTCTGCCGGTTCCCTACGGATGTAACAAAGTTAAACTTATAATGAACAGCAAACTGAATCTATCATTTTTTAATTGTCACTGTGCTTGACTTGTATATTAAAAATATCTCCCTATCATATCCTACCTAAAAAATATATTTTTATGACCAAAATTCAAATAGCGCACCATTCTCAAAGTTCTCCAAACAAATCAAAGACTGTGTTGGATTGTGTTGCTAGAAAACGCCTTGATTTCTTTCTTCATTCGTTACACAGACATTTGCCTGATACATACAAATAATTAAAACAAATGACAAAACAAAAGACATTAATGCATTTACTTTGACATACATCCTCTCTACAATCCCGCAGATCGCAGACGTCTTCCGAGGCAGTAACTTCAAGGCTTTCTACATCTCCTGCGCTCTGGTCTTCTTCCAGCAGTTCTCTGGAATTAACGCCGTGCTCTTTTACATGACCGATATCTTTGACGCCGCTGGCTCTTCTATTCAGTCGTCTATTGCCACTATCATCATTGGAGCTGTACAGGTACCAAATTTCTTAGTAGTTTCATGATAAATACTGGCTGCTTATAGAAAAAATAATCCTCTAAATTTAATACAATAGACATTATACTGTTGGCTTGACTCAAAAATAAATGAAGTATCTAAATATTAATCTCTATAGTCTAAAAGCTTTAGTGATTATATATTCATTGGTCTTGTTGAATAACAAAATTTGACCAATGTCACAGACTAGTCATTGGAAGTCCACTGCTGGACATAGGCCTCCCTAAGAAAGGGGGAATTTTGCCCATAATTGCCGCGCTGGACAAGTGTGCTGACAATCGTGGAGTGCAGCTTTTGCGTCGGGAATTCAGCTCCCCATTCCCGTCTTATGTTTTTGAACTACACTACTGCGGATGAATATACCTCCATCTGCCGGTTCTGGTAACTTAATCGCCTCTTACGACACTTGGTACAGTAGGAGGTACTATCCTACTCTGGTGGTAACTCACGGCTCATATGAAGTTGAAACTTAGAAATATTTTTATTATTGTTAACTAGCTTTTGTTCTAATACTGTAAACTTTTGGTCCGCAGTTGGTCGCTTCCTGCATCACTCCATTTGTGGTGGACAGGCTTGGAAGGAGGATCCTGTTACTTATTTCCAGTTGCGGTACCGCCATCGGTCTTGTAAGTAGTATTTCTTTAATAAAATAGTACGAAATTTAGCCTAAATGACGAGATGTGGTTAAAATTATACAAAAAATAGATGGCCGATACGGATTCAAATGGGAATATAAATATTTTTTAAAGATATTCAACAAAATTTATAACTAAAAGTATTCAACAAAGCTTCTTTTATAATTTCTTACGTATGAAAAATAAACAAAACCACGCACTATAATTATGTTATTATTTAACAAAATTAGTCTAGAATGGCTTTCAAGTGATTTTTATTTCCCTTTCTACTTTATACAGGACATTATTGCGACCGTTTTCAAGAATAGTAGAATCATTTTTATTTTTATAGCCCGTTCTAAAATCGTAAAGTATAAATATTAGAAAGCGGCTTTGTTTTATACTATGTAGTCGTTCTCAAGAAAAAAGATCGAACTATGCGACTGAAACAGCGAGTTTTATAATGTAACACTATCTCTACTAAATGGGAGCCTTCAAAAGCCTAAATTGCGTTATCCCAATGTTAGTATAAAACAACCATTTAATTCTCCAGGGTCTCCTGGGCATGTACTTCTTGCTGGCAGCCCAGAAGAGCCCCGTAACAGAGTCGATCGGGTTCCTTCCCATCCTGTCACTGGTGCTGTTCATCGTGACGTACTGCTGGGGACTCGGACCGCTGCCATGGGCCGTCATGAGTGAGCTGTTCCCCATCGAAGTCAAGGCCATCGCCTCGCCCATCGCCACCGCATTCTGCTGGATCCTCTCCTTCTTGATAACCAGGTGAATGATTCTGGAAGATCATGTTGACTCCGTTGAGACTTATTTTGTTTTACTAGGGTTACAAAGGGCAATCGGTCCGCCTGTTGGTGAGCGTCACTGCCTATAGATGATTATGATATCGCTAGGATATCAATAATATTCAATAGTCTATTTAGATACTGATCGAAGAATTTTGTCATTTATCATATCAAATCAGATGATGCCGGGTGACATCGTCTGCGCAGGATTAGAATTTCGACAAGCATTCTCTTCTCCAAGGTCCCTTGCGGTTTAATTGTAACGTCATAACAGACTCTTTGGAACTTGGCAGGCGTTTAGGTCACAAACAATACTTATCATTATAGTTTATTGGCAAACTTTTATAAATATGTATATTGATGAATAAGCTATATTATTTTAATGTTACTTTCAAATTCAGTAGTTTTTTGCGTGGAAGAGTAACACATCCATAGTTACAGACTTTCGCTTCTATTATTGTTTTTGAAATAATCCTTACTTGATTATTTCACCTGGATGAAATAGTTAAGAGGTGGTATGAGGATACCAGAAGTTCCACGTACCTCATCCAAGTGAACAAAGTGAAATAATCCATTTTACAACGTAAAATTTGCGCAGTAGGTACCTAATAAAGGTTTTTTAATAAAAAAAAGGATTACGAAGAAAAAAGGACTAATAAAGGTTTTTAAATTAAGAAAAAACGATTAGAGAACAGTTAGTGATTATTTAATTAAACATCATTATCATCATCATCATTTCCACTACACAACGTTTCCATGTAAGGAAGAAATTTTGTCGATTATTGCCACATTGGGCAGGCGTAGTGACAATCGCGAGTGTAGCTTAAATGCTATTGCCTACCCCCATTCTATTGCAATTAAGATACACCATTTCGAATGGTTCCATCACTACATGTTGGTGCAGGAACCTCAGTCGCTTTTTACATCACCTTACACAGGGGGAGGTATCATTATTTTGTCTAAATTACTATACTCTAGCAGTACCTCGCGGCATTGCTACCTTTTAAATAACACTGATTGTTATCTCACAATCATGACAATCTATTTCTTCTGTCGACCCAGGTATTTCAGCGCAATCGCAGAATCCGTGGGCATGTACACAGCATTCTGGATCTTCGGTGTTTGCTGCGTGGTGTCGTTCTTCTTCACCTTATTCATCGTGCCTGAGACCAAGGGCAAGAGCTTCAACGAGATCCAGGACATGCTCGCGGGCAGGTCGGTATCAGAAAACAATTTGATTTATTTACGTTTTTTCCTGTTAGAAAGTAGAACTCAGCGGTTTCACTTATGTAATTCCCGTATTTTTCTATTTATGAATGAATTTTTGAAATTAGTTCGTTTCTTTCTACATATGTTTATTTGTTACAAACGTACATAAATACAAATGCTGTTTATATAGTTATATTTTAAGTAACGTAAACGTTATCAAGTAAAAAAGTATCTGTCTTAAGATGAAAGAATTTTTAAAACCGGTCCATCAGTTTGTGTTTTAAAGCGCAATAAGCAAATAATTAAATCTTTTCTTTATATAATATGATTATAGTTTATGGTTTAATATTTAGTGGGATACATTCTTTCAATGGCTAGTTGAGTTACTCGTTATTCATCATCATTATACCAGCCATTGAAAGCCCACTGCTGGACATAGACCTCTCCAATGTCCATAATGACGCACTAGAGAAGCGTGTTAAATTATTAATCCTAAAGGGAATAAGTTACAATATTCCAATCAATTATCACAATATTTCAATAAATGTGCGAAGAAACTTGACTAGTTACATATTTGGATTTGCCTTTTAAACTCTATGTATTGGCAATAATCGATTCAGAGACATAAACAATCACAAATATTGATTTTTTTTATTTTTCAGGACCTCCAAGCCAGAGAAAGCATAAACATTTCCGTAGCTACAGGGATACAGCGAATTTAGTTTATTTTTTATATACACGTTTATTATCGCTAGTTTTTTGTATTATATACGGTATACAGGTATTTTGATAGATTGAGTTTTAGTTTTTTTCATTTAGTTTACTATCCAAAGATTAGGGGTGGTTTAAAAAGGGTATAGATATATTTATATATAGCTGTAGTATACGCCTTTAGATAGACGTTGCAAGTTACATAACATCAGATTTGGTTTGGCGAAAAAAAATTTAAAACGATCGATTTGCGCTTATTAGTTGGTACTTAATACTCGGCAGTTTAGCTTAAACTGACAGTCTGATCTTAGCGACCTTTTCTTATTGACCTTCAATCACTTTTATAAGTAGGAAAACACAGCATGTTCTTTTGTCTTTAAGTTCGGATTACATTCATTGCGGGATCACAAACAAAAGTCTACCTGGACTCCATTATCTATGGTTTGGTCGAAATTTCCCGCTGTCGATTGAAGATACAAAAAGTTGCAATGGCGGGAAGCGGTTCCGGAAGTTGTTTGATGTCTATGGATGCTTGATCTTTATGCAGATGGCATCACTTGCAGTGTCTATTTATATATATTCTGTGAGCAATAATATCACTTATGCAGTAAAGGCTGTTCCATCAAAAGTTTATCGAAGATTTAAGTCAAATAAACCTCGCATTGTAGAATGTATCATAATTATGACCTTTGACAGGCATGCAGTCTTTACAACATTAAATGACCTTTTTTTACTTTATACTCTATATTTAAAATTGCTTCTGATAAATTTTAGGACAAAAAACATATTGCCCGATCAAAAATAAAGGTTATTTAAGGAAAATAACAGAAGTTATTATAAGTGTTATGTTTTAAAAATCATAAATATAGTTATTAAATTAAATTATTCATATTATTTAATGTGTATAGTGCAATTAACTATCCAGTGAGAGATTATAAAAATAAAATTATTTATTTAAATATAAAAAAATGTTGGCGTAGCTAATCATTGCAAAGAATTAAAAAATTACATTCGGTTATTAGTAAGGCTCTTTTAAGATATTTTTAATTTTATAAAATAAATAAATTCAATATATTTGTATAATTGTTATGGAATGTAGTGTTTTAATATTTTGCCAAAGTACAAACGTAGGAGTCGATAGGGGATGAGAATTGTGCAAATTGTGATAATTTAGATGAATTTTATTGTTACATTTTTGTAAATAATTATTATATATGAATGTTCAACCGTTTTGGCACATTATCTCTTGTATGTCTACATAATACCAATTGCAGTTGTTAACGCACGATAAAACGGTTTGTTAACGGGTCACCAAATTTCAAACAGTACTTATTATAAAAGATATTCCTTTTATGAAAATGTGTAAAGTGTCAGCGGTTGGAGCAATCACCTTATTTTGTTATAATTAAACGTTTTAAAATTTTTATTTTTTTTTTAACTATCCCTCACACGCAACTCTGGCGTGAACAAGTAATAGTCATAGATCTTAACATTCTTTCATTTAATCAAATATTTTAAGACCCATCATTCAATAAGAAGTATCAAAATCACACATTATTAAATATTAAATATATGTTTATATTAATCATTTATACAAAAACTTAATGTTTAAAAATACAGTAAAACACTTAAAGAACCTTGTAAACTTAAGAAAAAAACCTACTTTTATGAAAAATAGGAAAAAAAAGTGAAATCACCTATATTATTATAAGAATTTATCTGTTAGGCTATGTAATTATTCAAAATTCTTTTCAGTAAATGCGGACATCGTTTATGATATGAATAAATCATCTCAAACAATTCAACAAAATATCCAATTCTTTCTTCTGATGAACAAATTTTTTTCACACGGTACATTAGCTAATTAAGCTTTATAACTTAGACAAAATTAGACAGCGGACATAAGGTTTCTAGTTTTGACTAAAGCTTTTGACCCAGTTTCCATTCCAACATTGTGCGTATTGAGCAAGGAGCAAAATATAGAAACTGTAGGACATTTTATTTCAAATTATTGGACAATTATTTGAATATTCGAACGCTTACAGTTGGAATGCATCATTCTGTCAATGTTAATTGTGGAGTATCTCAAGGCAGTATACTTGGGCCAACCCATAAACGTTATACTGTTTAATAACCATAATAATTGTTAATCATCATCATAGCAGCTGTAGAACGTCGGTTTTGAAGGTAGACCTCCCTAAGAAAAAGGATTTTCGCCCACGAAAACCCAGCGCGCCAAATGTGGGCAAAAATTATTTAGGACTGTGGCAATCGTAGATCTATCTGTTGCATTTGAGCTACGCTGTTTCCATGCCATTTATTGGTTTCCGTATCTCAGTCGGCACTTACGACAACTGGTTTACAGAATAATGAATTAGATGGGAGGTACTAATTCTGAAATTTACACTCAAATGTACAGCCCTTATTTTATTAAAACTTAAAATAAGGTGTACCCTAAGCAAACAGTCAATGTTCCATATATGGAGCTACATGAGTCCTAACTATATTCGGTCTAATTTTATATTAGTATAATATTTATCATTAAATTTTGAAAAAAATATATCTTTATTTATATTTATAAGAATTAAGAGTTTTGTATTTGTAAGTTAATGAGCTTGCTTTAGGAAGAGCTAATAAAAATTATTGTTACATTGGCTTTAAGGTACCGGCAGAATAGAATAGTACCTCCCACTACACCAGGTGTCGTAAGAGGCGATTAAGGTACTAGAACCGACAGATGGCGGTATATCTATCCGAGACAGTGCAGCTAAAATGCACAGACGGGGATGAGCAGCAGCATCCCCGTCGCGATGTCTGCGCTCTGCGATTGCCAATATGCTTTCCCAGCGCGGCTATTATGGGCAAAACCCTCTTTTCTTGGAGAGGCTTCAGCGCAGTCTAGTTTCTAGCAGTGGACTTCCAATCGCTAGTATGAATAAACATTTAAAGTATATAAAATTTAAAAATACTAGAGAGACAAATATTTAAAAATATATAAGTATATAAGCAAATATTACTTTTCGACTATTATACAAAAGATATGTAATGTCCGGTCGATCGACGTATATTGATTTAAATTGCTAAAATATTCTATGTTCTTTTTTGTCACTACCAACACTACCAGCACTGCAACGTATTGCTTTTTTAAAGATTTAAAGATTTGATAATATGTATATATAAAATAGACTGGAGAAGAGATTAAATATCGATTGTAATAATTGTGGAAAGTTCATTATCACTTATATAACACAGTATATAAAGTACAAGTGATAAATAATAATAGTGACGGGCCCTTGTGCGCCAAAGGTCGTGGGTTCGATCGCCACTCAGAGAATATCTATGTAACGGTTTTTATGATTGTTCTGTGTCTGGATGTTAAATATTTGTATTTAAGTAGTATATTTGTGATTCTTCTGTTGTCTCATGACCAATACAAGTGCTTTGCAAGGGATCAGGTATATGAGATGTTGATTTTAGTAAAATTTAATTATTTTTAGTTTCATAAACTTTGGTGTTTTTAATAATAGTAGCTGGTGCTACAGACGCTGTTTTATCATAACTGTATACTTATGTTTATCATAAAAAAATATTGCAACAATAAAGTTAGATATATGATAGCATATAATATATAATACGATAGCAAATTCTCCAGTTGGATTAAACTGTAGCAAACAAAAAGCAAACAAACAACTATTAAATATAAACGGTTGTTATTTAGAATTTTATCGCAGACAAACACTGTTACATATAATTATATTATATATAAAACTGAGGATTATTTCAATTAAAATTTTTCAAATTTTTTGTTTTAATTATAAATGCAATTTGATTTGTTGTTTTTTTGTTATGCTATGTAGACAGTTGATTGTTGTCAGCATATTTATGCATTTTTTAGGATTAAACACGTTTATCACTACGTAGTTTACATTAAACAAAATCGCTCTCCGCTGTCTGTCCCTATGCATGTTTAGATATTTAAAATTCCGCAACGGATTTTGATGCAGTTTTTTTATAGATAGTGATTCAGGGGTCGTTTCAGTGCTGTGTAACGCTATTTGGAGGTAAGGGGGTCTTGCGGAAAGTTACAATAAGTTTAAGGGGCGGGAAGGGGATCCAAACAATATTTTTTTTATAAATCGCTTAAAGCATTTGTGTTACGGAAGCTAGACAACAGAGGAATCAGAAATATACTTCTTAAATACATTGCCAAGGCAACACTGGTTGAACCCGACGAGATAGATCAAAACAATGTAGATACAACAGTATTATACATCGTAAAAAGGTTTACTTTAAAAAGTCCGCGGTGGTATATGTCCATCTCTGAGTATCTTATATTGTTCTACAATAACTTGATATTTTAGGTTATACCCTCAATAACCATTTGCTATTTTCACTATACCCGTGCGAAGCTGGGATTGGTCGCTAGTACCTTATAAAGAGATGGCTTAAAGCGAGCAAAACCGCGGGTAATCGGTAGTATATAGCATAACTGACAACCATGATACGTATACGTAATATACGTAAGATCGTGATATCTATAAATCATAAGGTTCATATCATTTATCAGCTTTAAATTTTAATAATTCTAAAGATACCTATACCTGTATATCTTTAGAATAATTAAAAGACACAGCAGTGGGTCAGCCAAGTTTAAACGATAAGAACCTGGCGACTCAGTAGCCACACGTATTTCCACCGCCAAACACGCAACAAACCGGAACACAGCAATGCTAACACTAGCCGTGTTAAAAGAGTAGTAGCAGTGTTGTTGAAGGGAGAGACAGGTAGTAAAATTACTGAGTCATGTGACATAATATCTCCAAGACACAAGATTGGGCACACGGTGGTTGATATCCTTGTGATATTACAAACGTCTATAGGCTGCAGTGACACTAACTATATCAAGCGGCACGTATGTTTGACGACCAGGTATAATAAGAAAAATAATCTACCGAACGCCGCCGGGCCCGTCGAAATATTGAACTTGGCTCTCATTTCACATCTGTGTTCGTGATAATATCAAATCTAATCAAACTCATATCCGAAACGTTTAAGAAACGCGTAATTTCCGATTAGTATATTTAATCAGTTTATCGAATTCAAATTTATCGCATCACAATTCATTTGGTCACGCTTTATACTCAATCTAAGTTGATACCCAATGTGATGTTTGTATAAGTAATTATTAATTTTCGGTAATGGATGGTCAAAGATGGCGACAGTACGTAATTGCAAGTATTGGTAAGATTATTTTAAAATTTAATTCATCATAACAGCCATATTGGAAGTCCACAGTTGGACATCGGCCTTCCCAAGAAAGGGGGGATTTGTCTATAATGCCCGTAGCTTCCCGACGGGGATGCTGCTGCCCATCCCCACCCTGTGCATTTGAGCTACACTACTATGGATATAACACTTTCTGTCGGTTCTGCTACATTAGTCGCCTCGCACGTCACCTGGTACAGGGGAAGGTACTATTCTCCTCTGCCGGTAGTAGAGTACCAAACGACACGATCATACATACATACATACAATAGCTTATATATATATATATATATAATTGCAACAGATACTTATATGTTAGATCTACATTAAATAAGAGACGGACTTAGAGCTAAAAACTAAAACATACAACTGACGGGAACAATGGCGCTGATGGTGGTGATCTTATCTGGTGCGCCATGGGTCATGGATTCGATTCCCTTACCAGAGCAAATATGTATATGATGATATTTGTGTTTGTTCTGTGTCTGGGTGTTAAATATATGTATTTAAGTGGTCTATTTGCGATTATTCTGTTGTCTAGCGTCCGTAACACAAGCGCTTTAAGCGACTTACCACGGAGTCAGTTCAATATATGAGTTGTGTGGGAATTTATTTATACAGTCTTCTAGTATTTTTAACACTAGAAGACTAGACTACACTCTAGATTCATGTTTAACTCAAATCGGTACATAAATTAATACAGAAACATCATCTCCTTCGTACTTTGAATGAGTTCATCGTGAAACAAAGTTTGGATTTATTTGGAAATTTTTTTATTTGCTTCCCGCTACCAGAAAATTAAAAGATATGCTAAAGGAATCGTATTAGTTCACATTTTAGGTGCAATGTATGTGTTGTGTATTGATAGATGTACTATGTATAGATGTATTATGTACGATTGCACAGTAAGCCAATGTCAATGTTATATTCTCAGCAAACATATCATCAATATCTTCGGGTATATGCCTCGGTTGGACGTCTCCAATCCTGCCGAAGCTGTATGACCTTGAGCAGTCACCCCTCGCTGAGACGATCACGCTTGAGCAAGAGTCATGGATCGGATCTCTGTTGAATTTCGGAGCCGTTGTAGGTAAGCAACCTTCTTGTAAGCAACGAACTGGCAAACATTGTTACAGTTGAAGAACAAATAAATAAAACAGGACATCTGGTGGATGATTTTGGAGAGATTAGCTGTGACTTCCCCTACCCACCCTCTTCAAACTACTTTTTTGGAGGGAATATTTTCGAAAACCTTGTTTCATGACTTACAATGCAGAAAGAACCTTTTGACTGAATTTCATTCGTATAACTTAAAAAATAGCTAAATTTCATACTCACTTTGCGCCCCCGTTTTACCCCTTAAGGGGGTGATTTTTCAAAAATCCATAATTACGGTGCCCTACCTTATAAAAAAAATTTACGAGCAAAATTTCAAGTTTCTAACTCTTATAGTTTAAGCCCCGCGTTAATATGTTAGTCAGTAAGCTTCTCCTTTTAAATTTTATATAGATAATTAAGTTTCATTTCATGTATTCTATAGAATAATTTTAAACATAGTTTACTAATGATTTGAAAAAATTATAACCACCATAAATGATTTGTCGTACCCTGTGGTTACTCATTTCCTTCTGTAAAGTACAGAGGTGGACTACCAACGGCACTTCGTCTCATATGCCCATTAAATGGATGGCCGCCATTTTGTAACTATTGCGCTTAAATGACATCCAGCAAGAAATACAATTTCAAACAGGGAAGAGGGAAGATTGCTCTTAATAGCCAAATGCTAGACAAGCGGATTAGCAATCGAAAAACGTAGATCATCTCAGTGCATTTGTGCGACTCTATTAAGGACACCTGGTGCAGGGTTAGGTACTATTTAACTCTGCCTATTATATATTTTTATTTTTACAGGCGCCTTCATAGGCGGCTACCTCTCATCCAAAGTAGGCCGCAAATGGTCGCTGCTGAGTTCAGCTGCACCGCTCCTCCTTGGCTGGATTCTCATTGCCGCCGCCACCAACGTCGCGGCCATATACGCGGGCCGCGTGTTCTTGGGGATGTCGGTCGGAATTAACTTTTCTGTGACGCCTATGTACTGCGGTGAAATATCAACGGTTAGTTTTTCTCGTGTTTTAGTCCCCTAATGTACGCATTGCTGTGTTTCTTTTTTTAAAATGTGGATGTG
This sequence comes from Heortia vitessoides, assembly GCA_020976665.1. Lineage (NCBI taxonomy): Eukaryota > Metazoa > Arthropoda > Insecta > Lepidoptera > Crambidae > Heortia > Heortia vitessoides. The sequence continues at coordinate 10,709,501 of JACJUM010003317.1, forward strand.
ATGTGATTTTACTGGATGTCGATGAATGTTGCGACTTATCCCCGAATCAGATCAATATTTTTTTGTATGATATTAAATAAGTATATACCAAAAAGGTTAATATGAATTAACTCGATTAAAATTACTTTAATTAATATAATGGAAAGCTTTTTAAAGCCGTCATAAAAGTTGTTTTATGAAAATGAAACGTAAAAACTTAATTAATGTAGTGTAAAAGCTGAATGTTATTATAGTGTTATGCCATATATATATCAGGTTTTGTATCTAGAATGTAGAATAAGATACATGAATGCCTTACCCTTAACAATTAATATTGCAAAACAGCAATTCGCACTGCTACACCAAGCAACAGACCAACCTACACAAAACTGTCAAAATTTCGCAGGCAATTTTAAACTCAAGACTACCAGACTTTGAAAGGTAAAGAAAGCAGTGAAATTACTGAGTAAAGTGGGGGTTGCGAGCTGGTTGTTTTCATGTCGCAATAAAAGAAATACTTTCGGCTCCTGTGACGCTTACCATTATGCGTAATGTATGCTCATTTGTTATCCTATACCAGATCCAAAAGACATGATACTATCTTTTTCCAGGATAAGGATAGAGGAGCCCTTGGTTCTATGCTGATCATCTTGGTAACCATCGGCCTTCTTCTGGTGTACGTGGTGGGGACATACGTAAACTACAGCGCCCTTGGGTACTTCTGCGCGAGCGTCGGATCCCTGTTCGCCATCCTTTTTTATCTCATGCCAGAATCTCCTATATACTATTTGCTTAAGAGTAAGTAGCAGCATTTAAAACTTAAGTAAGATATTTCCAATTTCATTTTATAAAAGAATATACCGTGTTGTTATCAACCTTGTTATACTAAAGTTATAATTTTTTTTATTCTAGTAAAATATCAGATTCCAAATCCTCGCATGCCCTGACAATTGACAACTCTATATCAATATTTATTATGTTGTTTACATCAAGCTAGGTTTATTGAAATGAAAAAATAGATTAAATAGAATAAAAAAATACGTCAAACGTTAACTTATTGCAGACGCTTATTATAGTTTCAAAAATTGTATTAATGATGAATCTGCTTGGGATTGACTTTAATTGCTTTGACTTCTTCTAAGACAAAGGTTTGTTAGCTCGGACCATAGTAAAGATTCCATAAACACAAACCATTAGGCGTTGATGGAATTTTTGTCACCACACCGGTTTCTTATACGGCGGTTGGCGTAATGATTTGCTGTAAACTTAGTTTTAAGACCCGTCTGGTTTCAGGAGTTGGTTTTAAGTAGACCACTCGATGATCTATTTATTCAATATACTCTTATAACTCTCAGTGATCAGTGTTTGAGTGAAGTCATCAGTGATTTGGGTAATTTATTGTCATTGGTAAATAGATATTTACAAAAAAATCTTATTTGTTTTGTCGATTTATAAGTGCATATTTAAATAAAGATATTTTTGTCTTTGAACAGTAAAAATGGTCAATCACATCACAAAACGCTAATAAAGCAAGGAATAAAAATCTTTCGCGAAGTCGGATGGTTTAATCTCCTTAAGCTATCGCCCTGACAGTAACTGGGCATTCATATATGCAGTTATAGTCAGTTCGTTTTAGTCTTCATAAAAGTTTTGTTAACACAATTTTGAATTAACATAATATTTAGTATTAAGATCACTTTTCTTAGTGTTATTGGCGCGACACAAATATAAAATCAGGGAGTTTACTAAAGGTTTACCTGACAGAAGTCCTCATTGAAGTCTTGGCATTAGCAACTCACTCTCACCTATATCTACCGTAAAATAGCAATGTTCGCATTGCTATGATCCGGTTTAAAGGGTGAGAAAGAGAGTGGCAGTAAAATTATTGTTTAGTGTGTTTTCAAGTCAACAAGGTTGGCATCGCGCTAGTAATACAAGACTCCGTATGTTGCATTGATGTATAGTACCAAGCGTTTCCAAAGATTACTCATCCAAATCCAATCCCCAGTATATGTTTTTTTTAATAGGCAAGATCGACATAGAAGATGCATACAGTCCGCGTGATAGTACGCGTCACTACAGCCTATAGACGCTCGCATTAGAACATCACTAGCACATAGCCAACTTTGTGACTTAAATATATTATCATGTCACATATATTTTATACAAGCTGTGCCCGCGACTTCGTCCACATGGAATTTTTTTGGGTGCTATGGGTACCATACCTCTTTATGTTAACTTATATAAACTTTTAATGGCATGTTTATTAATATCGAGTTAATGACCTAAAAAATAAGTTTCAAGTTTATAGCTCTAAAAATACTTCTATACAACTTTTCATCCCCCTTTTTGACCCCCAACAACCCTTATTTTGAATTAAAAGCCTATGTCCTCATGGTTCAAAGATTTTCTGTGGCAAATTTCATCAAAATCGGTTAAGAGGTTTAAGTGGGAAAGCGTAACAGACAGACAGTCAGACAGAGTTACTTTCGCTTTTCTAATATTAATAGGGATATTGTCACACATATGTCACTGCTATTTGCCGGTAGAAATAGGTGAGAGTGGTATCAATGCGGACGTCCTAGGTTATGTTAATTGATCAATCAAGCAAATATGTAAAGCATACGAGGTGCTTATTTCTCCTTGTGTTTCAGACGACCGAGAAGCAGCCGCCGACAGTTTATGCATCATCCGGGGCCAAGACCTCAAATCAATCCAAACGGAACTCAACAAGATATCAGAGGAAGCTGAAGAGTCCAAAAACAATACAGCCGGATACAAAGATCTGTTTCATGGCGGAAACTTGAAGGCATTAATAATTACGATCTCATTGATGTTCTTTCATGTCTTCAGCGGAATCGACAGCCTCCTCTACTATATGACCAATATATTTGAAATATCTGGCACTAAGATCGACTCGTATACAGCCAGCATCATTGTTAGCGCGGTGCAGGTAAATTATTGTCTTGATTTGTAAATTTTATCATAAAGGTTACATTGAATTATCATTCTGTAATATGTTTATGCTCTATGGTACCAGCAGAACAGAATAATTTGCTGTTATTTTAAATCTGTTCTGTTGTCACTACCGACCGATGTCGGTACATCAATCCAAAACAGTGTAGCTTAAATGAAAAAGAGCGGGAATGGGCACAAGATGTTTGCGAAGCTGAAAACTGCGATTGCCACTTCGCCTGCCCAGCACGCCAATTATGGGCAAAAAGCCATAGAATGTCTACTACACATAAAGATGCTGATGATGTTAAACTATATAAAAAATTGTTAAATACTTCTTTGCTTTTAATTACATTGCAAATCTACAGGTGGTTGCAGCCTCAGCGTCTGCCGTTGTCGTGGACCGGCTGGGTCGCAGGAGCCTTTGGATTATATCTTCAGGTGGAGCTGCCATAGCTCTCGTAAGTGCAATCAGATAACAGACGTTAGCAAATTTTGCGAGCCCAGAATATTATGTAACAGAACCCAGTGCTTCATAATTCCAAGTGCACTGGAACAGCAATGCTGGTTGGCGACATGTGACCACCCCAAGATTGTCGAAAGCCAGGCCCAGGATATAAGGCTACCGACTCGAAAAGTTGTACATTGAGTATCGACTGCCTGAGTGAGTGCGTCATCGCATCGCTCTTGACATGTCAGAGGCCAGTCCCCGCTGAAAATAAACTCTTACCTATTTCTACTACCAAACAGCAGTTTTCGAATTGTTGTTCCGGTTACAGAGGCAGTGAAATTACTAGGTAATGTGATAATCCAGCGCCTGGTCGTATACCATTTCTAAAACCGTAATCTAAATAAATAAATGACATGACATAGATTAATGTCACGAATGTATTCTCTCTAATAATTCAACTTATTTGTTTCATCCAGAGTACCCTAGGCGCGTACTTCTACCTCTACCAAATAGAAAGCGAGTCCGTTGACGCAATAAGCTTTCTCCCTCTCACGTCTATGGTGATTTTCATCATTATGTACTGCGCGGGCATTGCCACGCTGCCCTGGGTGGTTGAAGGCGAGATCTTCGCTGTGGAGGTTAGGCCTTTCGCCATGCCGATCGCAACGGCGTTATGCTGGTCATTTTCCTTCTTGGTTACCAGGTAAGTCAACATACATATATTAGATAGACTTATCTTTGACGGGCCCGAAGGCGCAAATGGTAGAGATCCTATCTCGATTCGTATCCCACCCAGAGCAAATATTTATATGATGATATTTGTGTTTGTTCTGTCTGAGTGTTAAATATATGTATTCAAGTAGTATATTTATGATTCCTCTGTTGTCTGGCGTCCGAAACACAGAGTTCACGCTTTGCCAGGCACTTTACCTACTCTGTCGTCAGTAAAGAGGATAGAAGATATTAAGGTGAGAGCGTAAAATGTACAGTTTAGAAGTTATAGAACTCGGTAGTATCACCGACAGATGGCGGTGTACCCAACGGCAACATCTAATTCCAAAAGCAACAGGCAGCACCCTTGCCGCGAAGCTCTGCTATTGCGTCCTCGCCTACTAAGCACGGCTATTGTGAAAAAAAAACCCTTTCTTTGGACGGCCTATGTCTAGCAGTAGACGTTCTTTAGTTATTATGATCATGGAACAATTCCAGATTCTTCGGTCCGATTGGTGATTCGGTTGGCTACCACGTCCCGTTCTGGATCTTCGCTGCAAGCTGCACAGTGTCATTTTTGTTTGGCCTGTTCATTCTGCCGGAGACAAAAGAGAAGAGTTTCCAGGAAATTCAAGATCTACTAGCTCACAGGTGCTTTATTACTTCGTTTTGCACGTCTTATTTAATGGTCAATTTTGGTATTTATAGTGATACTTTTATATATGAAAAGTGTATTATCACGCAACACAAAACTACATTTTGGCGCGAAAATTGTACAGCAAATGACAAGTTTTGTTGATACAAAAATAGTGCTGACAACACACTAAGAACTGTTCATTGGCCAACAATTGAAGTAGTTTTTCTTCATAAAGATTTTATTTCATTTTTAATAAAATCCAACAATAAATAAAAATCACATATGAAAATGTGTTATTAAAAGCTAAAAATTCATTTATATTAATATGTTAGTTTAGACACATACTTGTTGTTTCGGGAAGAAATTTAAGTCACAGTCTGACAGCTCAAGTTGTGCCGATTCCTTAAAGAAAAATATTAATAAGCCAGATCTAAAAATTAGTCTATGTGTAATTCCAGACTTTCAAGCAACAGCATGTGAATTCTGTATGTTCTGTACCGTGATGTTATATTTCCTTCTTTTCAGAACTAGAACACGAAAATCAACAAACATAGAAGAGACATAAAATATGCCTATCTAGTTATTGACGAAGACTCCCGTGGGGATACGTCCTGTTACTTCTCGATAATTATGAACATAATAATAAAATAATTACAAGAATCGATTTAATATAGACATGCGCAATACTGCCCACTCAAGTGAAAGGAGTGATACAGTTCAGTACAGTATTGGTACTTATTTCTAAATGTCTGCTTCACTATGTACTTTTCTCTCTTGGATTACTCTATTCAACTGACATTTATTTAGTTTTATTCATTTATATTATGAATATTTGTATGTGCTCTGTGTCTGTGCATTCCGCCAGGGGTCGATCTCCACCCAGGACAAATGTTTATATAATGATTTTTGTGTTTTTTGTCTGGGTATAAAATATATGTATTTAAATATTATATGTGATTCTCTGTTGTCTAACGTCTGTAACACAAGTGCCATAAGCTTCTTACCACGGAGTCAGATTAATGTATAAAATGTTGTGTGAATATTTTTTAATCTAAGTTTTTCCATTAAAAAAAAACAAATATATCTTTAGTTGGTACAAAAATGTCTTTTTTTCATAATAATAATTAGTCCTTACTACTACTACCGGGGATTAGAATACTAGAACGACTAAGGTACAGAACCGACAGATAGCAGTATATCCATCCAAATTAGTGTGGCTTAAATCCACAGGACGGGAATGGGCAGCAGCATCCCCATCACGAAAGTATCTTGGGGAGGCCTGTGTCCAACAGTGGACTCCCAATGTCTGATATGATGAATAATAAATATGATTTACAATAAGATTTCCAAAGATAACTTGGAAGAGGGTAGGTTAATTTAATAGATAATCCACAATTTATTAAAGTATTTATTTATTTACATCTGACATTATGTGTAGTCACAATTGGCCTAACTAAATTCCCCCATTAATTCTTGATTCAAGGATTTATTGCTGCACAACTACGAGGTAATGCTAAATATGGAATCACAATTTTATTAGGTCATAATGTAAATCGACTTTAAAACGTCATACGACTACATGATTACATTCCATTTTTGGCAAAGATTACCAGAATAAGATTGTTAAGAAAATGTCATAATGATATGTTATTTGATT
>JACJUM010003317.1:10715900-10880337 GCA_020976665.1 Heortia vitessoides
TGTACACTGCGACTAGTGTACACTGCGAGTCATGTACACTGCGAGTCGTGTACATTGCGCGTCTGCGAGACTGCATGTCTGCGAGACTGCGAGTCTGCGAGACTGCATGTCTGCGAGACTGCGAGTCTGCAAGATTGCAAGACTACGAGACTACCTAAACACAAACACTGAACTACTACTACTGATGTATGTGTGTTCACGATTGAGGAATGATATTGAGATGGCGACTGAGGAAGGCATTCATAAATAGAGACTATAGGATTTGAAATAGTGCGCGACGTCATTTGTTACCCCCAATTTACAATAACTACATATATTCCTTATAACTATTACAAACGGTAAAGTTTGTGAGCATGAATGTATGTCAGTCTCTTCTTTTCACCGGAATGGCTGAACAGATCTGGGTGAAATTTGGCACTGAGATTATCAACAATCTGGTGTAACAAATAGGCCACTTTTACTCCCGGAAACATTTTTGAGTGGAAAACATGTGTGATATCGGCACATCTTTTAACCGTTCAGGTATCAAGGCACGCCATACAATAATTTTTGCAGTACAAAGAATTCCTCGGGACATAGCTGCGGGGGGAGAGTTGTTTTACTGGAACTCCTTTTCCAGTTTGTCCATAGAGCCTAACACGTCGCAGATGCTTGACGCGAATACTTTGAGGTCCTCGACGTGTTCGATCCTCAGACTGGCACAATACAATTTCTTGTACAAATCCGCCATTCGCTCGTAATCCTTGTTCGTCCTCGAGCGATAGTACTGTATGATACTTTTCAATATAAAATGCAGTCTATTTTCGAATAAAGCCAAGAGGTTGTGGTCGCTCTGGAGCGATCTATCGTCGACCTCGTCCGGCTTCGGCGCGTCTTTCTGGTCTTCGGGGTCTTTTTCTTTTATCAGTTTCATGACCGAGTGGCACTGCCTGAGGATTTGCACAGCGCTCTGCAACGATTTCAGCTTGAGATTCTGCGATACTGCAAAAGATATAATATAATCAAGTTAAGGAAAGTAGTGTCTCAATTTTGTGTGTGAAATGTCATGGTTCGATTCCCACCTGGGACTTTTTTAAGTATAATATTTGTGATGGTAGAGAGAGGTGTCGTAAGAGGCGGCTGAGGTACCGGAACCGACAGATGGCGGTATATCCATCCGAAGTGCAGCTTAAATACTGTAGGGTGGGGATGGGCAAAAGCATCCCCGTCGTGATGTTGCGCTCAGCGATTGCCCCATGCCTGCCCAGCGCGGTTATTATGGGCATAAATCCCCCTATTTTGGAGGGGCTTATGAACAGTGGATTTCCTGTGGCTGATATGATAATATTTGTGATTTCTCTGTTGTCTGATGTCCTTTAAGCGACTCGTCTCGGAGATCCCTACCTAGGGCAAACATTTTCGAGCGTGACCTAACTCTGAGATAATCCTTAAAATTGAATATAATAAACAAACATTCATCACACAAATGTTTATCCTGGGCGGGGATCGAACCCACAACCTTTGGCGCGCAAGATAGGAAGACCATCGAATAAGCCATCGGACCGCCAAATTCATATAAGGAATATTATTGAGGATTTTCAAAATAAATTACAAATATCTTTTCTCTGAAAATACAAATTTGCATCTATGTTAATATTGGTAAGCTGAACAGTTTGTTTGTTTGAACGCGCAAATCTCAGAAGCTGCTGGTCCGATTCAAACAATTCTATCAATGTTGCATAGTACATTTACCGACGAATATTAGTTATTAGCCAAAGCCATATTAGTTAGCATTGTTAGTTGGTAATATTTATATATAAAATTTTTAATTCATATGTTGTCCGATATCCGTAACTCGAGTGCTTCAAGGTATTTATTAGGCAGGTCAATGTAAGACTTGTTATATGAAAACCTGAGAAACTGACCTGTAGCGTGCATCTCCAACGCTGCGACATGTTCCAGTTGAACGGTGAGGTACATCGATGCGTCTTCTAACGCTGCGAACATGTTCGCTGCCTGTTCGTAGTTGTTGCGGGTAGCATTGAACAGAGTCCGACGCTTTGGCCCGTCCTCGTGTGTTATCCTTTAAAAAACATTTGGATAAATCTTTGTACATAAAAATAGCAGCACTCTGCATTTCTACCTCCAAATAGCAGTGTAATTTCCGGTTTGAAGGGTGAAAGAGGCAGCGAAATTACTGGGTAAATAAAATATTCACTAGGTTGAAAACGAAATTATGCCTAAAATACTTAACCGATTAAAATTAAATTTGGTACCCAGATAATAGGTATATTTCGAAATAAAGATTTTAAGGGATTAAAACTAGAAGCTTGCAACTCATTTTTTAATCTATTGATCCGATATAAATAAACATGACATTCAAAGTTTATATAAGGTAAAGAGTTATGGTACCCAAAGAAACTATTCCACGCGGACGAAGTCGCGGGCTCAACTAGTCCTCGATACAGAAGAGTTTGCATTAAATACAGCTTACGTGAAGTTGAATATATTGGTTTACGTTTATTTTAACTACGAGTGAAAGCCGACTCACCTGTACTGGGAGTGATAGAGTGACCCCAGCCGGTGGTGGATCATAGCGGCCCTGAATTGGTATAGGTACTGACGAGGTCCAGGACTTAGCAGGCAATACTTCAACGCGTGCTTAAATGCCTCCGCTACTTCTGTTGCTTCCTAATAAACATAATAAGAAAATAGCTTAAGCAAATAACTTGTATGGCGGGCCCGATGGCGCAGATTGTAGTGATCGTGTCACCAGATAAAACCACTACCATTTGCACCATCGGGCCTATCAAAATGTAAGATTGCCGTAAGATCAAGTAAGATCACACATCAACATTTCTAACAGAACAAAATCATGTGTAACATATATTTATTTATTTATCAATATAATTAAAATTTTGCTTAAGACTTAGTCTTGAAGGCTATTTTGGTGTGCTCATCTGTTAGCCTACAAAACGTCATAATAATAAATAAATGAATCTAATTAACATATAATTTTAAGGATATCAGGCAGTTCCTATCGCACTGACCTGGGCGTAGACGGAGGGCGTTTCTTGCATGAGCACGGCGCGCGAGTACAGGTGGCAGGACAGCTCCCAAGAGACCAGGTCCCACACGGCGGCCGCGCCGCAACCCTCGCGCGGCCCGAGCATCTTCAGCGCAGTCATGTACAGGTCCACGGCTTGGTCGTACAGGCTGCGTTTGTAGACGCTGCAACGAAACCATGCACCGTGAGCTCCTGACCAAGACCTTGCGGAGCGACTTGCTAACTAACTTTCGGCACTCCTTCCCGGAATAACAAGTCTTATTTTTCGAAAACTTAATTCTGACCTTCTCCTCTTTTACTTCAAAACATGCGTGGGCAGCTGGAGGCGCGGGACCTTGGGGCATCTAGTAAACGTCAGGGCTTTTTCCGGAGCAGCAATCATAAGCAGATAGATTACCGGTGTTTGCGCGACGGCAACTGCTTGGTTATCAGACGCATCTGGAACCGCTGACAGTACTGCCGGTTCAGAAAGTGTTTTTCGGTTGGCATTAGCAGACTTGGTCCGTTACCGTAGAGTCCCTATACGTTTCCGAAAATCTGTCAACTCTAATTAACCAGCTCGTAATTTGAGCGAATCCTGACGTTCCATCTCCACCAGTTCCCTGGTGACGACGACCCTCACCGCTTCGTTCTCCATATCTTCAACGTCAGGATTCGCTCAAATTGCAAGCTGGTTAATTACTCACCTAAACTCGTTCTGGTCGCAATGCGCAGTGAACCGCATGTATCGCGCCTTGTTGCAGTACAACAACGCCAAGTTGGGTATGTCATTGACCTTCTCGAATATCTCGGTGGCCTCCTGGAGGCACGCGGCCGAGCGTACGGATAGAGACGTGAACTGGTTGTAGAAAAATTTGGCAATGTCGCCCTCTTGGTCCGGCTCGTCGATACTTCTCTGGTACGCCTCTGTTGGGTGTATGTTTGGAGACATGTAGAGAGGTAACTGAGGCCGCGTACGATTACCGCACCGCACGCAAAATTATTTGTTTAAAGTCTGGGTGTTTACGTACATTGTTCTGGTTTACTTTAATTAGTAAGTCTATATTTATAGTAAATTTATTGTTAAAAAGCTTTTTTTAATAACCTTTTTAAAGTATAATTATGAAGAAACGGGAATAGTAACTAGTTTCCATTAAAATTAATTATTTCTTTTTAAAAGTAAATAAACACTTAAAACAATATAAAATTCATAGAAATTATTACAATAATGTAATGACATTGTATCTCATAAATTCATTTTGTCAATTCTTTTTAAATACAATATTACAAAATAAATGACAAATATAAATTAATCATTACTCTATTTAATTCATTTATGTTATAATAAAGATATTTTCTTATATTTATTTATATCATTATATCAGCCAGTTCACTGCTGGACATAGGCATCTTCAAGAATGGTGGATGGGTAGCAGCGTCGTCACGAAGCTACGCTCTGCGATAGCGCAGCAATTATGGGCAATTCCCCCCTTTTTGTGGAGGTCTATGTCCATCAGTGGAAGTACTACGGCTGCTTTGATAAAGTAATTTTCTCTTCTGTTATATATAAAAATTAGGTGTCACGGTGTTCGTCAGGGATGAACTTCTTGTCATGAGAGACAACATGAGCGATAGGGTAGTTTATATCTCAATATATAATCATAATATTTTTTTCATGACAAACATAGGTATGTAATTAGAACAGGACGTCTGTCGGGTCAGCTAGTAAATCTAAAGCGATAGCTGTGCATGATTTTTGATATTTTATTAGTTATTGCAATATATATTAGAAGTAAACGGTTATATCCCCACCCAGGACAAATATTTATATGATGATATTTTTGTTTGTACTGTGCCTGGGTGTTACCTATATGTAATTAATTAGTATATTTGTAATACTGTTGCCTGATGTACGTAATTCAAGTGCTTTAGCTACTTATCACGGAAACAAGTAAATGTATGAGAAAATGCGGAAATTTATAAAATAAATGTACACACAACGTAACTCTATCTGTTTGTTACGCAATCACGTCTAAATTACTGAACCGATTTTAATTAGACTAAAGCCTTAGATAGGACATAGGCTACTTTTTCATTCAACATAAGAGTTGTAAGGGGGTCGAAAGGGAGGATGAAAAGTTGTATGTGAGTATCGCTTCTTTTAGAGCTAGATGCTTAAAACTTATTATTTAGGCTATTGATTTGTATATATAAATAAATATAACATTCAAAGTTTATATAAGTTAAAGTAAAAAGGTATGGTGGCCAAAGAAACTAATGCACGCGGACGAAGTCGCGGGCACTATATATATAGCTAGTATATATATATTCATCTATACTTACGTTGGGCATCATTCATGTATCTAACCGCCAGCTCGTTACTGACCGAAGCGAGCCTTCTCAGAAGTTCCTCCCGCTTGTCGCGCGCCGCGCGCACCGCGCTCTTGTAGTACGTGCACGACAGCAGCATGGCGTTGGTCTCGCGCAGCGGGAGGATGATGCCTGAGGATCATGAACACATACCAGTATCTTCACACACGGAAACTCTCTAAACTAGAAGTAGACCTCTTACAGAAGTCGTCTGCATTGCAGTCGTCTGCCCTCTCACCTATTTCTACAGCCAAATAGCAGTGTGCGCATTGCTATGTTCCGCTTTGAAGGGTTAAAGAGGCTGTAAAATTTCTGGGTAATGTGACATGCTTTCAAGTCACAACGTTGGCAATACGTTAATGATATCCTTGTGATATTACAAGTGTATATAGGTTGTATACTGTACGCACATAGACTATGCTCCTTTGTCGACTTGGTTTCATAAAAAAATGCATTTGAAAAGTTTTTTTTACAGACTCTTGAATTTGATATGTCTTTATGATGTATCTATAGTATTCACCGTCTTCAAGGTTGGCGATACGCTTTTGATATCACGTCACGTTTGCGGTCACGTTTATCATCAAGCGGACCGTACGCTTGTATGCTGACTTAATAATATATTTAAAAAAAGCTAACAACTGACAGCTAAATATAGTTTGGTCAGAATGACAGATGTCAGTATAATTATGGTATTTAGCATTATAATTTGCTATCGATATTGGTAACATTGCAAAGCTTTCACATATTTATCGTGTTATATAAAATCAACCTAAAATAAAATAAAAAAAATGAAAATTTCCTTAGAATTTAAAAAAGAAATGTTAGTGTGACAGCTGTCATTCTAATTATACTTTATTTAAGTACATATTGAGTTTGAATACATATGCATTGAGTACTCAGACGTCGAAACTCAGGACGACTCAGGCTCGACTAATTATAATATCATCCGTTGGAAGTCCACTGCTGGACATAGAAAGAGATAATTTTGCCCATAATTGCCGCGCTGGGCAAGCGTGTTGGCAATCGCAGCTATCGCGACCGGGACGCTGCTGCCATTCCCGCCCTATGCATTCTAGCTACACTGTATTTGATGGTTATACCGCCTGTGGTGCCTTAGACGCCTCTTACGGACACCTGGTACAGGGGAAGGCACTATTCTACTTTGCCGGTACCTCACGGCCGTCGTTGAATAAATGTCTTTAATAATTACTAAACATAAAACTTACTAAGATCGAATTCGTTGCTCGCTTCACCGTCCACTTCCTCCGCCATGTCGTGTTCAATCTCGAGCCTCAGTTTACTATCAATTTCGTGATCCGTCTCGAACTGCTTCTGGTACTGCTCCAGCTTGTCCCAGTTCTTGCTCAGTTGGAAGTAGTTATCCCCCACCCTCCCCAAGAGGCAGCTCGCGTCGACCACCCGACTCCTTATTATCATGCTGCCCAACAACTTCTGGCATTTGCTTGCCATGTCGATGTATTTTAAAGAGAAACCGTAGTGTTGGTGAGCGTAGCTGTACTCCGCTAGAGTGGCGTATGCCAAACATATTTTTTCGTACAACAATGTCTTCAGGTGCAGTTTCCACGCGAAATTGTCGTCTCTATTCGGCTCATGCCATGATGGGAACACCTTCTTCTCTTTCCTAATCAGGATTGCGTTCTTGTCGATGTTTGTGTTGGTTTCGATCAGGCAGTTGCCTGTCTTGTCCGCCTGTTTTTTGTCCCGCTTTCTTCTACGGCTTCGGGACGTCTGCTCTTTCTCTTGCTTCTTGCGCGGCTGGTAGTCCATTTTGATTGGCTCATAGGGATTCGCCATTTTGGGGTGTTGCTCTTCTAGTATTATTTGTTGGCGGAGACGTTCACGTTCTTCTTCCTGCGGGACATATTTATTTAATGTTGTCTAGAGGTAGACCTCATACATAAGTCAACTACATTAGGACTTCACTCTCACCTATTTCTAGCCAAATAGCAGTGGCCGCATAGCTTTGTTCCGGTATGAAGGGTAAGCTAGTGAAATTAATGGATAATGTGGCATAATATCTACAGATCACAAGGTTAGTACAGCACCAGTGATAGCCTGCGATGACGCTTACTATCACGCGGACCGTATGATTGATAGTCGTTTTAGTCATATAAAAAATAACACAAAACCAGAGATTTAAAAGGAAGAATCTGGTGGGGATATTTGAAATTGAGGTTATTTTGAAATGTAAGAAAGACTAACTTTCTTCTCATAGATACGATCTTCATCCTAGTGGACCGAGCGAATCTACAACGCGACCCGCGCGTATTGCAGGCGGAGTTTGGATGTTTGGTGGAAATTGAACGGTGGCCTTGGCGAGATTTGGGGTCGATATTATGGGGGAAGAGATGTGTTAGAGGTTTGAGCGTCGCAAGGGATCGGGCTGGGGATTTGGGTGTTGTTGTTGGGGAGGAATGTGGACACATACCTTACACTTGTCGATGGTGACGTTGTGCAGCGCGAGCAGGCCGCGCAGCGCGTGCTTGAGCGCGCGGCCGCAGCGGTCGGGCGGCTCGCTGCCCAGCCCGCTGGGTAGGCGGGGCTTGTGCTTATCGTCCTACACCGAAAAGGGACCATTAGGGTACGGGTTCGGTCCTCTTTCATATTATTTGAAATTAATACCTACCCTTTAAACGTGTTCAGAAACCATAATAAAATCTACGGATACTTTGAGTAGATTAAAATGGCCTATAGAAAAATAACACATTAATATTTAATGATATCAACTATTAGAAGTCCACTGCTGGACATAGGCCTCCTCAAGAAAGGAGGAATTTTGCCCGTAATTACCGCGCTGGACAAGCGTGGTGAAAATCGCAGAGCGTAGCTTTCACGACGGAGATACCCATCCCCGTCCTGTGCATTTGAGCTACACTGTTCCGAATGGACATACCGCCATCTGTCGGTTCTGGTAGCTCAATCACTTCTTACGACACCTGGTACAAGGGGAGATACTAATCTAATCTACCGGTACCGCACAGGGCTGGTATAGACAGCAGCATCTTCTTCGCGACGATACGCTCTGCCATTGCCAACACGCCTGCCCAGCGCGTCAATTATGGGCATAATTCCCCCTTTCTTGGAGAGGCCTATGTCCAACAATGGACTTCCAATGGCTGATATGACGATGATTATATTTGTAGTGCTACAAGCCGCTTGCTTATCTTGGATTCAGGCCAACGTATGAGATGTAGTAGAAAAAGAAATCAAATCTAAAGACTTAGTTAGAACTGACACTCACCCGAGTCGGTCCGTTCACTCGTTCCCCAATCTCCTTCAGTGCGAGTCCTCGTGTCTGCACAGCTAGCGATTTGGACCTATCCTCGTCACTCTCATTGTGGTCAAGCAGCGGCTCCTTCTCCGTCTGTGTGTGTATGTCACTCGCAGCGGAGTCGTCGTCCTTGTCGTCCTTACCGAACCCAGTGTCGCCCTCACACGACGTCCCTTGGCCGAAATTAAAATCGGCATCTTCTGCGTCTAAATCGCATGTGTCATCTACAAAAGAAATTGTTGTCTCTTGACTATAGATACATAGATATCAAATTTAAGCGTCTGTGAAACCAACTTTTCGAATACATTTTTTTAATATATATTTAATATACATTTTATTAACCAAGTCGAAAAACGAGCATAGTCTGTATACGTACAGCATATAACCTATATACGCTTGGATATCACAAGGATATCACAAGGATATTACCAACCTTATGACTTAAATATATTATGTCACTTTACCTAGAAATTTCACAGCCTCTTTCACCCTTCAAACCGGAACACAGCAATGCTAGCACTACTATTTAGCGGTAGATATAGGTGAGAGTGAGGTACCAATGCAGACGACCTTTGCGTGAGGTCTACCTCATTTATATAATATATAAAAGGAGATGCTGACAGACTGAGATATCAATGCAAGGTCTTAACTATAAGAGGTAAAAACTTCAAATTTTGCACAGGAGTTCCTTTTGCAACGTAGAGAAGCACTAAGCTTTTTTTATTTTGTTTACACCCCTACTACAGGGGTAAAACATTGGTGTTAAGTTAGTATGAAACTACTGTTTTCGAAGTCATTCAAATGAAATTTAGTATAGAGATTCTTCATTGATATTCATGAAAGACGTGTAAAGTATTTTTTCGTAAACCACTCCTTAGTGGAGTAAAAGCTGGGTGCAAAGGTAGTATGAATATAATAATAGTAATAAATTCCCACCGCATCAAATATATATTTTAACACCCAGAAACAAATCGGACACAACTATTCATGACATAAATGTTTGTCCAGGGTAGAGATTGAACCCAAGCTCTTTGGCACACATGTTAGGATCATAACTGAATGCACCATGTCAGCAGGCTCGCCTTCCGGTATGAAGAGTGGAAGAGACTGTGAAATTACTGGAAATTGTGACTCCACAGAGCGGGGATGGGAATCATCTTCGTTACAGCGAGGCAATTGTGAAAAGAAATCTCTTTCCTTGAGGAGGTCTATATCCAATAGTGAACAACGGCTGACAGAACAACGATGGTGATGAATCAATTAAGACCAAACACAGGAGCTCACCTTTAAAATTAGGGTACGCAGGATTTGTAGTAGCAGGCACATACAGGTCCGAGAGCATGTAGTGCGACGACGCCACTATCTGAGGGTACCGTTCCACCTTCAGTAACTCGATGACGTGTTCCAACAGCTGCTTCACATGTTTAGACCTGTTTGTAAGCCGCATGTTCCGGGCCACCCGGTACAGCAACATCGCGACCGGCGTCGTGAAAGAGTTATCCAAACTATCAGGACATAGAGAAGTCAAGTCATAAAGCTTCACCACATCATCGTGTGGCCCTTTGAACAGCCAGTACGTGTGCCCCGCTTTGGTTGCGTTGGACTTCAGGAACGACAGAATGTTCTGCGCCACATTTCTGATGACCTTTGGGGAGAACTTGGAGTTCTCCATGTTGGGGAGTTCCTCGGTCTTCATCGGCTCGTATTTTTGGACTATCCCGTCTAAATGGTAGCACATGAGTACTTCGGGGACGTTGCACATTAGGTTGTCAAGCCAATAATCGATTCCGGTTAGGACGTTGATCGGTTCCCGGGCGTCCCGCAGCCGGAGCGAGACGCAGGGTCTGTCTTTGTCGCCGAATATGGGCAGGTCGCTGCCTATCAGCATGTGGATGTCCTCGAAGGTCCAGAGCACGTTGCGGTTGTAGAGATGCTCAGTTGGCGGCTCGTCCGGCCTGGTTTCGGGTTCTGGCAGATATGGGCCTGGGGACAGGTAGCTGTGGATATTATGGCTTCAACAAAGATGCCGATCTTGGGTTAGAATTCTTTTCTTATTCTGTGTGCTAGAAAAATTTGCTCTTTACTGGCATTTTTGTCGGAAGGCGATGTTATGTTGAAAACGACGACTGTTTCGATTTCTACATCATTATAAGAAACATATTTTGGTAGATTATCATGAACGTCAATCGTGACGTCGACTATAATTTACACTATTCAACCTTTTTTTTTCAGACGAAACTATCGCTGGAGCACTCTAAAGTCAATTTCAGGTTTCGGCGAGGTTGCTCATTTATCAGCGACCATTTCCCCGGATTCACCTGCGTACCCCGCGCCGGCGTTTAGCTGTAGCTACGGTCTCCGCAGCATAGCTCGCGGGGGAATTTAAGTTGAAGATATGTTTTGCAAATGAGGACAGAATGAGCCGGCTGCACTAATGCGACCGGTTATCGCTCGCTAACATTCCCGCGATCTCATTTACCGCAATCATACCAACAAGCAACAGGCATTGACCACTGGGTACTGACCGGGCAGGCAGGCGGGCGGGCGCGCGGGCCGGGACTGCGCAGCAGGCGGCGGCCGTTGCGCCACGCTATGCGACAGGAATTTGTGCGTCAGCTGCAGCCCCGAGCTAGCCGCCGGCGCCAGCATCAGAGTCATGCGCTCCTAGCATCACCACACACGGTTACACCACAACGACTATCGAACCTCGGACATTTATCACTTCCACTCATTTATGCTTAATTTTATATGACGTAACTACAAAAAACCGTTACAAATAAAAAAAACATCAACTGTGTAATATTTGACAATTATATAAAGATATAGGCAGATAACAGGCATTTATATCAAAATATGTTGCGTATTGAAAATTATGAAAAACCCTGATACTTTTGTTTAGTTACAATAATATTTCTAAATAAAAAACCATAGTATGTAAACTCTAAGTTGAAAAATAATAATGGTACAAACAAAATAAACAAGATGATAACAACTCTTGTTATAATATTAGACGCCTATGACTCCTTAATAGTTAGTTTTTAAATTAATGCGCTATGATATGAAAAATATATATATTTAACATAATTGAAGACACAGGCAGCTATGACACAGTTTAATCGACTATCATTTTTCTTTATTCTTTCTATTTTATATTCGTATAAACTGGTCGTGGCTGTAACTTGGATTATGAAAATAATATTATTCTTAGTAACTAACATACCTTTTCCGACATAGTCTTGAGTATGTTCTCATAGAAGAAATCCTTCAACCAGGACCACTCCGACTTCAAGAGGTAGTCGTAAACGTTGAAATCGTCCAGGAGCAAGGTGTTCTCCACCCGGTGAACCATCATGCTCACCTGAAGTCAAGGATGTCTTTAAATCACGTCTGTCACCACCAAGTTCTTGCCAAATCATGTCCACCCAACTTTTTCAAGCAAGTCAATACTGGATTCATCATATCAGCCATTAGAAGTCCACTGCTGGACATAGGCCTCTCCAAGAAAGGGGGAATTATGGCCATAATTGCCACACTGGGCAAGCGTGTTGGCAAACGAAGAGCGCAGCTGTCGGGGTGCGGATACTGCTGCCCATCCCCGCCCTGTGCATTTGAGCTACACTGATTCAGGTGGATATAATGCCATCTGTCGGTTCTAGTACCTGAGTCGCCTCTTACGACACTAGGAAGGTACCTCCCTCTGTACCGTAAGAGGCCGTATGTATTCTGTTTCGTGTCGTATTCTACTCTACCGGTACTTGACGGCAATACTGGGGGGATGGGCGCGGCCGCTCATTATTAAGCGACCCTATGCAAAACACCGACGGCGATCACTCCACTGTGCGCATTGCGGCGGACCACAGCCCGGGTGACCACCGTTGGAGACATTTATTTCCAGAAGAGCACTAAGTCAGCTCGCCACAGAATGCGAAAGCGGTGTGCTCTACGAATATATGTGGGAAATTTTATAATTGTCGAATGCCAGTGAGAGGATACCTGAAGAAGGCATTTATTGAAATTATGCTATAGGACAGGGCTAGTTTTAAACCTGATCTGATTGGTTTTATAGAACTAAAGCGAATTTTATTTTTAATAGGTTGCAGCATCCTGGTGCACCATTTCCCTCTGCAATTGCTACCACTCCTGCCCAGTTTAGCAATTAAGGGCAAAACTATCACATGGGGAGACCTATGTATATGTAACAGTGAACATTGTATATACATTCTTTTCAAATAAATAATTATACAAACTTACAGTGCCATTTGGCTGGTAAGGAAGCTTCAGCAACTTCTTAATGCACTCAGCACCTGATATCACATCCACTTCACCCACACTGTCAGGGAACATATGTGCCATTCTGAAACTGAAATCAACAAAAACATATGTGATATATATTTATTAAGTATATATATAATAATATTATTAATTGAAGGGGGTGAACAGTTAAAGTCAAATTGGGGTGAACAACCCTTATCACTTAGAGGTTGGAAAAATAAACAGTAGTCAATTCTCAGACTTACTGAATATGCATAAAAAATTTCATAAGAATCTGTCAAGCCGTTTGGAGAAGTGTGGGAACAAACATTGTGACACTAGAAATTTATATATTAGAAGATATTGAGATTGAGATACTAACATAGGCATACAGGCATAGTTGATTGTGTCACCACAGCCAACAGACAGTGAACAAGATGTACTGCTCTATGATATATGGTGTACCAGTGAGAGAACAACTATAAAAAATTCCAAACCTAGACAATCCAGTGCTGCCAGTGAGTATCTCCTTCAATCCATAAGAGTCAATGGCTGCCCCCCAGTTTGAGGGGGGCAAGTTTAAATCTGTGTTACACTGTAACCGCGCATAACCCACTGGGCTTTGAAATGCTGTGTATTTGACTACTGCTGTAGATTTAATCCCTGGAGATGGACTCCGCTCCTGTTAAGATAGTAAATATGATCATACAGTTACATTTAGTGTAAATATCACTTGCTCTAGTAGTTTATAATTAAACATTTTGATATAAAACTATGTCTTTAAGTGACAATTGATTATTCCTAGCCATAAAGAAAGAATGCCACAAAATTACAATGTTGTAAAATCAAGGCAAAACTGAAATGTAATATTAATGGGCTCTGTAGACCGAATTAATGGTTACTAATTTAAACTTACCTACTTACATAAAAAATACTAGTAATGAATACATGAATAATAGTAAATAAAGATATCATTAACTTCAATACATATTTACTATAGTATAATGTTACAAAATAAATAAAAGCTGGCTTATACTATTAAAAAAAGTGCATAACAAAAAACTTTATTACCTTCGAGCGTTTATATTCACTTTCAATTTCTTCCATTTTAATAAATTATTCAAATTTAAGACTTAATTTCTCAATATTGTTGTTACGCAACTAAATTTGATCTAAGCCACGAATAAAAAATAACGTGGGATTTATTCAACACCATAATATTTCATCGTATATTTTTCTACACTTTTCTCTGTCCGTCAGCCGGTATGTCCTTATAATATTTAAATAATAAAAGACTTAGTTGCTGTCTAAATAGGGTCGAAAATGAGGAAGAAAAATTTTACATCTCACATATGTCAACGCCGATGTTATCATAAACATTAAAAAAGAAAGAGGGCAGGCAACGAAATTTGTATAATACAGCCAATTGTATTCTTGGTGTTTTACCAAGTTTTAACCTATCTGTGGTATCTATTATTGTCTGTGGCCCACGCTTTCTCTCTTTTGATTATTGCCGGCCGGCAGCCATTTTCTATTCATTGTCATTAGGTGAAGTGCTCACTATTACCTCGTCTAATTCTTGTCTTTTTCTTCAGAAAAAGTTAATAAGGTAACATTATACTTCATAATAGAGATTTTTAAACTTGTAGAAATATAACAAAGGTGATAAAGATTAAGTAAACTCTTTTTCATATAGATTTTATTTGGTTTGTAAAATCGATATAGTGAGCTTCTATGTATGTATATGCAAAGCTACGTAAGCAAGTGACGCTCATAAAGTTTAGGTATTCAATGTATTTTATGTGAATTGTAATGTACAGTTTGAATCCAGCTTTCATATCGTTGTTCTCTGGGCAATCACAGTTTAGATCAATACAGTGCAGATATTGATTTTAATTTTTCTTAGGCATCATGGCAAATCGTAGACCCCAGCCCAATGGACGCCGCATGGACTTCACGCGTAATGATCGCAGCAAGAACTTTGGACGCAGTGGAGTATCGCCGTGGCAAGGCGGCGGTGGCCCCGGTGGTGGATTGCCAAACCTCTTGCCTCTAGCCGGTGGTTCAACTGAAGCCACCCTCGCTTTAGCTAGCAATATTATCAACCTGCTTCACCCGCGGCAGAATCCTGTCCCTTCATTGCTGGACATGCCGATTAGAAGAGATTTTGGTGGTCCTAGTATGGGTCGGTATGACCGTGGTTTTGTACCAAATAGGGTTAGTATTACAAATATTTTTTTAGCCTTTATAGTATTACAAAACTAATATTTGTCTCATTCTTTCATATTGATGAAAAATGGTACTAGTACTGATATCAGTTAAGTAAGTTGATGACATACATCCAACTTTAATATAGCTAACCAGCTAGCTACTAGCCTAGTAATCCTCAAATTTAAAAATGTTATAATATTAATATAGATATAATTTAATAATAATAATGAGGGTTCCTCTAAATTGGTGCTGCAACACTTTATATTTGTTTGTAGTATAGCGGTATTAAGATATCTATTTCCTAGTCTTGAAATGTATTTTCAATATGAAATATCTTATTTCAAATAAATTACTAACTATTAATTGGGCAACAAATTTGAATATATTGATTTCCTAAGGACACTTAAAGATTGTTGAATACTGATTTAGACAATAGTGGCAAATGTATTATAACTATTTTCCATGCATGTTTTCTTACAGCTTTTACAGATTCTCTTTGACATGTGAACACATGTTATACTCTTCGCAGGTTATACACCACGCCCCTGCTTCATGACAAGCTTCAACTTTATAGTCTATGACATTTTAGGCTCAGAGAGCCGCATCATTTTCATACTAACAATTTATTCTGGCTATTCCCTTTAGATGGGCACTCAGGGTAATTTCCGGCGTACGGGAAATTACAATCGTGCTGGTGAGCGTATCAACACCAATCGTAAACCATTCAGGCCCAATGATGGGCAAAGGCAACAAAACAAGAGCTCCCCGAAAAAGGATGCCGATTCTAAGGCTAAACCTGTTAATGAGAGGTAAGGAACCTGAGATGAATTCCTTTCGGTGGTGACACCACGTTTCTGCGGCTACTGTGCAGTAGCCACACTCTGTATATATGTTTTCTGTTAACACATCTATTGTTACGTTCACCGGCCTATTATTATATTTTAGCCTAATTGGCACATTACTTGTCTGAAAGGCATGAATGAATGTTACGAAAAAAATAAAAGTTTTCGTTGAATTAAGTTCAAGCAAGATGTACAAACAAAATTTTGTTTAATTCCCACAAATTTATTACATTGCGTTTTATACACTCAACATTCACTTGAAAAAAATTGACAATTTCAAAAAGATGCTTCTAATTTGCAATTGGCTGCTAAAAATCCGAGCTCCATAAATAAATTATACTCGCATTCACAGAACTCCTACTTTGTCAAATGTTTTGTGCAATGGCAATGTGCAATAACATTTTACTCGTTGCCACCTTGATTCTGAATTTTTCTTCCTCCTATGTAAACTCTCTCTCGGATCTCAGCGTTCACCCATATCCCGATATATTCCCGTGTATTATTCCAATCCTAACTGATCCTACCGCGATCAAAAACATACTGCTATTTCACATAGCCAAACATAAAGATTGCAGTTTGCCTATAGTGGCTTTTCAATTTAAAATTTTAGAGAATTATAAAATAATTTTTGCACAACTTAATTAGTTGAGTATGTCACAGTGCGCAAGAAGAGGGGAAGAATGTATCAGGCGAGTCAAATGAGACTAAGGAGCCAGAACAGAAGAAGGAGACCCCCAAAACTCGCTATGATGGCGTCAATTCTCAGCTGCTGAAGTGCCACATTTGCAACAAGAGCATGTGGGACGGAAGATCCTTCGAGAACCACCTAAGCGGTCGAGCGCACGCCATCATGATGCAGAAGACTGCAGAGAGCTATGCTCTTACGGCTGACACGATGAGGCAAGAGTTTAAGGTACTTGTATAAATATTTATTGTAGGTATAACTTAAACTTGACAGGTTCTCTAGACTTAAATCTATAGTATAATATTATAGTTGACGGGCCTGATGTCATATTCTATAGTGCCCCATATTCTGGTGTGCCAAGATTCAATTAATTAGTTTTAGTGAGAACATTTTCATGCTGTTATTTTTATTTGATCTGTTTGAAGATATATACATCTTGATCCTCAATCACTACACTCACCAGTAAGTGCGTAAAGTGTCTACCACACTAGTGTTCACCCCAATCTTTTGCAAAGCTCCTAATCGACGGTCCCTCAAGCATCAGCAATCCGTGCTTTAAAGGCGATTTTGAGTGAAGGTGTGTTTTACGTGTTGTCTTGTAGAATGAGTTTTTTTATTATTATTAGACAAGGTCAATAAACAATAATTACACTGCAGTGTAATATCACTAGGATATCACTAGCACTAGCCAACAATTTGAAATATTTTGTCATTAATTATTACATTTATTACGTAATAAAATTATATTTTATTGCCTCTTTCACTCTTCAAACCGAAAAACAAGCTATGCAATGCATGCTCTACTGTTTGGCAGTGGAAATAGGTAAGAATGGGTACCCACGCAGACAACAAGGCCGCTTGTAAATAATAAAAATAGCCTTAGTTACAGCTTAAATATCAACTTAGCCCTTGCCCTATAGCCCTATTAAAATCAGTCCAGCCATTTCAGTGATTTGGTGAAATACACATAAAATGGCAGATACAAGAAAAAATATACATACACTATCTAATCCTACAGACATTGTCCTGAGATCAGTACTGTCTTATCTCTCAAATTGGACACAATAAGCAAAGAAATATTAAAATCAGGTTCAGTAGTTTAGTTCATCACAGACAAACACTGAGACACATTTTTTTTTCAGAATTAACAATATCTATAAAACTCAGATTTCTAATTACATTTTTTTAACAAGCACCTAGCCGAAAAACTTGATCTTTGCATAGAAAAGGACAATGCTGCCAGAGTCACTAAATGAAAACAAAAGATAATGAAATGCTTGTGAAGATATTAACAAAGAGTTTACAAAATTTGTAAATTTGGAGTTACCAAAGAAACACAAATTTTATACATACATATATACACACATCACGCCGGTGTCCCATCGAAGAAGGCAAAAGGATCTTTATTTTTTACAATCTTGGCATACTTCTCTTGCTTCCTTTACTCGCTTCATACCTCTATTACCCGGTTACAGTATGTCTGCCTAAATAATCTTGTAGTAACTTGACCATTTACTTTCAATTTTATTCATATGTATAGCTAAAAATGGCATTTCAGATCCGCGAAATGAAGCGCACTAGGAAGTCAGGGCAGCAACCCGCGCGGGACTTCTATTGCGCCATGTGCGACATGTACGCCGCCGACGGTGCCATCCACCGCACCAACGTAGGCCATCGCAAGCTCAAGAAGTACCTGCACCCGACCTGCACGTCGTGCCACATGGAGATGCCCAACAGGATCGAGCTGGACGAACACCGGCTTACCCCGGAGCACCTGCGCAACCTGCAGGACAAGCAGGGAACCATCTCCAAGCCTAAGCCGGAGGGTGAGTTCGATAGCATAACTGGGTTTAGCTGGACTGCAAGAAAAACTGGTGGCGATAAAGGTTTCTCCAACACCTACAAGTAGTTTAAGCAATTCAGTTTATTCCCTTGCAGATTCCTCATTATAACCCTTAAATCTGTAATAATTTTCAACAAAAAATACTGTTTCATATATTTCTTAAATACATATATCCAGGGTAAGTTTGAGAGATAAATTTAAAGAATAGTATTATAAGAGATCAATGTGGTGTAAAAGGTGATGTTGTGACAACAATAGAGAAAGGAATGTTAGATTGTTTGGACATGTAGAAAGGATGGATGAAAGAAGAATGACTGCACAAATATACATAGCGGAAGTGAATGGAAGAGTTGGTATAGGACGACCGAGGCGAACATACCTTAACCAGGTAGAAGAGGTATTAAAGAAGGGCCAGGTCAGAAGTATCAAGAATAAACGAGCGTGTATGAAAGAACTAATGCGAGTAAGGGAAGCGAAAGAGGTTTTTCAAGATCGTAACAAGTGGAGATCCATAGTCTCTGTCTACCCCGATCTGACACAGGCATGACGTATGTATGTATCCCAAGTAAATAACATAAGCTATATTATATACCCATATTCTATATAAAGGAGAACGTGGGTAATGTTGATTTATATTCAACAGTGATGGTGATATCGACCCTGACGATGGAGCAGTCCTACCTGCGCGAGGACCGTCACCGCTGGCGCCACGGCGACCACGAGAACAGGGACCGGGCCAATAAGGAGGCACAAGATATGGTACGATTTTAATCTGTTTTTGTAAAAATACCAGCAAATTAATTCTCCCTGTACCAAGTGTCGTAAGAGGCGGCTGATGTCTGTATACACATCCGAAACTATGTAGCTGAAATGTGACCGGGCGGTCATGGGCAGCGGCATTCCCGTCGCGAAGCTACGCTCTGCGATTGCCACCAAACCTGCCCAGCGCGGGGAAGTCTATGTCCAACAGAGGACGCTCTTCGGTTGATACGATGACGCTTATTAACCGCGATTCTATTATTCTGTTTATTACAGAACGATGTCGAAATAAAGAAAGAAGAGAGCGAGGCGACAGAAGAAGGATCGGAGACAAAGGACGGAGAGGCCGACACCAAGCAGGAAGAATGTCTGGACAACGAGAACACGATCCTGGACTACAAGGAGGGCGACGACCTGGCTGGCATCACGCGGGACATGTACCCGGCTTATAGGTGGGCGTTTGGTTTTATTTTTATTCCTAACGCTGACGTCGTCGTTGCAGTCTGTGGACGACTGACTGTCTGAACGCTAAAAGGTCAGATAGGTTGGATTGAAACATATTGAGTGTCGGGGTTTAATCTATCACTTAATACGTGGAAAGCGGTCATCCATACCCTTCTTCGAAACTCAATAATTACGTCAGTATATTGCTTTGTCTTCCTTATATTATTTGTCGCACTATTTTCATAGTCAACTGTTATTCTAGATTTACTTAAGTTTATTTATAGCCGTAAGGTACCGGTAGAATTGAATAGTACCTCCCCTTTAACCAGGAGTCGTAAGAGGCGACTAAGATATTAGAACCGACAGATGGCAGTTTATCCATCCGAAATAGTGTAGCTCAAATGCACAGGGCGGAGATGGGAGATCCATTTTAACACAACGAATTCCTTTTGAATAAAACAAATTCGTAACCGATATTTACTTGTCCCGCAGCACGGGCCGCGCTGTGGGCGCGTCGTTCCTGGAGGACTTCAGCTGCGTGCAGTGCCGGCTGTGCCACAAGCTGCTGGACGGCCCCGCCACGGCCGCCGTGCACCTGCGCACGTGGCGCCACCACCAGCTGTTCCTGCGCCTGCTGGCCGACAAGTCGCGCGACTCGGTGCGGGCACTCTTCCTTTATTTTTTTTCGGACGAACCTATTGCTGGCCTACTCAGACGTCAGTTCCAGCGCCACCGAAAAACCCTTGTCCAAGGTATATCTCTAGTGAGTCGGCTAATTTTTCGTGATATAACATTGTTTTTGTCCCAACAGACCCAAAGTGGACAGACGGAAGTGGCCCAAGACACAATCAAGCGGCCCGCCGACTCCGACGAAGACGGCAACTGGAAGCGACGCAAGATCTCCAACGGGGAGAGCGATGACGTCGACCAGAATGGCCACGACGGAGACGTCTGTGTGAAAACCGGTATAGAGAATTGTATTTTTATAGTTACGCAATAGATTTAAAAAATTACACCATCTTGTACCAGTGTTGACAATAATCAATTAATTTTTTAATCATTTGATTAATTTTAATCAGACATTAATCATGATTAAAGTAATATGAATCATGATTTTTGCCTTTAATAATTAAATCCATCAATGTAATTAATTCAACAGTAAAGAAATGATGTCAAATTTCTTAAAACATTTTAATTAATCATTCAAAGTACAAAAAAAATAGTAGTTAGTAGTGTTTACAGGAATTTTAATTTTGAAGAATACTTTCAATTAACTTATCTTTACTAATTTGTTGTTTGTTCAAACTACATTTCATAACTACTCTTTTTTCAAAAACGTCGTCAGATAATCTGTGTGATCTATGCTTAGTTGCAAAAGAAAACATTCTTTTTATCGAGCCAGAGGAGAGCATTGATGTATTGTACTTAATAAACGCTTTAACTATAACAGGATAATTTAGCAGAAGCTCTAGTTCTTGGCTTCTCTTGGCATAAAAATTAAAAATTGAAGGGTTCATATCTGCTCTCTTTTTAGCATCCACTTATTCCACTTCACTGACAAACAATCTCTGGGATTTCTGATATTTCGCGTATCAAGCTGTTAGTATCTTCCAGTAAATTAAATAAATAAATAAGTAGTTAATAAATAGTTAATCAAACAAATAAATTACCGATTAATGATTAATAATCTTAATCATTTTAAATTTGATTATGATTAATTAATCTTAATCGATTTTTTGATTATGATTTTGATTCATTAATTTTAATAATTAATCAGATTAACTTTGGGCCAACACTGTCTTGGTATGTTGACCTGACTCCGAGATAAGTCGCTAAAAGAGCTTGTATAGCCGGCAAAGGACTACAGAGTAATCGAATATACAATACACAAATACATTAGTCAAATACATAATTAACACCTGGACACAGTAGAACAAAAACATTCATCATAGTTAGTAATGGGTGGGATCGAACCCACGACTCTGGCGCACAAGATTTGTTTGTACTGTAGCGGGACTTGAGACCACTTTATAATAAAGACTTGATTTATATGAAGTAAATTTATATTAAAATTATCATAATTTTATATTTTATGAAATTTGTGACAGAAGAAACCCAAGAAGCCGATATAGACTGTACCATGCCAGCCTCTGATGAATTGGAAGACTGGGAGCAATGCGTTGACGACATCCTGATGGACGAACAAGGTGAGTGACACTGACCACGCCTAGGGCTGGGGTACACACTGCCCGGTTGTATATAGCTTGATTCGAATGATATATGTCAATATAATTGGCATATAATTTGTTATTATACTGTTCACATTTTATGTGTATATCGGTTATCCTTTAATTTTAGGTTAAAAATAAACTTATGCGTTGCTTCTGAAAACGAAGATTTATTTCGTTAATTTCTTACAAATATTAATATATAATCTTACAAATAACTTATTTAACTACCCTATTATTATAACTTTACCTGAAAACGAAGAAACGACAATTAAAGTCTATTCTTCCACCAATTATTCTTATTTATCTATCTTAATTAACAAATCACAATAATCTAATACAATGCTATTTTTTTCATAACCTCTCAACTGACCATTGACCTCAGACTCTAGCGCTTGTCAGTTGTCAATGTCATTGGTAATGTAGTAAGCGCGGCAAAATTCAAAATTAAAGAAATATTATTTCTTTACATGTGTATTACTTTTTACATATACATATTTATACAGGTCTTATATTATCCAATGTGATATCGAAAATATACACCATTTTTACATACATACATACATACGCAATTACATTATAAACTCTAGCTGAACCAGAAGAGATCACTATGGAATGAGTTTAAAATTAATTGCTTGGTTTTTGTCAGATTTGTATAGTAAACTACATTTTTACGACTTTAAGATGCGGTTTGTTTAACTCTTTACATTTTTTGTTTTGATGTCGCGGCAACAGCCGTGCATACATGTTGAGGTGTAAGAATGTAAATAAATTTTATTAGTAGTTGGCACAGACATTATTAATGTGCCAATCGAATATCTCCTCCTGTCGAGCGATCTGGTACGGTAATAAATTTTTGTTATAATAATATTTAATCCCTGGAACTCTTTTATTGTATATTACAGGCGAGCAGCCGCCGGTGGTGTTGACGCCAACGCCTCCGAAAGAACCTACACCTGAGCCTCAGCCTGCGCCCGTTGTCACGCCCGCGCCTGAGCCTGTCCCCGCCCCCCCGGCTGCTCCTGCCGCTGCACCCACTACTGTCCCTGCATCCACTACTGTCCCTGCGCCCACACCTGTCGCTGCGCCCACACCTGTCCCCGCACCCAGTCCCGCTCCCGCCCGAGCGGCACCCACCCCTTCCCCCGTCCGGGCGGCGCCTACCCCATCTCCCGCCCGAGCGGCGCCCACACCCTCCCCCACCCGGGCGGCGCACACCCCCTCTTCCGGTCGGCCTGCTCCGTATTCGCCCGGCGACCGCGGGCGCGGTACTCCACGAGGCCGGGGCCGCGGTCGTGGTCGCGGTCGCGGCCGCTACTAAACGCCCTCGGCCCGACTCGTCCGTCTCCTCTCTGGTAGCACCCTTCCAATTAGACCCGAGGTGATCTGGAATTCCGAAACTGTTCCCCCCGATTCCCTGAGCCGGGCCAGAAGACCGAGTGTGTTCGTTCTTTAAAGAAAACTAATAATTTCAATACTTAAATGATGAAAAGTGTACTTCTTTTTTTATTATAACATTTTGATTTAGTAATTACAGGTGTATTAAGAGTCCCCCTTAAATATTACCTATATAATTTATTTTATATAATTGAGTATACAGCAGACATACATATATAACTGTTATACCATGTATATTAAAAACGAAAACGTTCATCTTAATAAAATAAATTCGTCCAATTATTATATACTGGACGATATTATTTTACCTATTTATTTACAGCAAACTTGGTACTTGCTATTTGTTGCAACATATTATAGTAGAGCCAGACTAGGGGTCTGTGGATTCTTCAGATTATATTTTAAACAAAAAAAAGTTTGTCGCATTTTCTATTTTAGTGGAGGGTTGACTGTGTAAAATTGTTTAAAAATGTAAAAAAAATTGTCATATAAAAATACTCGGGCGCGTCAGTCATTTAAAGTACGTATGCTCTTTATATTACTAATAATTATTAGATATTAATCTGACAATTAATTGAAGGGGGGTGGCCAAAACAAAAGGTTGAAAAATACAAAAAAATAAAGTTATTCGAGCATGTCAGATATTCAAAGTGTTAAGTATATCCTAAAAGTGTACTATTAAAATGACTGACGATTTGCACGTAGCGTTAAGTCATAATAGATTTTTTAATATGTAAAAAAAAATGGTGTCGCTTTCAAATCATCAGATTATTGAAACATACACTTTTCTCAATGTAATTAATTTCTCTTCATCTGACGCGCTCGAATTTTTCTAAGGAACGATTTTATTTTACTGATCTGACGGGTTCCCCTTAACGTACCCCACCATATTGAGGGTTCATATGTGGTATCCTTGCATCATGTAATGTACCCTACATTACATGATGCGAGGATTCTCCTTACATTATTTTCTGACATGCTCGAGTAATTTCATAAATCCCCGCTTGGATTCCCCTACTATTACATTTAGTGCTATGCTATATCTTAACGATTGCCGGTCACTATGGCGCAGATGGTAGTAATACTATCTCGAGCGCCAAAGGTCAATGGGTTCGATCCTCCATCCATAGCAAATGTTTATACAATGAATGAATGATTTGTTCTGTCTGGGTTTTTTTATATGTATTTAATCACTTGTATTTACTATATTGTCTTATACCTGTAAAACAAGTGCTTTAAGCTATTTGTCTTTAAATCAGATCAGCGTATGTGATGTGGTGTGAAATAATAATATCTATACTAATTTTTGAGATCGAATACTAGGGCGACATAAAGGAAGGGATCCTAGTGAAGGTTTAGTTTTACTTAAAATATGAGAACCAATGGCAATTATACCAGTTTTTTTATTGATAAGATCTGATTTAGTTTGCTTGCCAGGAATATTTAATTCTGGTAAAATTGTAGAAATTCTAATATTCTTTGTATAGACTTTTAATTTTTGTCATCTAAAGTTAAGAAAATAGAACATGTTATTTAATGCTCTATTAAAAGCAGCATAAGGCAAACAGCATATCGTCGCATTTCAGTCAGTAACGTCGCAGTAACACCGCGTATGTCAAAGTTGGCAACTTAATGGTTAAGCCCAATGATAACACGATATTACATTTCTAACGCTGCAGTAAACGTTTTATACCGTGTATTGTTTAAACGAAATCTTTTTTGCACCAACTAAATGCACAACCAAGTAGTTTTAAAATGATTTTATGAAACGTGAGCAATGTTTTCCCAATTGTACAAAGTGTCAACATTTTGACTTACGCGGTGTTAGAACTTAAACAACGATATTTTCGTTTGTGATGTAAAATTAACATTTTTCTACTCATTCTGGTATCCTGTATAATATTGAATCATACAAGCTAAACCATAATTCCTTGAATAATTAATTTTAATTGTAAACCTAGGCTTTTGTAAAAGAAAAGAAATTTAAAGCTTGAGACAACTTGATTGATTGTAGCTTAGATTTTGTGGTTAAAGCTAGGTGTTTATTTTTCACATAATCATAGTGATATATAGAATTATTATGTTTAGTATACTTTTGAAATTTGTTTATATAGAAACAGATAAACAACTAAAGGTGAATATAAACACAAAATAATATATTTGATTGATATTAAAAGAAAACTTTGTAACTTCAATTTGGTATGATGCAATAAAATCAAAAATGTATATATTTTATATATATTATTTTGAAAATGTTGCAAGTTACTGAAACTATGAGGTAGACTTACTAGATCTAAATCTAAACTAGTTTTTAATGCATATATATTGCAAAGAACACGTAAATTAGTAATTAACAGCACATTTATACATGTAGGTTTTATTTTGTAGGATTAATGTTATTTCTGTTAGACTTACTAGAATTATAGTAATTTTTAAAATTAATTACATGATCTTACTATATAGAAATATTTAGGACCGATTAAAATAGTAAAACAAAGTCAGATATTAAGCATGAATATAAAAACCACCAAGTTCCAGTAAAAATGGTTAAAATAACATACAATTATAACTAATAAAGTAGAACTAGTGTAATTTTAGAGTAATCAATTAGTAAATTACTATAATTATTATTTTGAATTATTAATATTTATTTAAGTAAATTCTCTTGAGTAGTATTTCTTTCCATAGCATAGTTTAAGAATTAATTACTTAGTAAAAACCTTGGTAATTAGGAAAAGAAAACATAATCTAATTTGGTTCTAAAATGATGTATGAATGTTTATCTAACTATTTTCTTTATTTCCTGTAAAATCAAATAAATGATCTTGGTCAATTATTGTGGTTTTTATTAAATGAATCCTGTCTTTTATATCATCTTTAAAGAACTTATTTTGGGAAGTAGCCAGTATTGCTTTCTGTAAGTAAATATGAAAAAAGTTGATCAAATGTGTATCAATAGTCTTGGTGGAAATTTTTGTATAATATAACACATAATGAAACCTAACTTCCTCTAAAAAAATATGTTTATTGATAAATCAAAAAATACTTAATAATAATTAAAATCTAGATATGTTTACAATAAGTAATAAAGATATTTTTTACTTGATAGTACAAAGCAGACATCTCTTTCACCTTACTTCTTTTTCATGAGGTTCATTAACAATTTAGTATCACTAATCTGCATTTTCTGTCGCTGTTTTTGCTTTTTAACTGGTTTTAGCTTCACTTTTTTCTTTTCTGGAACGTTGGCAGATTTTTTATTAAGCGTGGAAGTTTTCTTAGATAGCTCATCCAAAGAAATTTCTTTCTTCGATACATGTTTTACTAGTGAGTTTTCTGTTACTGCTTCTTTTAGCAATACCTCTTTTTGAAATGAAACTTTCCTCTCAGCATTAATTTTCTTTTTCAAAATCTTATTTGTAACCGGTCCAGTAGGAGTGTTTTGTTTTTTTGCTATCTTGTTCAATGTTTTGAACTTGTTTTTACCAAACTTTACCATTTTCAATATATTTTATTTCATCAACTCAACACATGTGGAACAGCAAAATAGACTGATACAATTGTCATTCATTGTCACATTATTAGTCTGTCACTGTCATTATTTACAGATATCGTTTAGTAGCAAATAAATATTTTAAAATAACAACTCGTTGCCATTAATATATAAATATTATCATATTCTATATATAATTATTATAAAACAAGGTCATTTCCCCATTTAGATTATTTAATTGTAAGTTAATTTAAGTCAAAACTATACAGTCAATTTTGAAAGCTATTTCACACAAAAAAATTAACGTATACGTTACCATTACACAATACATATTAATGTAATTTTGCAGTATGTACCTATAACATTAAATTAGAGACGTATGAGACGTAGAAACTATGTCTACGTGGGGTTAGTATTTCGAGTAGCCTATTTTCCTGGTTGGTAAATAATTTTTCGTACTTACTTGTTATTTATAGCTATATTTCGGACGAATCTTTATAAATTATAGACATACACCCGTATGATAAAATCCAATGTATGAGCGATTTTAAACTTTTAATATTCATTGGTTTTTGTGTGTAAGAGTAACAAACACAAATCCATACTCACATACTTTCCCGTGTATAATTTACTTGCGATCCACCCCGACTTCGCAAAAGTGCAACGAGGATAAAAAATGGTTATTGTGTAGCACGAGTGCAATGAGTATAAAAAAAGTTGTTGTTATATCTGTAAGAAATATATATGTGCCATCGAGGACTGCCACGTACAATATACTGTAGTACATTATTTTGATCTGTTTGACAGGTTCAGCCATTGGTTCCAATATAGGCGCAAATGTTATGAAAACTTTGAAATGATTATTGTTTTTCTAATGTATTATGTATGATTTACATGCATGGAGCGTTAGCGCCTTTTTCCCTCAAATATTTACTATAAGTAGCAACCTTCTTTGGTCTCATTTATTAGTTTACTTTCTAAACCGCATCTGTTAAACCTATTATGGGGTAGTAGGTATTTCGTAAAGATTGACTTTAATAGCGTCGTTTTGTTATTTTTCGGCATGATATTATATTTCTGTTTTTAGTAAAAAGGACACAAAATAGGAGTAAATATAGTACCATTGCAGGGTAACAGCGTGAAAGGTAAGTTGCGTTTGGCTTACAAACTTGGTCGTCCCGGCTCCACGGGTTCGTCTTTGATAACTAACTTATCTAAGACGAACAGTTCGGTTTTCTTTACCTACATTCGTACGTCGACCAGCTACACCGCTTATCGGAGCACATGCTTTCACGCCTCAACACCGCTTGCACGCGACGACGGCGTTGTTCTCTGATGTCGCGAAAGCATTCGACAGTCTGCCATAACGGCCTGGTGTTTAAGCTCCATTTTCAGGGAGTTCCGGGCAGACTCTGTCTCATTATTAAAGAATTTCATGCGAATTGGTCCTTTCGATATCATTTCGAAGGATCGTATTCAACTAGTCATCCGATCGCAGCAGGTGTCCCGCAAGGATCCGTGCTCGGTCCCGTCCTTTTTTCCCTTAAAGTCAATACGAAAACGACTGCCTAGGACTCCTGGCGTAGAGCTAGTTTTATTTACGGACGATACGGCCCTCTATTACGCAGGTCTACGCCGCAACCCTGCCTTTATATTTTAACGCCTCTAACTCGCGGTTAATGTCTTAGGCGAATGGATCCGCCAGCGGCGCATCGAGGTAAAGGTAAAAGTGAAGAGCACAGGCGTGCACATCTCGAGGGACCCTCGATGCGGTGCAGAAAACATGCGCCGCGAGATAGTGGTGTCTAAAATGTTTGATCGGCCCATTTGTGTCCAAAAGACCAAATACCTCGGTCGTACGTGAGAACAATATAGAAATAAGACCGACTTTATTCTACCGCGGTAGATTTATAATAATAATAACTAGCGCTTATTAATCCATGATTTAAAAAAATCTACATCATGGCTCCTCTTGAGTATAGGCCTTCTTCAGTCCGCCATATTTTTCTATCGTCTGCTGTTATCAACCATTCCTTTCCTGACACTTAAACTGTCGTCTATCTATCTAGCGAGCATTTGGTTTAAATCTTTGTCTTAGGTACATCTCATTACAAATAGTAGTTACAGTAAAATTTCACTCAGACATAAGAAACAATTTACAAAACGTGCATTCGTCCCGTTATTACGTACGCGAATGTCGTGTTTGCTCACGCGGCCCCGTCCACTCTAAAATCATTAAAAGTAATTCAAAATAAATTCCTATGGAGGGTGACCGGCGCCTTTTGGTACCTCCGAAACGCAAATTTACATCGCGATCACGAGTTACCGACGATACGCGAAATTATGAAAGAATCGTCGCGTCATTTCCTCGACGGGGCAATTAAACATTCTAATCTGTTAATTGTCAAATCCGTGACGGACGTCATAAAGAAAAACGTAAACCTAGATGACCCGCCGGATAGCATAAAAACGCGTCCCTCTCTTTCTCTCTTATTGGCACACCACAATCAGATACACTCCACTCGCACTCACTTCATTCATAGAGTAGTACACCGCGTTCGCCGGCGACTGCGTGCAATCTCTGCCTCAACGAGTGATATCCCCGATCCCCGGGGCACGCAGGTCAATACGGGCACAGATTCGCTCATTAATAAGCGACTTCGCCCTCTTTTTCGGAAGCGCTGGAATTGACGCCTGAGTAGACCAGCAATAGCTTCGCCCGAATAAAAACTTGATCGTGTATGTGTCCCACTCCATTTGTATGTTGTTATACTCAAATATGATTACACGTTCCCTCTATCACACTTAGTACCGGCTTTTTATTAGGGTTGAATAGTAAACTACGAAGTACACTTATAGTTTCGAAATTTTCGTCCGTCCACTTGTCCATGGGCTAGCGCCAAAGATAATATCTAATACATACTACAATGCTCTAAATTGGCATGAATACGTGTATGTAGGGGAGAGTGGGTCACAGTGAATCATTTTCTTTAACACCTTGTGGTTTTAAAATTTTGACATAATAATAAATCTACGAAGTTAAATCACAACCTTCAAAGAAAAAGGCATTTATTAGCGACTATTACCTAAACATACAAGATATAGCCCCTTTTTAAAAAAATGGGAAATGATCCACTGTGACCCGTGAATGGGTCACCTTGGATCAATACATGGGTCACAGTGAACCGACTGGGGTACACTGGATCTATACAAAAATACATTAAAAGACAACATTATCTATGTTGTTACTCATTTATTTGTACGATTAGACAGTCTTTTATTATATTATCGCAACAATCTTACAACATTTTAACGAAAATCAGAATGAAATGAACATAAAAAATAACGTCGACGTCGCCCTGTTTAAGCTTGCAACATTCAGGATTTCGCAAAGATAACCGATTATCTCTTCTTCTAAAATTATATAGGTATTCAACACCTGCAAGTTTCATCTAATGCCATTTATCTGGTACTTTTATATTGTTTAACACCGCCACTTCATAAATTAGGCTTCGTGCATCTGTGATGGTAAGTCCATAGAACATTTGGCCGCATTTAACTATGTAATACACTATATTCTTCTCCTGCGTATCGGTAAATATCTTATGAACTGCGTAATTAGGTGTGAATCGTGTTGGGTTATTAAGAGTAGGATTATTTTTCAATTTCGTGTTATATGTACCTATATAACGTTATATATGGAATACCAGTCGATTTAGCAACAGTTCTTATCTTTTGTCTATTCTATATGAGTTGCAGAACGTTTCTCATCTGTTCTTCGGTATGCAGCCCGAATTTAAGAAAGTATTTTTACCTACAAAGAAAAGGACTAAATAGGTTTAGTTTCGTGGGTGAGCGAACACTGACCCAAATCAAAGCGATTCACTGTGACCCATTGGCCGTTATGGAAAATAAATATACAACCTAAATAATGTACATACCTACTTATCTTTAAGAGAAACCAGCATAGTTTACAACGAATTTAGGAATTAACAAGCATAAAACAAAGTATAAACAAGTTTTAAAATTACGCCAAAAAATAGTTTCGTTACTTGTCTACTGACTGGAGTGCGACATCGCCTCTTCCCACTTTGAGAGAGTGTCGACCCTGGCGCGGCACGGAGGGGTGTGGACGAGCGGCAACGGCGCGTTGCATTTGTGTGCTTTAGCGTCATGCACGCAGAGTTTTAGAGAATGTAAATAATCACTGTACCCCGTGATTTACTGACCCGTGACCCACTCTCCCCTGTATTAATTAGGTAAACATAAACTTTTAAAAATTAAATGTTTTTGCGGAATTCCTATAGATTTTGTATTTATTTTCAATATTATTGAGTAGGGTGTCATTGGATAGATCCTTTTTAAATAAGTAAGGATTTCTTCAAGACTTGGGTACTGTTTGTAAAATATTAAGCATTAATGTGATACTTTTGTTTATGCCAAATACGCTTGTTATGGGCAATTACGTAAAGTGTGCCCCGACACAGATTTAACTGATTTTTAACTGTTTTGTTTTATTTGCGCCTTTACTATGAAATCATTTAGGTTTATAGTGTTTCAAGCATTTTTTTATTTACATTATATCAGGTACTCATCTAAAAGACCACAATCTGCAGGAAATGACTAGATCAATCGATCCATTATTAACAATTCAAATAAAAATGTCCAAGATAATATTTTGCTGAAATTTATGAAAGTTCATGTACCGAAGCGTCGAAGACGTAAAGTGGGAAACCGAGTGAAATCCGTGTTGACTAATAGAAGTTTGTCAACGAGCTTTTCCAATGAGGTCGTCGACGCTCAGCCGTAGGCTGCGCGGAGGCGACTACGGCGCTCTGCGCCTTTGTCGCAGTATCAAACGCCGCCGATTAATATCGGCGGGTCATTGGGTTGCGGTGAACAACAGTTTATCGTTGCCCTTCACGGGGTTGCGGTCTCGGGCTCTTGCTCGAGTTATGTTCGACCTCATCGGCCGTGAGTTCTCGCTGGTAGGCCTTGAAGTCTGGTGGTCTGGCGTGCAGCGGCGCTATGTTGCGCAGGTGCGGGTTCGCCAGGAAGGCTTTGTCGGCGCGCGCGAACATTGCGCTCGACAGTCTGCGAATGAAATCTTCGATGTATTCTGTTCTCAGGTCGCGGTGTATCATTGCGTTTCGTACCATGCGCGGTGCTCCGACGATTGTGCGTAGAACGCGGGATTGTTGGGATTGAAGGCGGCCTCTGTTGGTCCGGCTGGTTAGTGCGTACCATGCCGGGGCTGCATATGTGAGATGAGGTCGAACGTATGTTTTGTAAATTCCCAGCTTCGTTCTGAGCGGGAGTTTGGAGGCGAATACCGGGCGAAGTAGATGCGCGACCGACCTGGTCTTATTTATCACGTGTTCGATATGATGCTTCATGCACAGGTGGCTGTCTATTGTGATCCCCAGGTATTTGACCTTGCGGGACCACGTGACTTCTTGCCCCATTAGCATTAGTGGTTTCGGTAGAAGGGAGTGGCGGCCAATGACTGCAGCCTGTGTCTTGGTTACGCTCACCCGCAGTCTCCATTTGCTTAGCCACTCGGGCAGTAGGTCGAGGGTGTTCTGTATCTTTTTAGCTGCGTGTTTTTGGTTGACCGAGGATGCGTAGTAAGCGGCGTCATCTGCGTATAGTGCCAGATGTGTGCCTTCTCCTACCGGGATGTCGTCCGTATAAAAGCTGTACAGCGCGGGCGAGATGCAGCTGCCCTGAGGTACACCGGCCTCAGCGGCTCGTTCTGTTGATAGAGCGTTTTCTACTTTCACTCGAAAACGTCTTTTATCGAGGAAGGAAGCTACCACTCGTATGATTCGGCGGGGTGCCTGTGACATTGATAGTTTATAAAGCAGACCCTGGTGCCACACCTTATCAAACGCCTTCTCCATGTCGAGGAGTACTGTGGCGGTGTATTCCTTTTTGTTGTAGGCCGTCGTCATGTGGTGCAGTACTCTCGTCAGTTGCAGCGAGGTGGAGTGCTCTGCCCGAAAACCGTACTGCTCCTCCCTCGGTCTTATGTGCGATTCCAGGTGTAGAAGTAGCAACTTCTCATACACCATGGATACCGTAGGTAACAGTGTGATCGGACTATAACTCTCGGGCTTGAGTGTGTTCTTTCCGGGCTTGGGTAGCATAATTACTCCTCCCATTTTCCACACTTGTGGGAAGTGGCCTGTGCGGTTGATGCCGTTGAAAAGGCGAGTCAGAGCTGTGATGCTTTTTGGTGGTAAGTGACGTAGCATGTTGCCGGTGATGTTGTCAAGGCCAGGCGCCTTCCTGGGTTTTAGTTTGTTTATGGTCCTGCTGACCTGTCCGGGCGTGAAGACGACTGGGTTTTCATCTGCCGCTATGGGGACGGCGAGATACTCTCGAAGATGCCGGGTAACCGTCTCGACGTGTTCTACGTTGTCACAGGGGTGTGGGCAGAATTGGCGTTCTAGGTGTTCGGCGAAAATCTCAGCGCGGTCCTCCGCGCGGTATCTCGGATGGCCATCTGGTCCGAGGACGGGTCTGATTGGAGCCGGTTTCTTAGAGATCTGGCGACATAGGCGATGGACGCTGTTCCAATCTTCGCCCGCGTTCTCTATATATCGATCCCAGCTTTCTGCTTCATGCGACCTCAGTTCGTGTCTCACCTGATCGGTGAGGGCGTTGAGCTGACGCTTGAGGGTTGGGCAGCGTGTCTGTTGCCATCTTTTTCGTAGATGTCGCTTTTTCGCTAGTAGGTCCCTGATGTCCTTGGGCAGTGGTGGAAGTCTACTGCTGCTGGGCATGGTGCGCGATGATGACTTTGCGGCATCTTGAATGCAGATGGTGAGTGCATTGGCGAGCTGCTCGACGTCCTCAAAGGTGGTAATCGGTAGCGTAGGGGTATCCGAATGCATGGCAGAGCTGAACGCCTTCCAGTCTATGGTTTGGCGAGCAGCCGGTGGTGTCACCGTGGTCGGTCTTCTTTCAATGACCACCAGCACCGGGAGGTGATCAGATTGGAGGTCCTCGAAGAGGGTCTCCTGCGTCAACACGCTGTCTAGGCCTTTGTGGATCGCGATGTCGATTACGTCAGGTGTATGGGAAGGGTGGTTGGGATAGTGCGTAGGAACCACCGGACCACTCACGGTGAAGCCGTGGTCCTCCGCAGTTCGGAGCAGCGTCCTGCCCTCTCTGCAACAGCGCGCAGAGTTCCATGCTGTGTGTTTGCTATTCAAGTCCCCCGCCACTAAGGTGGGCAGGGGGTCCGCCATCAGTTGGACCATTTCGCTGGTGATAAAGCGGGTACCTGGCGGTTTATAAGTAGCAACCAAACGTATGGGATGGCCGGCGTGGACTTCCACTCCGAGGAGGTAGAAAGACTTGGGGTCAGAGGTAGGGCTCGGAACTATTAGGGGTTGGTGGATCAACCTGCGACGTACCAAGACAGCGAGTCCGCGATAAGCGATGTTGCAATCTGACACCTCGTCCTTCCGGTACAGGTGGTAATTGGGCATTTTAATAGAGTCTGTGGGTTTCAGTAGGGTCTCAGAGATTAGGCACAAGTCAATGTCCTGTTCCTGAAGTAGAATCCGCAGCAGTCCTATCTTCGATCTGAGCCCGTTGGCATTCCAGTGTAGAATTCTGAGCGGTTTATGTTGCGCCATTGGTTTGCAGTAGCTGTGCTACACCGCCAAGGATGATTGGTACGGCGTTCCCGCCAGACCTAATAGCCCCGAGTACGTCTTGTAGGACGCAGATGGCTCGCTCGGTGTCCATGAGCCGGCTCTGAGTTGAGCGCGGCTTTGGCTTCGCCTTCGGTTCTTGCTGCGGCGCTGGGGCGGCGACTGCCTTCTTGTTGGGGTCTTTCTTCGCTGGGGCTCCCCTCTTGTTCGTGCCCTTGCGTTTCCGACGGGGGATACTCACCCCGTCGTTGGACTCAGCCATTAGGTGCGGTGTTGTTGGTTGCGCTGGTACGCTGCCAGTGCGTACCGGAGGCCGCCCGGCTAACGCTGTTGTACCGGCCCTTTTTATCCTGGCTTCCTGCTGGAAGACTGGGCAGCCCACCGAGTTTGCCGGGTCAACGAGCTTTTGCGAAAATACTTGACGTTGGTATTCATAGACTGAGAAATGTATAAAAAAGCTTTTTAAATGTCAAAATGGCGCTTTTACCACAGAATACCATTGGACTTCAAGAATATTGATGTTTGACGTTTTCAAAATGCGATTAGTCGAGCATGTCATTTAAAATTATTAGAATTGATTGTTTTTTTTTGGAATTAATTAGGATGGCAACGAGTATGTGTATTTATTTCTTTATGTATTTATGTTCTCCTGTGAGTGATGTATGTATGTCTTTATGGGAATAAATGTCTTTAAACCGTCATCATATAAATATTTGCTCTGGGTGGGAATCGAACCCACGACCCCTGGTGCACAAGACAGGATCATTACCATCTGCGCCATCGGGCCCGATAAAAGCAAGATAACGAAAAAGTTCGAAAGATTACTTTATTGTGTGTGTAAATGAAAGTTTATCATTATATCTTAAGCATTCCATTCAGTGGAGATCGTATATCTGCATTAATACGTATCTCGCAATTTATTACAAGTTATTGTAAAAAAAAATTGTTAATAATAATTATTTGAGGCATAACAAATAGAATACAATAAAAATTTCGTTATTATGCCATGATTTTCAGTATTACGGGATTGTAAAAAAATTTTCAAAAATGGACAGAGGCGCATTTTTAACTATCTTAAGGCCTCACATATGAACATTCCTATTGAATTGCTGTCTTGTTTAAAAAAATCGGATCAGATTGCGATAGTTTAGAGATCTAAGCATAAATATGGACAAACAGACAACGGGAAAGAAATTTGTTTTTTACAATGTAGTGATTATAGTGAAATTAAGATTAGGTAAATAACGTTAGAAGAAAACAGTTTTATTCAATAATTTATTATTGTCATATTGTTTCCGTAAGACATCGCAAAATGCGTAACAGAACCATCGACACTTGTATGTAACGTTAATACACATAATTGTATGGTTAGGTAACCTAGGTACATTCATTTTAGTTAGATGCATACACATATTCTATCCTGAAGTTATATTCACAAATCATATTTGCTACAATCTTAACCAAGTTAAATGAGCAAAATTAAATGCGAAACATCATTGAACTATAGTTTAGTCAATAATAGACATCAATAAATAAATTAAGACAGGTAACAATCTAAAATTATGGTAAAAAAACATATTTATTATTTACGTAATTCCAAATGTATTACAAAAATATACCTAACTATTCATATATGTATAATAAAACAAAAAACTTATATAAAATGGAATGTCTACTATGATTCACATTCGTATGTCACAATTATTAAAAAGCAAATATTACATAAAATTATATTTAAATTTATCATTAAATATTATAATTAACGATATTTTCGTTTGTTTTAAAGTTTGCAAATTGCTACATATAATAAATAAGAGACAAAAAGCGTTTTGGTATATTGGTACACACAGCAACACATCTATCTATGCAAACCTGTAAAAAATTTACAAATATTTAAATTAGCTGAACCGACAGAAGTTGTCCTTTCTTATCTATGCGTTTCATCAAACAGCATAGCGACCATAACTTGAGATAAAAACCATAGAGTGTTCTCTATATTTTTAACTATCAAGAAACTAGATACTAAGCAAAAAATATTTAAAAATGCGTCAGGAGTATAAAAAATCATCCCGGACAAATATCGTGACATGAAATTTTTTTTATATAAAGATATCGTTTGAGAAATTTTGACATGTTTGTATAGGTTTGATCTGTAGGCGTATGCATGTTAAGAAATATTGTTAACCAAAAAAAGTACGTTTTAGGTCTACTTATTTTTAGGTTGACAAATACTGCAAGTCAAGCTTGGCTTCATTTTGTCTTTCCGAAACATTACAAATTTTTATTTACAAAGTAGTCCTTGGAATACAAAAAGGTATAATTGGAGTATAAGCATATAAAACCTACCTATCATACAATAGGAAATGACTAATGGTATTGTCCACTTGCACTGGTGAATTGAAATACAGTTGAATTCTAACGCAATAAACGACTCGTCCCAGTAGGGATATCATGATTTAAATTACCTCACGCCGTCAGTGTCTTATATCAAAATTGTCTTAAACTTAATGTTACAAGTATAAAAAAAAATCATATTTCAAATTGTGGTAAAAATTAACATTAAATCTTGCAAAAAAATATTATATCATGCTTTGAGCTAGTTCTTATCATTAGTAATTATGTAATTGGCTATAAAATTGAATTCACTCAAATGAACACATTTTCAGCTTGAATCATTTAAATAAATGAAAATGTTAGTGCATTTAAAATCAAATTTACACAACAAAACAATATATGACATCAAATAAAAATATAAATACGAGAATTGAAATATTTTCTTCTTATATTTCACAGATTTGGATTTGAAAAGCCCATGCCGATTTCTTTTTTTTTTATTCCAATATGACCATAAATATTCGAAACATACTACTTTTTTTGGGCACAGGCTAATGGAACCTATTTATATATTTAGCCTGAAATCGCTGCCTTAATGCTCTATGCTAAATACGTACAGACAATAACAGTCAACAACATTTTAAATTATATCCTTATAAAAGCCTCCTCCCAAAATTTAACAATCGGAAATATTTGATACCAGCCTTAATTATACAAAAGCGCAACCACATTACAAACGCAAATAGTACATTATTCTGGTTTGGTGTACATATAATACCTACACTAAATTGAAAATTTCCCGTTCGAAAAAATTCTGTAAAGCCTCGAATTTAAAGTTTAAAATAGACTGTGATATTCTAAAGATTGTTGTTTTGTGTACATAAAACTGGATAAATACACTAAATAAACTAAAATACTAACTTTTAATTATGTAACGAAGATACAATGAGATTTAACGTGGTTGCGGCTTAGAAGCACATAGTGTTACACTTGTTAGAAACAATTTTCTAATAATACAGTTACGAAAGAATCGATTTGATCAATCACTTCGACACCCCTATTAATTTAAAATAATATGGGGTCATTGCCGTTAATGTATAGTATGGCATATTACGAATTGATTTTGTTGAATTTTCTATTAACACTCGGTCATCACACACTTAATGACATACTTGTGGTCGAAATTCGTCTATAATTAATTGATAATTGTTATAACTTTTATAATTTGCTCGACATTCAATAGACAATTACCCAGTGTAATCATTCTTATTTAACTATGTCAGTGTGTAATTCAAAGTGAATTTGTGCAATGGCTATTTCAATACTTATATTTTTAGAGCATTTTGTATAAAAGTTTTTGCAATTCTCCAAATTATATTTAACTATATCAAATTTCAAGTCCATCCGTTTCCCCAATTTCCTCAAAAAAGAGTACATA
The DNA here is from genome assembly GCA_020976665.1 of Heortia vitessoides. Classification (NCBI taxonomy): domain Eukaryota; kingdom Metazoa; phylum Arthropoda; class Insecta; order Lepidoptera; family Crambidae; genus Heortia; species Heortia vitessoides. The sequence continues at coordinate 10,754,181 of JACJUM010003317.1, forward strand.
TTTTTCGTTGAATACAATTATAAATTAGTTAAGCTTTGATACTATTTAGCCGTCAGGATCATTAAAGTTGTCCGCCATAATACATTTGTTTGTTTATTTTGACGATTTAAACCGTAGGCCTTGTTTAGGAATTTATTATTATTATTATATCATGGTTACAAATAGATCATACCGATTCTTTTTCAAGCCCATACCTCGGTAACGATTATCTTTGACAGTATGAATGCATCAATCTTAACCTATTTACAAATACCTACATCTCTAGTCCGTCATGGAGTGTTCGTTCAGGAATGGTCGGATATGTCAGTGACGTGCTCTCAGTTTGACGTTTACTGGAATAATAACAATGTTGCCAATAGGCTATTTTCATCTATCAACAAAAAAATATAACATTATGTTACTTGAATAAATAATAACGTGAGGAATTGAAAAAAAATGTCGTTATTCCATAAAAACCTAAGATTAATTTTATATTTCAAAATTAAAATCCGAGTTTTATTATCTGTAAGTCACGTGACCGAAAACACCGTCCACCATGTTTTTTTCCAGAATGACGTCACAAGCACTAAAATATCTAAATGTAAACAACTGACTGTGTTCCTTAATTTTTTACTTTTTTTGTGTATAATTCCTTTTATTTTAGAGATTTTGTATTTTATTACGCTACTTTTGCATAATTAAACATGGACGTCGGATTTGTAAAAGCCGAAAGTACTAATTTACCGAAGATAGATGCGGTAATGATTACAAACTTCTTTGCGTGTAATACAGATTTCTTTTCTGCCGAATGCAGAAATATAAAAACAGCTATGTAAGTAAATCTTTCTATTACTTTATCACAACAATATCATTTGTGTGATTCATAGGTGTAATTCAATGAAATTTTCTTATTTTGAGGTTAACAACATCGTTCGGAATAGTAATAAATAACTTTTCTGGAGTCTTCAATGTCGAATTCTTACAATTTAACGCAACACACCAACGATACGGGTTATAGAAACTCATCTTTTTATATAAATAAAAACAACTCAACAAAGCCGACAAACTCAATATCGTGTCAATGACAAATGTCAATTTGAGGTTACAATATTTTAGTACTATTGACGTCACCAAAATGGCGGATGGTATTTTGGCGCGTATATTTTACGACAAATTTTTAATATTTTTTTTTCGGCATAAATCGGTCATATTTTGCTGAAATAAAAATTATAATGAATTATCAGATATATACGAACATTTTAAAAAAAAATGAAGAAATTGGAGAATAGCCTATTAAAGCGTAAATAAGAAAATTTACAAGATAATCACAAATTCAATATGTTTTACCTTAGTTTTTGGTCGAACAGCTAGAGTTAGTTTTTGAATTAAATGCGTGGCAGATTCTGTAAGAAAATTCAAAGGGAATTAACGTTTTGAAACTCATTTATAGTACAAAAATGAAAATGATGTTGTTGCGTGTCTGGACATTTAATGACCGAGTAGTTTCATTTCACAAAAAAATATTTAGGTATACCGCTTCGGTAACTAATTGATAGCTTGAAATAAATAGAAATATCCTGTTGATAGTTTACCTATAGTAAATGAAAATAGTCATATAATAAATTCACACGTCTCATTGACATAACTTCGTAAAAAATTGCTTAAAGCAAATGTATACATATATCAGATAATAGAGGTATAACAAAGATTAAGATTATACCTATTTAACACCAGACATAGTTCAAACACAAATAGTCATCACATAAATGTTAGATCTGGGCAGGGGTTGAATCCATGATCAAGCCTTCGACTTAACAAGAGTGACCTGAAGATATTACGTCACATTTCCCAGCAACCACCTTTTAAACCGGAACACAGCAAAGCAAACTGATGTTGGCAGTAGAAATAGGCAAGAGTTTGTATACATCTAGTAATACAATTCCATGGAAGATGTTTTTCAGTCACATGGCATATTTGGTTGAGTTCCTAACTTGTACGCTAAGGGTTGTGGATTCAATCACCACCCTGGACAAATATTTATATGTTGAATATTTGGATCTGTTCCATTTCTATCTGTTAAATATATATTAGATGTATATTTGTAATTTCTCTGTCTGGTGTAAGTAACACAAGTGCTTTAAGCGACTTATCTCAGATTCAGGTCAATGTATAGGTCATTTTGTAAAACTATTTATTTTTAATTCGACTTGTAGAAAGTGGCGTAAGGACTGACTGGTGAGCGTGTTAAGTCCCCGCAACTTGGTGCGAGGGTGCAGCAGCAGCAGGTAGACGGGCACGGCGGTGAGGATCATGAGGCAGCCCACGCCGGTCTCCGCGGGTGACGCCAGCGCCGGCACCGCCACCACCAGCACCGTACACAGGATGTAGATCACTGCGGTCCAAGCGGTCGGTTAACTACTATACTTTGTATAACGTTGCCCAAGAACAGGCAAACTTACTTTAAGAGGATAAGGGACGATGAAAAAAACAATATGTAAGAATTGATTTAATTTTCTAGTAAATATAATCTTAAATATAATTCATGTTTCTATGCATAAAACCTTAAAAGTAATCAAGTAACTTCTTTATCGATTGCTTCAAACTTGTAAAAGTTTGTCATTTGTTGGTAAAACAAGGTATTGAGATCTCCTATTTGGGGTTACTTCAATGTATACGTCCTATAAATGGTGCTGATTTTTAGTACAAAAAGGACTAAAAAAAAAACAAGTTGACGAGTCTGTTAAGGTATCGGTAGCAGAGACAAGTAGATTTTGCTTTCTAATTAGAAAAATATTATTTTTAATATATAGGGAATGTAGAAGAACGAGAGGTCGTCATTCAGCGTGTATATTCTGTAATTCTGCCCGCATGACCAGATTGTTTGAAAAAACCATGGTTACTAAATTTGTAAATGACACGTTGGACGCCAGTTCGATAACCTGTCTATCTAAAACTCCCCTACATTTTCACAAAATGTACAATTTTAAAACCTATGCAAAACTCAGTAGCAAAATAAACAAAATATGAAACTTAAATGTATTGTAAAAGTTTAAAATCAATGCGCGATAATAAAACTGGAGATTCAAGGATGTTACAACATTGAAAATCTAAAATGTGAAAAAAAAATTGAACTAGACTTTAACGTTGACAGTATTTTTTCTTTATCTAAAGAATATAAAATGTTATTAAAATAAATAATAAGTATGCAAAATAATTGCAACTAAACTTAACTATTGTTCTAAACGGAAAAATAGTAAGCACCACGTTGGGCGCCAATAATTGGCGCCCATCAAACCTTCATCAATTACAATGTTCAAGTGTATTTTTTTATTATCCTACAAAAAATCAAATCTGCGAAATAGTAAGCACTACGTTGGGCCCCAATTATACTGCAAGTTAAGTTCTTTTTCAAACTTTCATTATTTTCAATATCAATAAGTATCAAGATATATAACAAGTTGTACGCCATTGGTGCTCGCTACACGTAACTCTGCCCGCATAACCAGATTGGTTGAAAAGACCATGGTTACTAAATTTGTATATGACACGTTAGGCGCCAGTTTGATAACCTGTCTATCTAAAACTCCCCTACATTTTCACAAAATATACAATTTTAAAACCTATGCAAAACTCAGTAGCAAAATAATCAAAATATAAAAACTTAAATGTATCGTAAAAGTTTAAAATCAATGCGCGATAATAAAACTGGAGATACAAGGATGTTACAACATTGAAAATCTAAAATGTGAAAAAAATAGAAGTAGAATTTAACGTTGACAGTATTTTTTCTTTGTCTAAAGAATGTAAAATGTTATTAAAATAAATAATAAGTATGCAAAATAATTGCAACTAAACTTAACTATTGTTCTAAACGGAAAAATAGTAAGCACCACGTTGGGCGCCAATAATTGGCGCCCATCAAACCTTCTTCATTTACAATGTTCAAGTGTATTTTTTTATTATCCTAAAAATATCAAATCTGCGAAATAGTAAGCATTACGTTGGGCGCCAATTATACTGCAAGTTAAGTTCTTTTTCAAACTTTCATTATTTTCAATATCAATAAGTGTCAAGATATACAAGATATACGTACAAGTTGTACGCCATTGGTGCTCGGTACAAGTTTTTTCCTATCACTTAAAAATGTACATGTGGTAAATGAATGCATATCAAACATTAGAGAACTTACCAGGGAAGAACAAGTTGACTTTGATGGGTCTCGCTAGATTGGGTTGCGTGTACCGCAGCACCGGCAGGCATAACACTGCCGATCCTATACTCAACTGAAATAGGAAATAGACAAATACATAGATAAAATATAATTATATAAAGTAAAAAGATGAATTTAGATCCGAATCGGTCGTGTACTATCATAACTGTTTCAGAGGCATTTCCTCCCGCGTACCGTACGCATCCTAACCTAAAACCTCCACAACACCGTACGCCGCGTACGCTAAGGTTGTGGAGGTTTTTACACATTATATATATTACTATTAACTTAATAAAAAAGTTATTGCGAAAGTTTGTGAGCTTGGATGTGTTTGTGTATATTTGTAACTTTATCACGCCGAAATGGTTAAATAGATCTGGATGAAATTATCTGGAATAACACATAGGCTAGTTTTCATCTCGATAAAATGTTATTGGAGGATACATCTGGATATAATTTTTCCTTAGGTATGTGATAGAGGCCTCGCGATTAAAATCGCGGGTGTAAAGCTAGAGTGATATATACAAGGTAGACCTCATACAAAAGGTCGTCTACATTGGTACCTTACTATCACCAATTATTACTGCCAAATAGCAGTATTCCGGTCTGCAAGGTGAGAGAGGTGAATTTACTGGGTAATTTGGCGAAATATCCTCGTCACAGGGTTGGCAACGTTTTAATCCTTGTAATATTACGAGCGTGTTTGGTTGCAGTGACGCGGACTGCATGCTTGTTTGTCGACCTGGACTTGTAATAAAATACATGTATATAAAAAGGTAATAGTAGGTAATAGACTCACCCAGGTTGCAAATCCGACGTAGTTGATGAGCGCATAGATGTCGGACACGGTGAGGTAGAGCAGCGACAGCAGCGCCACCGCCAGCACGGCGGGCGCCGGCGTCGCGCGCGCGCTCACCATCGTCAGCATCTCCGGCATCTGGCCCTGCGCCGCGCCCGCGTAGAACAGCCTGCACCCGCGGGACTCGTTAGTTTTGTTTCATTTCCATTATTGTGCAATTGTGCAATACAGGTAAAAGCAATATATCTTTGTGCAAAAAAGATTTTTTTTGTGCGAAATAATTGACGAACGCTCATTTGTTAAACACTTTGCAACAAAACATTCGTATAGACATAGGTATGTGGAGTTGTGGAAACCACATATGTATGCACATATAATTACTACATAAGTAATTATATGTGCAAAAATAACAATAGTTATGTCCGCCAATGAACTAAGAACTTTTTTGCTAAGTCCAAAAACTGTACAGCTGCTTGCTGCAGCGTTTTTTCTTGGCGAGCGAAAATAGTACTGTTATGGCTTGTCTTTAGTAAACGCACGATAGTTAAAAGAATATTTTGAATACTGACGGGCCCGATGGCGCAAATGGTAGTGTTCCTATGTTGTGCGACAAAGGTCGTGAGTTCGATCCCTCCCCAGGACAATTCTATATATAGAGGTATTTGTGTTTGTTTTGTGTCTAGGTGTTAAATACACATATGTATTTAGGTATTATATTTGTTATTCCTCTGTTGTCTGATGTCGGTAACAGATGAGCTTTAAGCGACTTATCGCGGGAATCAGGTCAATGTATGAGATAATATATATAATATTCACACAACGTCTCATACAAAATAATATAATTTAAGTCAAAACAACAACAGTCTGTTCGATCGATATTATACAATTTTGGATGATTATTCCCCAATCACTCGAGTACTACCTCGAACACCTTCACAAGCCACCTATCATACAAGAATAGAAGTTCTCACCTCGAAGATGTAAGCAGCACGCCGTTGACAGCCCCGAATGTAGACGCAGCAACAAACAACGGGATGGACAGCGCGAACCAACCGAAGAGACGCTCAGCGAAGGTCACCGCCACCGCCGCCGACCCTAGCACCTGCCACATACACACATCCATAGTGACCTGTAGCAATATAAGTTACTTCTATTTCGTGCTTAATGCTAGCTGAGTCAGACGTTAGTTCCAAGGTTACTAGGGAAAAGAGGCCAAGCCATCCTTTAATAAGTGACCTTCACAGGTCTCGTTTACCCGATGGCAGGTTTGCAGGTGAGCGACGATTCAAGATACTATTCTCTTCTGCTGGTACCCTAAGACCCGTACGTACCTACGTGAACGTAATAAGGTTGAGAAATCTATTGACTCTAAATGCTCCCAGATAGTCACAAATCAAATCTGCCACTGAAAAGCATCTCATATCTTAAAACTAGACAATGATCACTGGGCGGATATTAAATTAAGGTTACTGAAAATTCAGCACTCGATCCACCAGAAAAGAGCCTGCTAAAGAAACTGATGATAAATCATGACGGGCCCGATAACACCTGTGCCATCGGGCATCCTATCTTGTGCGCAAAGGGTTGTAATATGATCATCATTTGTGTTTATTCATTATCTAGGCCTTAAACATTCACATGATCATCATTTGTGTTTATTTAGTATCTAGGCCTTAAAATATGTAATACACTAGTAAATTTATGATTTTTTTGTTGTCTGATGTCCGTAACACAATTGCTTTAAGCGAGTTGAAATAAATGAGATGTGTCCATTTATTATTACTATTAAATACAAAGCCTATCTTTAACTGGCAGCACTGGACTGATCTCAAGCCTAAGCTTACTGATGCATTACTCGATTTACTAGAAAGGAATCCTGCAAGAGAAGTTGTGACTGATAGTGATAAAGCCATGGTATCACTATAGTCGGGTTAAGTTCCATCAGCAACGGTGTTTACACAACCGTTGTGCTGGAAACTTAAGAGGTGATAGGTGTACCTCAGAAGGAGACAGAGTGGTGTAGAAGGCGACGTTGGTGAAGGTGTATACGATGGTCACGAGGGTGCAGGAGATGGCAATAGCGCGCGGCAAGTTGCGCACCGGGTCCTTTAGCTCCTCGATTATGAAGTTCAAGTAGTTCCTACGAGGACAAACAGATGTCGGTCAGGTACAACCTCCTTGGGATCAATGGGGACTAAAGAAAACTTATTTCACCATTTGCTAGAGAATATATGAAACTAGGACAGACTGTAAAAAATAAATATAAAATAAAATTAAGATGTAAGAGTTTTAAACAAATATATCTGTCTCTCTCGCGTAAGGCTTATAGAAATTTTAATGTGACTTATTATTTGACGTTACAAAACATGTCGAACCTCTCTCTTTCTTACGATGGATTTAGAAGATTACAACTTTGTAGGTAATGAAAACAATAAGATAAATAAAATACTTTACATTTATTTACAATTTTGTATATTTTTCTCATATCCTCGAACATAAAAACTGCCTTTCCAAGTCATACAGAAGTAGTAGTTCTAGTGCCTAGTTAATTTAATAAACTGGGAAAATATGGCCATACAGTCCAAAACTGTAAAGGAAGCTTTTGTTAAACTTATGAAAAAATCAAAACACAAGTCGTCTATTTTAATATATATTTAAACCTCTGGTACATTACCGGTTACGGTGTTGCCTTTAGAATATTTTGACTGAAAATACAACAAAAAGACATAAAAAATTTATTGAATATGTTTTCGACTGTACAGCCCTGGTCCCAAATAGGTATAGTCTTGGAAAATTAGCAAATTATCTATCATCATCAGGCTAGGCTGTGCTAGTATTAAACTGTGTTATCCATCTTGTCCAATATATATGTAGATATACATACATAGCATAGCGCAAAAATTTAAAATAAAAAAACAAAAATCTCCGGCTGTCACAAACAGTGCGTGCATGTAAAGGAAAAGAGATGTCTGAACGCGTAGGATTTAGTTAAGCTCAGTTTGCTCATAATTCAAAAGTGATAGCCAGTTGCTGAGATTTTTCTTGCATTTATGAAATTGTAAAAGGTAAATATTTTGAGTTTTATTAGCAGTGTTATATAAATAAGAGTAAATGACGAAGTGATTCCGCTTCGCAAAAGATGTTCCATAGAGAACGGTTTGGCAAACATAGGTTTTATTACGTGCCGTCGGAATATAGGGTAGGTTTTTGTGTTTGCGTAGAACACTATTTATTACAATGAGTTTTCTTACCAAGAGTATTGAACATTCCTAGTAAAGAAGCTCTGTACTGAATCTAAATGATTTACAAAACATTACTTTAAAGTATGAATTGTAAGGTGAAACATTTTTTTTTCTTTTACAGTCCGCGTGCTAGTAAGCGTCACCGCAGCCTACAGACATCTTTATGAACTCAAGGATATCACTATTGCAATCCCAACTTGTGGCTTAAAAATATTTCACATTATCCCGTAATTTTATTGCCTCAACACAGTAATGCGAACAGTGCTGTTTGCCGGTAAAAATAGGTGAAGACAACTAGTTGGTACTGGTTTTTATACTCTGTTAATGTTACAACAAAGTATAGTACATTATGATTTATATAGATAAATATCTTACCATCCGTTGTATGCGAAGAGGCCCGAATAGAATGAGAGGGCGATAGATGTGACGTCATTCGTGGTTCCTTCGAAGGTGAAGTGTTCCACTTTTCCTAATTAAGTAAAAGTTACAATTATTAATAATAATATATACATACATCACGCCTGATACCCATCGGGACAGGCAGAGATTATGGATTATCGATCTCCATTAGCTACGATCTCGGCACACCTCGCTTCTTCCTTTACTCGTATTAGTTCTTTTATTCACGCTCGTGCTTCAGACCTGGCCCGTCTTTAATACCAACCTCTTCTACCTGGTTAAGGTATATTCGCTGAGATCGTACTATACCAATACTTCGATTCTCTTCCGCTCTATATATTTGTGCAGTCATTCTACTTCCACCCGCCCTTTCTACATGTCCACACTATATTAGCATTCCTTTGTAGATTGTTGTTACAACAACATCTTTAACGCCACACCGATCTCTAAATTCTAATAATAGCCTTAACTTCAACTAGTACATTGATAATTTTACTCTTCTTACTTTTCAATATAAAAGCTTTTGCTTAATTATCATCATCATTATGTCAGTCACTCTTGGACTATAATTGCCGCGCTGGGCAAGTGCTTTGTCAATCGCAGGGCGCAACGTAGATGCTGCTGTATTTGAGTTACACTGTTTTGAGTCGATATAACGCCATCTATCTGTTTAGGTACCTTAGTCGCCTCGTAAGACACCTGGTACAGGGTACTATTCTACTCTGCCGTATAAATATAATGCAACGACAATCTTGTGTAATACTTATTGACAAGAACCTCCTCCGTCCTTCTATAAACAATCAAACCTGCATACTAACATAATAATATGTTAATAGAATTTTTAATGTAGAAACTTGTCTTAATAATTACAAATAAAACAAAAAATGCAAATTTTTCAGACAATGCAGTCGTAGAGTTATGTACATACATTAGGACAATTTAAAGTATATAACAAAATAGATACTTAAAATAGTATTTTCGCAAACAATTTGCAAAATTGCAGTTGCATCATGAAATATAGTTATTTTATTTATTTGTATATATTTTTAAAATATATTTACGGTATCAAAGCAACTAAAGAGTAACAATTTGACTATAATTAAAGAATTCTTAATATCTGTCTTAGCGACAGATATTAAGAATTATAATATAAATAAAATTAAAGAACCAATAATATTATATAAAATGCATTTGAGTCATTGCTAATGTACGGCAAAAAGGAAACATAATCCAAGGTCTGAATGATATAGAACTGGTTACTTTAACTGACCACATTCTGGAGTTAATAAGGTATAATAAAAGTGACCTTGTTGCGTGTAAGTCGCCGTTCACAAAGAAGTCCCGACTTCAATGTCTAAGAGGTACACAAAGAAACAGATCAATGATGATATGTTATTCTCTGGGTACAACTACAACTCTAAACCAGCGCTAGAGTTGCATCTTACGCGACGTCGCAGTAGCTTTTGCAGAGGCAGGTACCTAATTGACCGTCATCTTCTCATCTTAGTTTTACTTAACATTCTCCACTTTTTTTGCATTCTTCTTTTTTGTTCTTCTCTACGTGCTACTTATTGTATTGTATTATTTTTTTATAATGTTTTCATTTATGACGGAACTGATGGCGATGATATTAGTGATCGTAACTTGTGCGCCAAGGGTCGTTTGTGGTTTTAATTCCTTCCCAGGGAAAATATTTATATAATGATATTTAGGTTTGTTATGTATCTGGGTGTTAAATTTAAGTGGTATATTTTAATTGTGCTCTAAGCGACTTACGACGGAGCCAGGACAATGTATGAGATATTGAGCGACATTTTTAGATACTCGAAACAGAAATTCGAAACTAATATTTAAAAGTGGTGTAAAGCAACATAATATTGTTTGTAGTTAAAAGTGATGGAAACTACTAAATAATATTTTCGTTTTAAATAGAACTAGCAACGCCCTGCGATATCATCATCATCATTTCATTGGAAGTCCACTGCTAGACATAGGCCTCCCCAAGAAAGGGGGAATTTTGCCCATAATTGCCGCGCTGGGCAAACATGTTGGCAATCGTAGAACGCAACTTTCGCCACCTAATACATTTGAGCTACACTATATCGGATGGATATACCGCCATCTGTCGGTTCTGGTACCTTAGTCGCCTCTTACGACATCTGGTAAAGAGATACTATTCTACTCTGCCGGTACCTCACGGCTAGGTATGTAAATAATAATATCATAGAGCAATGGTTAGATCCTCACACACGACAAACATTTATATGGTGAATATTTGTGTTTGTTCTGTGTCTGGGTGATAAATATGTATTTAAGTATTATATTTGTGATTCTTCCATTTCTGATGTAATGGTATCCGTAACACAAATGATTTAAGCGTTTTATTACGGACTCAGGTCAATCTATGAGATGGGAGAATTTTTTGTATGTAAAATAACATGCATTATTTTATATACAATACCGTATTAGATCAACATTTTAAAACAATTTTTGTAGTCATTTAAAAAAATAAATAAAAGTCACTTATTTTTAAAGTATTTTCTACAAATATTTTCTTAGTGTTTTTAACCTGGCCTTTAATTATTAATAATAAACGAGCGTGTATGAAAGTAAAGGTTAGGTTATTTATGCAAGTAAAGGTAGTCAAGGAAGGAGAGAGGTATGCCAAGATAGTAACAAGCAGAGATCCATTGTCGCTGTCTACCCCGATGGGACACAGGCGTGATGTATGTAAGTAATTAAAATATTTCTTGACTAAAAAATCGGTAATCAAAGTGCTGCTGCTTTTTATTCACTCGCGTTAAGTTGTAGAACAAACCAAACTTCATTTATGCTACGCTGTTATTAGTCCTAGCGTGATGTTATGTAGCCTATAGCCTTCCTCGATAACTTGACTATTTGAAACTATCTAACTAGACACTGAAATAATTTTTTTAATCAGACCATCAGAACCTTCATTTAGCGCGTTTAAACAAACGAGCTCTTCAGCTCTATAATATGAGTAGATATACTAATTGAATCAAGTCCAGAAATTAAGAAGAGCAACATGGCACGACGCGGTCGCGGTCCGGAACTAAACAATCTTCATGTTCTGGTTGCCTTCCTTGACAGAACACGCACGTGCCTTGGATACACTTTCAAATTGTGACATTGTTTGAATATACTCCAGGAAATGGAACATACATTAATTTTAACAGTTCTTTTATAAAACCTAGTCAACAAACAAGCATACATACGCGTTATGGTAACCGTCACCGCCGCTTACAGATTTTTATTTTTTTTTTATTGGACTTTATTGCAACAAATATTACAAAATGTACAAATGGCGGACTTAATACCAGTTGGCATTATCTTCCAATCAATCATTATACGATACAGAAAAAATACATACAGTGGTGCAGACTATAGGGTAAAGATGCCTATTATGAGATACCATTTCCATTTTTGGGTATAAAAAAAAAACTGTTACATTTAAAGCTTTCTAAGATATACTTTTAGATAGAAAATTTAATGTACTTTAAATGTATATTAGCTATTTTAGGCTAAATTATATTATTTTTTGGCTATGCTGTAAAAAGTGAAAAATATCAGAAAAAAATTCCAAGGCAAAGGGCGCCTATTATGAGATATTAGGGGTTCTAAATATAAGATACTATCTTATATTAGGTTCCATAAATTTTAGGGGTCAACAAACAAAAAAAAACAATATTAACGTCATAATCACATTTTTATTGTAGGTAACTTATTAATTAAATATTAAGACAAATCAGTCTTAGCAGTTTGGTACATTAATTATTAAATTTTAGACTAACATCAGTCTTCAAAATTTTTACTTTACTTAAACTTAACAAAGATTTGAGCAGAACTCAGTTATCATAATAAAAATTAGCATTTTTAATAAAATTTTAAAATAAAGGTTATCAAACAAAGAGAATATAATAAACAATAAAAAAATTAAAATCTTTTCTAAATTATTTTTTAGTCTTACCATGTCTTACACATCTAAACATAATGAACACAAAAAACGATTCGATGCTACATCTCCACAATCTTCATGAGCCCATTTAAAACAACTATCACATTTGGCCCATTTTTCTCCTCTTGTATCCTGCGAAAAGTTACCGCTACAGTAGGGACATTCAGCATCATATTCATCCCCACTGCTATCTACCAACTCAGGCATGTCATCGTCTTCGGAACTGGAACTAACTTCTTCAGCTTTTTTCTTTTTAATAGGTTTTTTTTTCATTGTCTGCTGTTTTTTAACTGATTGTTTCTTCTGTCCTTTCTTATTTTCTTTTTCTTGTTTTTTATTTAGGGATTCTTCTAATGACTTCTTATACGGAGATGCCGTGATTATAGAAGCTGCTCCAGTTCGGGTTTTCTTAGAAGAAGAATTGTTCTTAGGTAGCCTGGGCACTGGCTTAAGTGCAAACGGGGAGACAGAAGACGATGTACTGGGTACTGGATTGTCATAAACACTAGCTGTTGAGGCTGTTTTAGAAGATGCTAATCCTTGGTACTCATCTGAAGGATTGTCATTTGTAATTCCGCTATTGGGTAAGATTTCAGTTGGCTCTGATTGGTTTTCAATCGAAGTAAGCACACAACTAGTATCTTCCAGATCTGCGTTCTCGTCATTTCTCTGAACATTAAGTAAATCTTGCTCTTCATCCCCATCATTAAAGATTGAAAACTCTTCGTCTGTAAAAATATGTCGATTGCACGGAAATAACCCAGCTTTGCGAAAACCGTTAACGGAGTTGGTCATGGTAGCAGCTTTTTCATAAGCCGCACCAAACAATCTAGCCACATATTTGTTTGTTAGAGTGCGCCCCGAATTATTACGCAGCCAAGTTTCAATTTCTTGGGAGTAGTAAGCTTTTAGTGGCTTCATAAATGCTACATCCATTGGTTGCATTCTATGAGTGCAGTGTGGCGGTAAACAAACTATAATTACGTTGTTGTCTCGAGCTAAATTAATAAGATCGATGTTTCTCGTGTGTGTGTAGTGGCCATCTAAAACCAATAAAACTGGATCATCTTTACTTGGCTTTGTAAAGTTGATAAAATGCTGAAACCACTTTGTGAATAGGTGTGTCTGGATCCAGCCTGACGGATGACAATCGCCAATGGAACCTGCTGGTGCACCATCCATTAGGTCTTGAGCCATATTTTTCCTTGGGAAAACTATTAATGGAGGCACGTAGGTACCACAAGCGTTCATACAGGTCACTATGGTCATGAGCTTTCCTCTTTCCAGGGATGTCAACGCACCGACCTGTTTTTTGCCTTTCATACTGACAACTTTGGAACGTTTATGTTGAACTACTGTTATTCCTGTCTCGTCAACGTTGTATACCCTATGTGGAGCGGATTTTATCTTATCAAGTTCAGGCTCGTACAAATCAAAAAAGTTGGCGACTGCAACTGGATTAAATCCTTTTACTCTAGCAGCAGAAACTGCTTCAGGTGCCCTAATAGATAATGTAGGATGTCTCCTCAAAAATCCACGAAGCCATTTTTTACCAGCAGAAGCTTTAGTAACACTGAAGGGATGCCTCAAATTATTTTTAATTGCCAATTGAAACGCCATGTATTTAATGTCCTGCAGACGTAAGCCATAAAATCTTCTATCCATTTCTTTGCAATACCTTTCCAGCTCGGCTTCTAAATCAATAGGCAAGGCTGGCCGTCTTCCCATACGAACCTGGACAAGATCTTCTGCGCGGACATCCTTTTTCACATAGCGCTCAAGGGTACCCTTAGGAACACCAAATTGTTTCGCTGCTCTTAAGTAACCCATTTCTTTTCTTCGTACTGCATTCACAGCCTGTATCATGGCAGCGTAGTCCCAGGTCTTTCTTTTGATGGGAGGCATCTAAAATAAAAAAATATACGGTTTAACCCAACACCCATGATAATTGTTCTTTTTGTGTACCATAATATGAGATATCTCAATTTAGGAACCCTAGCATATCTCATATTAGGAAAACAACAGTTTTAGAAAATGGCTGCCTTTTTTTTTGTTTCCAAAAGAAAATACAATTTAACTGCATTCATAACTTAAAATTTACCATATAAGCTACAAACAAAACATAAATTAAATGCGTTTAACGTAATAATAAAGTTGTTACGTACCTTGTAAACATTTGATGAAAAATATTTGGTTTTACGATGTTGAAATAACCAACACGCACACGTTCTTACATTGCCGTTAGCCGGCGCGAACTGACAGACGTTTAGCACTGTTGATGTGTCAATCCGAGCCACACTAGCGCCAAATGACTGACGTGAGTAGTTTGACCAATATCTTCCTATCTCATATTTAGCGCCTATCTCATATTAGGCATCTTTACCCTATATACACAAAAAAGACAAACGTTACATACACATAGTATAAATAAACGCAATAAAATACATATGATATAAAAAAAAATTATATCACAAGGATATAATTTAGGCGTAGCCAACCTTGTGACTTGAAGGTATTATATCACATTACCCAGTAATTTCACTGCTTCTCTCAACCTTCAAACCGGAACACGGCAATTTGAACACGGCAATTTGAACACTGCTATTTGCCGATAGAAATAGATGAGACTAAAATAACAATGCAAACTAACTTTTGTATGAGATCTACCTGATGACTCTGATGGTCTACCTCATGTATATATATATATATATATATACCTGTAAAAACAATAATAAATAAACTAAAAATATATGTCCATATTGGCTCGATAGCGCAGATGTTAGTGTGTCAAAGATAATAGGGTTCGATTTGTTCCCACCCAGGATAAATATGTCACATTTACTCAGTAATTTCACTGCCTCTCTTAATGCGCACACTGCTATTTGGCGGTAGAAATAGGTGAGAGTGAGGTACCAATGCAGACGACCTTTGTAAGAGGTATATATACCTCACAATTGTATGTTTGTTTGGTACGATAAAACTCAAAATTTTCTCGACCACTTTAAAAATTAATATTTTATATAATTATCATTTTAAAAATTAATTTATTATTATATTTTTAATAAATCAAACTATAAACACTTTAAATAGACTGTAACGAATAACTCAACAACTACTAGACTGATATTGAAAAATATTTTACTAATGGAAAGATACATTAATATCAAATAATCTTAGCAATATTTTATCCCTGAATTTTCATGGTACTTCGTCTTACATACACAGGTTTTGTATAGTAAAAGTGAACACGTTTCAGGCCTACTTTTTGTGTTTGTTTTTAATTTATTTGAAGTTATACAACCAAATAATCTATTGTTAACATAACCAAAAATTTCGCTATTACTTTAAACGGCTTCATAACGCGGTTAAATAAGCCGTTTTATACTACACATCTCGTTTTCAACGGACATCGCTCGACGTTTAGGCATTGGGGTAAAAAACGTTAACATTTAGCAATTGTAGTTATAAATGTTAGAAAATAAAACGAAATTTGTTCGATGGTGTTCTAATAACAGCAAGATATTTTATGCTTTAAGTAATGTTTACATTTCAACATGGGAATTTATTTATTTATAATAAACATCAACATCTCATACCTACATTGACCTGATTACATGATAAGTCGCTTAAAGCATTTGTGTTACGGACGTCATACAACAAAGGAATCATAAATATACTATTTAAATACATATATCTAACAGACTGATACAGAACAAACATAAATATCTTCATATAAATATTTGTCCTGGGTGGAGTTCGAACCCACGACCTTCGGCGTTCTTTGTTTGTTTTTGATAATTTCACTTCTCTTGAACAACACATCACTTTACTTCGTGTCACGCAAAACATTTTTCATCCAATTATCGAATGTCACTCGCGCTACGTAAGTAAATTAGGAAGCAAGATCTAAAAAAATGTATTAGCCGGCCCCAACCAATCTCTACCAACTTCCGATCTCAATTTCCGATGCGTTCTTGTAATTTTAACCATGGCAATCAGAACTGAATACATCCAATTTCACGACCATCATTTCTTGCTTTGAGTCAAGAGGGCGAACCTCAAGGAGGTCTGCGGAGGACTGAGGGTTTTCTATTCATATTATTGATTTGCTATAACCTAGTTTTAAGACAACGGTTTGTTTGCGCCGACGACTGTAGGGGTTCCATTAATTTAATTAGTAGATTAAACCGTTATCACAACGTTTTTCTTGCGGGTTCCTTTTTGGTAAGACTGGTATAAGGTAGGCGTAATTTAAATGTTAGATTTCTCTTATGATCCTGTCGGGTCATCAGGGTCATCAGTATTATGAATAATACTATGCTATACTATTTATTATTTTTGACGATTCGAAAGTGGTTGTAAAAAATATTTTGATTTTATTTGAATGATATTTTTTATTAATTGTGAAAACGTTTTTACTATTGAATGAAAATCATTTTAAACATCGCTATTGGTAAATAGATACTCAAGTATTTATAGAACGTGAGGTGTCATTTTTATCATTGCAAAAGTTTGAATATCAGTCTGTTCTTTACGATGATTTATACAGACAACTGAAATTTGTTTTACAAATTTAACAACTTGAATTACTTACTACACACTAATATGAAGTAAAAATATTGTCATCTATTATATGGATTTATCTATGGTCTTACTAAATTCCAAATTCTACTAATGTCAACACTGTATAACAAAAATGTAATAACGTTCGAATTTCAAAAATAATCAAACTTCGACCACCGAATAAATGGTCGTTCAATGAAACAAGCCATATTATCGCTGCAATATGTAGGCGATGCTCAGCTCGCTAACATCAGTAGACATTTATCCATTTGTACAAACAACTCGGTCTACGTATGTAGGTACTTACAATAGTTAGTTGGTATAACAAATATGGGCTAGATATTATGTGAACAGCTGTTTAATGCTTTGTGAAGATCAGGCGTCAGAGAGAATTATGTATTAGCAAGATCTTGACTACGTTAAAGACGTTTCCAAATGGATATGTATAATGCTATTGGTTTCAGTTTTCATCATCATCACATCAGCCATTGAAAGTCCACTTCCAATGGCTATACAGGCGTCCCCAAGAAAGGGAGAATTTTGCCCGTGATTGCCGCGCTTGGCAAGCGTTGTGGCAATCACAGATCGCAGCTTTTACGACGACTGCTGCCCATCCCCACCATGGGCATTCGAGCTACACTGTATACGCGTTCACTACTCAATTCTAAAATTATCCTTTTAACGGTTTTTTATATTATAATGGTAAACGCGAACGCAGCCTATAGCCGCTTGTGTTATCATAAATATATCACTAGCGCGGCGACAACCTTGTGCATGGAAGATACTGTCACATTGACACAGTAATTTCACTGACTCTGTAACCCATCAAACCGGAACAATGCGAACACTGCTATTTGCCGCTAGAAATAGTTAAGAGTGAGGCACCAATGCTGACAATCATTGTAAGAGATCTACGTTTGATAACGTCGGACAAAAAATGAATCACATTTTAAAACGTGTTATATATATTTTTTTAATTAACACAATTTATCACACATTCACCTAAATCTTTGATAAGTAGCTTCGAAAACTTGTATCATGGATATCAGAAATAAACAAATAAGAAAACTAACAAAACACAAATGTTTATCCCAGATAAGAGTTTGAAGGGCGTGATAGAGCCTTAGGTGGTGAACCTGTCTATGCGGCTAGGGTCGTGTGTTCGATCCCCACCAGGATAAACATTTGCTTGATCAATAGTTGTGTTTAGTCCGCCTTTCCTCTGTATTCCGTAACACAATTGATATAAGCTACTTATCACGGAGTCGGGACAGCATAAAGGATGTTAAAAGTGAATTAAAAATAGAAATAAAAAAGTATAACGTAGAAGTCCCTTTAGAAGACTTACTTTAGAAGATTAACTAATGGTACCTCCAAGACGCTCATGACTTTCCTCAGTCATCTTCGTTTAGATAGGTTGGAATTGAGGCTTTAGCGAAAGTGGAATATCACTAAGCTTACGAAATCTGATGATCTTCCGGGGAGTCCGGTGGTTGACTCCAGGGTCCCTGCCCATTCGTGTCTGGTATACATATAGAGGGTAGTGAAAACTTTGTTAGAACTATGAAGGTTCTGTCTCGTATGACCAAACTTCCTGTTCATTGAGTTACTACATGTGGTGTTACAGGGGCATGTATTGTGACCGTTACGAGGACTGTCACAGTATAAGTGTATCTACAACTAGCTGCAAGATTTGTACTTGCAGCTAGCTTTACTACTAACAATGCACCATCCCATGGCCATACCAATCTCGCAGTTATAATAGCCGAATCGTGGTAGATGCGCGTGAAACAGCGACTGCACAAAACTCCCAAGACTCGCCGCCCCCCCCCCCCTTTCCTCACAGGGCTGGCAGAGCGCAACCTACCCGGGGCATCAGGTCGTTCCACACTACACCAGCTGTGCGCGAATTCTTACAGACTTCGGAAGTTCTCCTCCGAGCTAACGAGGTTGCAGAATCAGGCAGTCCCGTGCTCTTTCATCCCGCTTTCAATCAGCATTCTTTCACGGAGCTGTTACACCTCCACAGAATGTGATCCCTACTCAAGTATTCCATGCCACAATCATACATGCTTTCATCACACAGCATTATATCAAACTGACGTTTTCTGAAACAATCATATCCAGTGACGATCTGTGACGTGTAATATTCAGGCGTGACCCAGCGCAAACCGAAGCACACGACTGCATCAAGGAAAGACTGATACAGCTCCCGTCCCTTGTTGTCAACCTTCTATCACTCCTGCTATGCCTCTATATGTCGAGAAAAGCGGCGAGTATAGGCTTCTTACGCGCTCGTAGTTACTAAGTGTACATGTATATTATAAATACCAGAACTTACCCTGGCTGAGCTGGTACATGCCAGCAGCGATGATGATGAACAGTGCCAACAGCTTCGCGTAGGTAAACCAGTCCTGGACCCTCGTCGCCGCGCGCACCGACCAGCAGTTCACGAACGTCAGCAGCACTGTAGAAAGACATCCGGTTAAAAGTGTGATAGACTAGAAGCGCCCCTTCGCTTTACTCGCGTAGTTTCGTTAGTACGGCCTAATATAATACGTACTAATTTAGCCCTAAAGTACTCCCCACTGTACCAAGACAGCTTAAACGCATAGCACTGCGATTGCCAACGCGCTTGCCCAGCGCGGCAATTATGAGCAGAAACCCTCTTTTTGGGGAGGCCTATGTTCAGCAATATATAAAAAAAATATATTACTAACATATACAGCAGGCAGCCAGGAGTCTCGTAGCGTCTTCGGGCGGGTCGCACTCGGGAAAGATCGGCTTAAGAACATACACGCTGAACGTCAAGGCAACTATAGCCTGCAACAAGTTTGGATACATAAAATAAATATGGTTACTTGCTAGTTGAAAATCTCCCTCATAAAAACTCTTTCATCATGTGTTTGACATAGAATAGACGGGCCCGATGGTGCAGATGGTAGTGATGCTATCTTGTGCGCCAAGGGTCGTGGGTTCAATTCCCACGCAAGGCAAACGTTTATATGATGATATTTGTGTTTGTTGGATGTCTGGGTGTTAAATATATATATTAAAGTAGTATATTTATGATTCCTTAGCTCCCGGTGTCGATAACACTCGTGCTTAAAGCGACTTAAAACGAAAGCAGGACAATGTATGAGATGTGGTGGGAATTTATTATTTTTATTAATTAATGTTTACTTCATTTCAGTTTGTATATGTATCACTCAATAGTACTTAAAAACAATAGTGTATGTATTGATTATGTTAATTATTTATTTTACTTCGAGATTTTTATGCGTAGAAAATGAAAGATTGAAGATTGAAAATTGCTAGAACAAAAGTCAACTTGTCTCAGGTGTCAGGCGGAACTCGAACCCGCACCTTCCCCATGCCGGGAACCTGCACAACCATTACGCTACCGAGACCTTATCATCCTAAATATATTTTCACCATTTCCTATGTATATAAACTGTCAAAATTATTAAATATCCATTTGTACTTCTTTATTGGTTGCTTCGAGCGTGTAACGGTTTGACATTTGAGTGTTTGCAGGTAATAACATTGACAAATCAGCACAAAAACAGAACACTACGAACAATTTGAAATATCTGCTAAGGGCTTGGTAGCATAACGGAAATGCGGTCTCTCGGTAGGTAAGAGATGCAGGTTCAAGTCCCACCTGATAAAGGAGACAACTTATTTTTTCTAAATATCGTCTTAATTTGATGTATTTCTGATGCATTCCGCATTAAAGTTATAGATTTAGTCACTTCTTCACTTTATGATTTATGGTGTCAAGTTTAATGTTCAACATTTCGCGAGATTTCTTTAAAAACGAGTACGATTTTCGATAAACATTAATATTGAAATCTCGTTAACTCCAATGAAGATGTAGGTTGCCATTGGACATAATAGTACTTTTTCTGTACCAGGTATCATATAAGGCCATTAAATTACTGATACCGACAGACAGCGGTATATCCATCAGGAAGCGTGTAACAAATGTAACAAGGCAGGGGTGGGTATCAGATACTATTCCTATCGCGAAACTACGTACTGCAATTACTCTACATACTCAATTGACCCTACACTTCATCATCATACCAGCCATTGAAAGTCCATTACTGGATGTAGGCCTCGCCAAGTAAGGATACATTTTGCCCCTAATTACCGCGCTGAGCAAGTGTATTGGCAATCGCAGAACGCTACTTTCGCACTGGAGATGCTGCTGCCCATCCATACTCTTTCCATTTGAGCTACACTGTATCGAATGGATACCGCCATCTATCGGATCTGACCTTAGTCGCCTCCTATGAAATTTGGTACAGGAGGAGGTACTATTCTACTAAGCCGGTACTTCACGGCCAATATTTTCTGCGTGGTAATTATAGGGCAAAACCACGGGCCATTTACGATTGATGGATCTTGAGGAAGCAAATAGCGGACATCCTACGACTAATATTATGAGTGACTAATCTAGATCGTTGAACCGTTGATATTGTAGCAACGAAATAAGAAAATAATCGATATCAAACATAATTTAAATACAAAAATGCAATGTCCTAAACACAAAACAAAAGCAATTGCAAAAACAATTCTTTCATTCCTTTCAGAATGAATCAAAGGAAAATAAATTGTCAACCCCACGTTGGGTGCCAATAGGGTTAGATTTAGTAAATCTTTATAAACAGCCAATAAAGACGATGCTGACTTTTATCATGGGTTTTATTGAACATTTGCTTTTCTATACTCTGTGGAATCAAAATACCTAGTGACTAGACTGAAACGATTTATATTCCAATAAAAGCCTTTACTGTCGAGCAAGCGATCCGAACTTGCAATTCGTGTATGTCTGGAAATGTAATATAATTCGCGATACTGATATATACCAAGTAATAAATAGGCGAACCTTTGCCCGGTCATTATAAAAAATGCCCAATAAGAGAATCATTACTGCTGGACATAAGCCAAATAATCTCCAATAGGACCGGTTGTATGCGGCCTGTGTCCAGCGAGATCTTGCGGTTTTAGTCAGATCGTCTGTCCATCATGCAGGTGGACTCCCTACGCTGCGTTTGCCGGTACGTAGTCTCTATTCCAGAACCTTACGACTTCATCGACCATCGGGTCTGCGTACCAAAGGCCCTGCCCACAGCCACTTCAACTTACTAATTTGCCGAGCATTGTCGGTAAATTTGGTTCTGTTACGAATCACCTCATTTCTGAAACGATCGCGCAAGGAAACTCCAAGCATTGCCCTTTGCATAGCTCGTTGAGCTTCTTTGGTAAAACACATTGGTCGAAGACTTACAGCTTGAAACACTGAGGTATGTCGGATATCATTGTTATATATAGTTATTCAAATATCAAATTGACTGGGAATTATACATATTCTCCTCCACCGTCTGGGCAGAATAAATATAATATATTTAATTAATATTTTATCCACCATCTAAAGTCCACTGTTGGACATGGGCCTCCCCGAAATTGAGGCAGCTTTGTCCATACTGGACGCGCTGATCGGGCGTGGTGGCAATCGTTAAGCTGTAGTATTTAAGCTGCACTATTTCAGATGGATATACCTTCTGTTGGTTCCGGTACCTTAGTCACCTCTTGCGACACCTGTCATAAAGAGAGGTACTATTCCAATCCACTGGTATCCCACGGCAATGTAGGAAGTATCATAACTTTAAATTAATTACGCAACAATATCGCGCATGACGTGCAAAGGGAGTGACGCTAGCCGGAGCTTGATCAAGGAAGTTAGCAGCAAGAATAGTTTTTCATTTTATCAATAGCCAATCGATAATGTCTGGTAGTTTAAATGACACCCACGCACTATAGTAATCTATACATATAAATAAAAGCAGAGTGTCTGCTTCTAATATTAAAATAACCGCTTTATACTACATGAATACATTTTTGTACAATTTTTATCTGTTTTTCCCGGTTTATCTTTGGATCGGATGGACCGATTTGGGCGGAACTTTCACTGGCAGAGAGCTTATATATTAAGAAGTAACTTAGGCTATATAACATTAAGCTACAACTAATAGGAATAGCTTCATTCAAAAATGTGGCAAATACGGGTGAAATATTTATATACTCTTTGAACAGAATATGCTGCCCAGTCACTATTACACGCGGACGAAGTCGCGGGCAAAGCTAGTAGAAAATAAAAATATAATGAGCGCTTAACAAGAAGGATCTGTAACGTGGGTAGTTTTAGCGGATAAATTGCCGACAATATTTGCATCTCTAGAAATAGCACCGGCTCTGAGGGTCGCCCACGCCGCTCGTTGAATTTGCATAGATGACAGGCCACGTGACGCTAGGGGTCGGTCGGGATGAACAGAGTTATATGTGTACATATAGAACGTTCTAGATTATACTTTAAAGGCCTTTACACTTAAACTCGAAAAAAAGGTAAGGAAAAAACACGTCATTTGTCTGCGAGACATGATGTGGCGTAGAGTGCCTTAATCAATTCCCGCTACCAGGTGTCGTAAAAGGCGACTGAGGTACCAGAACGGACATGTGGCGGTATATCTATCCAGAACAACACAGTTTTAATACAACATGGCCGGGGTAGGCATCAGCATCCCTACCGCAAAGCGGCGCTCTGCGATTGCCACCACGCCTGCCCAGCGCGGCAATTAATGGTAAAATTGGCGGGCCCGATGGCGCATTCGGTTCATATCTTCTGCGTCAAAAATCGCAGGTTCGATCCACAAAAATTTATCTTATGAATATTTGTGTTTATTCTGTGTTCAGATGTTAAATGTATTTATGTATTATATTTGTGACTCCTCTGTTGACTGATGTCCGTAACACTAGTGATTTAAGGGTCGTCTTGGACTCAGGTGAGTGTGTATAAAAAATAATATATTTGAAAACGCGGCAAAAGTCCCCCTTTCTTGGAGAGGCATGTGTCAAACAGTGGACATTCTACCGCTTATTTATATTATAAGACAGGATTATTTGTAGATTATTTTAGCGAAGGCCGAATGATGCTAAGTTGGCTAAATGCTAGATCTTCCACGGAGTCAGTTGACAGTTAACAGAGAGAGAGTAGCTAAAAATTTTCATAAATTTCTAGACGAATAGATCCCCATAAAGAAATTTACGGATCGTAAATGCCTTATCATCATACGAGCCATTAGAAGTTCACGGCTGGACATAGGCCTCCCTATTAAAGGGGAATTTTGCCCATAATTGCCTCGCTGGGCAAGCGTGTTGGCGATCGCTGAGTGTAGCTTTCGCAATGGGATATCGCAGCCGATTCCCGCCCTGTGCATTTAAGCTACAATGTTTCATATGGGTATACCGCCATCTGTCGGTTTTGGTACCATAGTCGCCTCTTACGATTCCTGGTACAGGGGGAGGTACTATCGTACTCCGCCGGTACCTCACGGCAATGCCTTATGCAATAGGAAAAAATCAATACACACTTATAAGGCACCGAACGTGGCATTACGAAACCAGAAACAATAAAGAACATGATTAGGTAACCATTTTATGTCGCAGTACATTTGCTAGCTCCACCAAAAATATTAAGAACTATCAATCCTGAACTATCAGAATAATGGAATAAAATATAGTTTACGTTACTCGATAATAATGTAATTTAATATTACTGAGACAGTTTTTGATATCGTTTCAGTAGTTCTTAAGTTTATTTGTTAAAATTCGATTTTTTGTTTATTATTCGATTATTCGATTTATTACCTATACATTTTTTTATAACAATATAATACTGACTAGAATATCTGATAAGAATAGTACCTCTCTCAGTACCAGGTGTCTTAAGAGGAGACTGAGGTACCGGATCCGACAGATAGCGGTATATCCATCCGAAACAGCGCAGCTTAAATACTACAGGGTGGCGACGAGCAGCAGCATCCTCGCAGCATCTGCGATGGCCACCACGCCTGCCCAGCGCCGCAATTTTGGGCAAAAATCTCCCTATCTTAAGGAGGCCTATGTCCAACAGTGAATTTTTTATGGCTGATGTGACGAATATAACCTATGTGCTTTAGAAATATGTAACTTTCTATTGGTGAAAGAATTTCCAAATTTGGATCAGTAGTAAGACAATAATATTCAATTATAAATTATTTATACTTATTTGACGGGCCCAATGACACATTAGGTAGCGTCCCTGTGTTATACGCCAATAGGCGTGGGTTTGATTTCCACCACAGACAGTTAAGTGATAAATATTTGTGGCTGTTCTTTGTCAGGGTGGTATTTAAGTATTATTTTTGTAATCCCTCTGTTGTCTGATATCTGTAATACATATCTGTTGTCAGAGTCAGGTCAATGTATAAGATGTTACTTGTTAATTCACTTTACAGCAAAATTGAAAGGTTTGGTTGATGTGAAGAAATAATAACAAAAATAATATTAATATATCACATGAGGCATACTTTATGGTCATCTGCATTGGTATCTCACTCTCACCTATCTATACTTCAAAATAACAGTGTTTGTATTTCTGTGTTCCGGTTTATAGGTTGGGAGAGGCAGTGAAATTACTCGGTAATGTGACATAATACCTTTAAGTCACGAGGTTCGCAACGTGATATTACGAGCGTGTATAGATTGCGATTACTATCAACTTTATATTTATTTGTCAAACTGGTCTAACAAAAGAAAAGTTTGTAACAAAAGTTGTGGTATTTAAGCCGCATTTTTTCAAATCGATATACCGATACCTGTCGATTCCGGTACCTCGGTCGCCACTTACGACACCAGGTACATAGAGAGGTACTATTGTACTCCACCGGTACCCCACGGCTTTTTAGAAAGGTAAGTGTCATTCATACCTACTGAATGTAGTGTATACTGTTTATTTTAATTAAATAATGTAATTTCAATATTCCGTTGTAATGTAGCTTGATTGGCATGATAGATGTCAATATTGTAGCATCGCTCGAGCTTTTTATATTGACATTATAATTTGATATAAACATTGTTTACATCAGAAAGGTTTCACATACAAATTATATTACATAAAACCAGTGGCGTCCCACGGTTTCATCCGCATTAAGTTGTAGAATAAACCTAGTATCATTTGTGCTCCACCTTTATTAGTGCTAACGTGATGTTATATAGCTGGACTAACCAATACAAAAAGAATTTTTAAAATCGAACCACCGATTCCTGAGGTTAACGCGTTCGAACAAACAAACTCTTCAGCTTCATAATATTAATATAAATTTAAACAAATAACCAATAAAACTATTTAAATAAAACAATCGAGTTTTACAAATTGATTATAATTAAGTTATATCTAAAGGAATATCGCGCATTTTGTATACAAATAACATCTTTATAAACTTTTTTACATTAACTCTAATTGGGTCATATTTCATGTTTGTCCGTTCGCGCAATTACCTTACAACCAAAGAGCGGTACAAAAGTTTCATAATATACATTACCGTGAGGTACCGGCAGAGTAGAATAGTACCACCCCCGTACCAGGTGTCGTAGAGGCGATTAAGGTACCAGAACCTGTATGCAGATGGCTGTATATCCATCCAAAACAGTGTAGCTCAAATACACTGGGTGGAGTTGGGCATTATCATCTCCATCCCGAACGCTAAGTTCTACGACTGCCAACACACTTGCCCATCGCAGCAATTATGGGCAAAATTGCCTCTTTTTAGGTATATGTCCAACAGTGGACTTCCAATGGGTGATATGAAGATAATGATAATGAATATACTAGCTTAAGCTAACCTGAGAGCAGGGTCTGACGATCATACACTCAATCCATAGCCTGATGAAGGCAGCGAAGGGTCCAAAGGTCTCCATGATGTACGCGTAGTCCGCGCCGCTCAGGCGTATCATCGTGCCCAATTCAGCATAGCAGTATGCCCCAATCTGCAGAGGAATCACATAATGAATTTGGTAGACTTATTTCCCAGCAATTATTTCAATCCTAACAGAGAAGCAAGAAGATTAGGTTTAAAAGTACCAAAAAATTGTAAAGATTATTTTATTATCTGCTGTGAAGTACCGACGGAGTAGAATCGTACCTCCCACTGCACCAGGTTTCGTAAGAGGCGACTAAGATATCAGAACCAACAGATAGCGGTATATCCACCTCAAACAGTGCAGCTCAAATGCACAGCGCGCAATAATGGCGGCGGATGGGCAGCAGCTTCCCTTTCGCGAAAGCTGGCCGCTTGCCCAACGCCGCAAATATGAGCAAAAAACCTCCTTTTTTGGAGAGGCTTATGGACTTTCAATAGCTG
Organism: Heortia vitessoides; assembly: GCA_020976665.1. Classification (NCBI taxonomy): domain Eukaryota; kingdom Metazoa; phylum Arthropoda; class Insecta; order Lepidoptera; family Crambidae; genus Heortia; species Heortia vitessoides. The sequence continues at coordinate 10,781,596 of JACJUM010003317.1, forward strand.
GTATAATAATATTGATGAATTTATCTATTTATGAGGAAACCAATAGAGTATCAGGTTAAAAATAAAAATTCTTGCCCGATTTGCCAGAAATACCGTTATCAGACTACTTTACAATAGTAGTTGAAGCTATTATCAAAACTATACTCTATGGATACTGTTTATATGACGGGCAAATAACGCATTCCTAGTCTCATATTCAAACCCCAGTGTTATCGGAAGGGCAGAGCACTGTGCCACGTGTTGTAAGGCGCGATTGAGGCACCGGAGCCAGCAGATGGGGGAGCATCCATCCGAAACGGCATAGCTCAAATGCAATAGGGCTAGGATATGCAGCAGATTCACGTTGGTAAATTACGCCCTAAGATTGCCACTACGCCTGACAATTTTGAACTTCACAAAAATTTCACCTTTCTCGGGAAGGCCTTTGTGCCAGCAGTGTGCGTCATGCTAATATTTTTAGTGTGTATAGTCAATATAGTCTAGAAATAGATACGCCATCTAGTGGGTAAGTGTTAAAACTAACTACAAAATGTTTATTTCCCACAGCATCTCAAACATGGACCTGACTCCGTGTTAAGTCGCTTAAACCACTTGTGTTACGGACGTCAAACAAAAGAGAATTTACAAATATACTACCTAAATACATATATTAAATACCCAGACACAGAACAAACACACTATATTTGAAATGGGTGGGAATCGAACCCACGACCCTTGGTGCACAAGATAGGATCACTACCATCTGCGCCATTGGGCCCGTCGTATGATCATAGTGTTTGAATAAATGCCAATTTGTAGCAAACATCCAACTAGTTTTTTCCCTTGAAGAATAAAAAAACTTGCTGGCGAGCAATCAAGGGCACCTCCAAGGCGCGGACCTTTTATATACCCACTATCAATTTCCTGGTGCATTATCAAATATATTCGAGGCAATAACATCGAAATGAGATAACAGCTCACATTGTGTGACTGAGTAATGTGAATTCATTAGCAACATACGCTGATAATAGCTATTTATTAAACAATGATGTTAATAGTCTTACTTATGCTAAAAGCGTAGTACAGAATGAGACCACGAAAGAAAAAAGTGTTAGGGAAAAACGCGAAGACAAGACTTTTCAATTAAAATGATTCCTCATCTATTTCAGTTCACTTATTTAACAGATTTTACCAATCGAACTGAAGAGGTACTTATACAAGAGTGGTTGCAAAAATAAGTTAATAACATTTGTAACAAATACTTGTATTAATTGATTTGTGACAAATACTTGTATTTTGAAATTTTACTCTTTTCTTTTTCTTGTCATTTTTATTAAATTATCTTTGTTAATAATATAATTACAATTTTACTTAATAATATAATTTTAATTTTATTATTATTGTCATTGGCATTAACGAAATTGTGACATTCGGTTCGACCATAGACAATATAATCACTGGAGCCTATTACTTCGACAATTTATGTTTTCTTGATTACAGAGTCATTAAAAAAGTAGTATGTGTAAAGATTATGTTGAAAATACATATAATTAAAACTGGAGTGTCTGTTTGCAATATTAAAATAACTGCTTTTTACTACATGCATATGGATGTATAGACGGTACATATATATATTTTTTTCTTTTTAATTTTTGTCTGCCTGTTTGTTTGGGGTAGTCTCTGAAACGGCTGGAGTGATTTTGATGAAACTTACACTGGTAGATAGCTGATATAATAAGGAGTAACTCAGGCTATACAACATTACGCTACGACTAAGAGGAGCGGAGCATTAAACAAAAATGTAGCAATACAGGGTAAAAATATACGTTTTGAGAGCTTTCGTTACGTGCGCTGCGTAAACGAGTGAAATTACGCAAAAATTATGTAAGAGCGTAGTCAAAGTCGCGGGCTCAGCTAGTGTTTAATATATTTCTAGTCATATCAGCCCAATACAGTCCACCGTTAGACTTCGAGACGAGTTTGCTGTTGCCCATCCCCACATCTGTCGGATCTAGTACCTTTTTTGCCTCTTATGACACCTGGTACAGAGGCAGTTACTATTCTACTCTGCCGGTACCCAAACAGCTATAGTGTTTTTTTTACAATAAAAATTGCTCTACGCACTTCTGAATATCTAACCTATGACTTCTTCTCCGCATCAACTTCAACTGAGTCAAAGTTCACGTTTATCCGTTCTCGCTATATTTCTGGTCCAAGTGTATAAGTTTTATGATATCATTTTAAAAGCTACAACATAGGAAAAATATTTCCCGGTGGACTTGTTATAAACGACTTACACCATTAGAGTACAGCAGTATTGTCGACTAATGAAGCTGCCCTCGAGGGATGTCCACTCATTGCTAGCTATATTGGTTGTTAGTGGCGCCCCGCGGCTAAGCCAGCGTCGATCCTCGTTCCCATGAAAATAATCAATAATAAAAGTAACCTAAGCTTTTCCTCATAACATTAGCTACTTCTCAATAAAGTCCCGTTGAATTTGTTCCAACAATTTTCGAGATTAGGACGGGCCCGATGGCGCAGATGGTAGTGATCCTATCTTGTGCGATAATGGTCGCGAGTTCGATCTCCACCCAGGACAAATATTTATATAAAGATATTTCTCTTTGTTTGTGTCTGGGTGTTAAATATATGCATTTAAGTAGTATATATGTTATTCCTCTATTCTCAGATGTCTGTAATACAAGTGCTTTAAGCGTCTTCTGACGGAGTCAGGTCAGAGTTGAGATGTGGTGGACATTTATTATTATTATAATTTTTGTTTTTGCCAGATCAAACAGACAAACTTTTTAAAAATGGTTTTCTATGTATATACCGTATATTCACACTTCAAATTTTTTTATATGTATAGATTGTTATTTAGAACAGCTCGCCTTTAACACATTATGTTTTATAACAATACGCTTTCACCTTTTTTTAAATCTAACTAAGCTATACTATTAGTTATAGATAACACAATGGTAGTGCAATCCCTCGTCAAGAGAAAGATGTAGATTCGAGTCCCGCTCGAAGCCTGAGACGAGTTAAGTTTTTGTAGTAAATATTAAATAATCTTTAATTTAAATAGTCTAGTAATTTTTATAATAGTCTAGCCAAAAGTCTGCCTGAACTTGACATTAATTTTCACTCTTCCCGGGATTTTGTCATTGATAAAATCATTTGATGTCGTACGGTAAGATTGCTGATATTTGATTTTCAATGTTTGTGAATTTCTTTATTAATTTTACATCCACACTGAGTAATTATTACCTTTTTTTTTAAATATGAATAATTATGCATGATATTTTTGCCTGCAATTGTAAGAAAGTAATATTCATGTTATTTTTTTGTTATTTATTAAAAATTTCTTGTGACAGGCCTACCTGAATAAAGTATATTTGGGTTTGAGATTACAACAAAGACATAAAGTGCGCCATCTTCTTCTGAATGAAATTGGAATTCCGTTCAAGAGACAATTATCTTCTCTCGGGAATTTCTAAGGCGCTCACCACTTTGTTAATGAGACATTCCGGGAATTTCTGAGGTATTCAATAAAGAAAGTTATTTTCTTTAAGAAGACTCCCCGTCTTCCTGGTGTAGCGTTTGATAAAATGCGAAACCATTAATAAAATCTAATAAAATATTAATGTCAACAATTGCTATAGTGAATGCAGATACGTGTATATTTAATGTTTTTAAACGCTTTATTAAATATAAGCAATAAAATTTAATTGTTTTTTTTATACGAGATGGCAACTCTATGGTTTTTGTTACTGAGTGTTTTTGCTGTGATTGCGCTAAGAAAATTTAATAAGTTATTCTACTTTGATCAATGAATTGTTTACTATTAAAAACCCATACCCCAATACGCTTTATATTAGCATCAGCTATATGTTTGTAACTGACTCATTCGAAGTCGATTCTGACCTGGGACAGATTTTTTTTAAACTATTATATTTTCTTTAATATTAAGAATCGGAGCCAAAATAATATTTAGATAAGATTATCACATTATTCTGATTAGGAACCTCAGGGTGAAAGAAATTCCTCTGTGAAAGAGCAAGTGAAATCAGGCAGCCTGCGCATGCGTACCGTCTACCTAGTTTTCAGCTTAAGTATTCATCTAGCTAATCTTATTTCACAATAAATCGAACTGAAAAGTGATTTCTTTTTGTACCTAAGTGAATTAATGATAAACAAAAAATACTAGCAGCATTTTAAACAAACCGTGGGGTGCGTTGTGCCATATATTTCGTCCACTAGCAACCCGCGGTATTTTCAAAATACTTCTACTATTTATGGTTCATCATTATTTTTACTTTGTAATAATATTTTTTACTTTTTAGTTTCATAAAATACATCCAACTAAAAAGAAAAAAATATTATTGAAAAGCGTGCTTTTCAATAATATTTTTTAAAAAAATCTATTTTTATAATTTAGTTTAAAAAAATCTATTTTTTAAACTATGCTTTTTTATTATATTCTAGCCTAAAAGACATTTCCGTGTATTATTTATACTTACTTATATGTTTATCATGAAAATCACAATATTGTGACTATAAATTGAGTTCGTTTATTTTGTCCCTCAAGTTAGATCAAACTGTACACAGAAATCAAAAAATATTATTATCGGTTCAGTAGCTTCGAAGTTCATCCCGGACAAATACCGAGACCGAGGTAGACCCCGTAAAAAGGTCGTCTGCCGCCTAATAGCAGTGTTCGCATTGCTGTGTTGCGGTTTGAAGGGTGAGAGAGGCAGCGTCATAGTATCTTCAATTCAGTAGGCTAGCGACACACCAGTTATATCATTGTAATGAAACGAGTGTCTATACTGCGATCACATTTATCATCAAGCGGACCGTATGCTTGTTAGATGACTTCTTAACATGAAAAAATTTTCATATATAAAGACTGGTAGCAAGTGATAAGTGAACTCGAAAATATTTTAATCGATGATAACTTTATTTTCTGACATTTCTCTGAAAGAAGAGTGTCCCTTCGATAAATTCAAGGATGTTAGCGTAAATATACATACGGATACATAAAGTTACAAAAAAAGCTAAAAAATATATTTTGTTGATTTCAACAGCATAGCAGTCGTAAAACGCTAACCCTCTGCTGGACATAGGCCTCCCCAAAAAAGGGGGTTCTTAGCCACCGGTTCACGCCTACCCACAACCGGTACACGCCTGCCGCTAGGAATGCCATTGCTGTGGTGATGATGATCAATGGGATTCAATTTTACTATGTTCCCGGGTGAAGTCGGGGCGGGCTGCTTGTAATAGTATACTGCAATTGCTTGGATTGTTCTTTAAAGCATTTCAAAAGTCATTAAAAAATGATGAATAATTCGTTCTAATCAGTTCCTTAGAATCAAATTGAATGGGGCATACCATACTGAAGATTCCCGAAGCAATCCAGACCAGGAGACTGGCGTTCACTGAGCCAGTATTCTTCAGTACCCCAGTTGGGGACACGAAGATACCGCTTCCAATGATGGAGCCCACGATCACTGTGATGCCGTTCAGCAGCGACATCTTGGCTTCGAGGGCGCCTCCATCTTTGACCTCGGTTGGTGAGCCCGGGTCGGACTTAAGAGCCTCGCCTTCGCAGTCTTCCGATGCACCCTTTTTTGGTGACCTGTGAGAAAAATAGTAGTGATTACAAAACTGTCAAACGGTGAACTTCAGCACATGATGAGGAAATGTATTATTTTATCAGTTTTATACTTTGGTAAATGTTAATTTTATTATTAAATGATAATATTTTCTGACATTTTCGTATTTACAACATACAAAAACTACTCTTAACTTAAATTTTGTAATTTTTTTTGACGTTTCGGGCAAAAAATGTAAAAAGGTAAATAATTCGTTAATTGCGTTTTAAAGTCGTTAAAAGAGTAGTTTTATCACTATATAAAATTATATTAGAGGGTTAATTTCTATTTAGATAATATGTACTAGGAAATATTCTACTTTTATCAATACAGCCGAGATATTAGAGGTTACAGGCGTAAAAGGGTTGCGCTTTTTTTTCCGGACTTGACTTATTAATAAAAATCATCAGTTTTCTTTTTATTATATTCATCATATCAGCTAAAGGAGGTCCACAGCACGAACAAAGCCTTCTCAAGAAAGGTTACTTAGCCAATAATTGCCGCGCTGGGCAAGTGTGTTGGCAACCGCAGCGCGCAACTTTCGCGATGGGTATGCTGCTGCCCATCCCCACCCTGTGCACTTGAGCTACGCTGTTTTGAATACCGCCATCTGACGGTTCTGGTTGGTACCTTAGTCGCCTCTTACGATACCTGGTACAGAGGAAGGTACTACTCTACTCTACCGGTACATGTCATGTTTATTTTTTTATAATTAAATGTATGTCTAAACAAATGTCTGTGTTATGTTTCAGAAAAAATCTTTATGCACTTCTCCGCATTTTCTTTAACTGCGACAACTGTTGCCTCTGTATTCTTGTATTATGTACTCAATATTTTTTAAAGATTCATATTGCTGTTTATTATTATCATTGATATATAGATTCCTTGAGTCTTCGTCTAAAAATAGTACAGTCACACGGCGTTTGAATCAAACTATTCACACAACAACGACTTGTCGCGGATGTCATTTGATCCAATCTCGGTTCAAAAGACTCGTTAGAGCGTCGGACGCCGACTAGAGAATTATCTTCACTAAATGACTCTTCCGTCCTTGTGTTATCGTCTTGTGTATTGTACTAGTGGCGGGATTTGAATTTGATTCCATCATAAGTCTTCCGCTTTACACTAATCTTATTCAACGAGGTGGTCCACTCCGTACATGTGGTGTAAGTATTGGTTATATCGAAGTGGAAGGTGAGGTATCTGTACAAAATTTCACCTAACAACTATATATCGTATAACAATTGTTTTTTGATACACATATAAGGCTCGGTAGCGAAGATGGTAGTGATCCTATCGTATGTATGTGCCAAGGGTCGTGGGAACTATCTCCAAGCAGAACAAATATTTATTTCATGATATATATGTTTGTTCTGAGTTTGGGTTTTAAAAATATGTATTTAAGTATTATATTTGTAATTCCTCTATTGTCTGATGTCCGTAACAGCTTTAAGCGACTTACCACGGAGTCAGGTCAATGTATGAGATGTGTAAATTCTTCTTCACATATAGTTATTGTTCTTTGATGATAACGTTGCTTTTTATTGGGAAAATAATTTTTATAAACAGTTTTGTAGTTTTAGAAATTATCTGATACAAATGTGCAAAATTTATATACATTGTCCCATTTTTGGAAGAGACCTTAATTTCTTTAAAATATACAATATGGCCTATTTTAATCGGTGAAGATGTAGACATTTAATGGGTTTTAAAATCAAACTAGTGATATTTAATTTAAATCGTAACAATTAAACAAAGAAATAAATCTTTCCTTGTAATAATATTAATTTAGGTTTGCCCAGATGGTATTGTTGGGCATAGGTTTCTTTAAAAAGGTTTGTCTATCATGAATATGCCCGGCAGGTGATAACAATTGTAGAATATAGCTTTCATGCAAGGACGCTGCTTACCCCCGCCCTGTTGCATTAAAAACTACGCTGTACGCCGATATAGCGACATCTGTCGGTAGCAGTACCTCACTTGGTTCTTACAACACACATGATCTATTTACTATGACATTAGATGTACGAGTAGTTAGGAAAGAGATATGTAATTACAGTTCAAATACATTTAGATATTATAATAATAGTCAAATAAATTCACACGACATACATGGACCAGACTCCGAAATAATTAGATTAATCACTTGTGTTATGAATATCAGACAAGAGATAAATTACAATTACAACACCCAGACACAGAACAAAGTCATATGGTCTCTATATAACTGTTTATATGCTAAATGGTAAAAGCTAAAGTTAGCTATAGAAAATAATTCAATAAAATAGATAGGCAAACTAGTCACACTACGGTTTGGAAAAGGTTATCAACTTCGTAGCCGCTCCGTAGCACAGTACTACGAATTATCTACGCTACGAAATCCATAGGTGCAAAACCCCATGCAATTAATTCTCCGTTGGAAATATTTTCGAGCGATGTGACGGGTCGACTCTGTTGACCTCCATTTTTAACGCAAAAAAAATTGGTATAAATCCTTTTAGGCTAAAACTATTGTTAACTAACTATTATAAACCAGATGGAAGAGGTACCAAAGAAGAGCCAACAAAAATCGAGGATAGAATCGATGTATGAAAGGACTAACGCGAATAAAAGAAGTGAGAGAGGTATGCTAAGATCGTAGCAAGTGGAGATCCATAGTCTCTGCCTACCCCGGTGGGACACAGGTGTGATGTATGTATGTATTCAAATTCAATTTTTACTGAGTGATGACAATATTGAATAGAGTTTTATGTACCGCCCTTTAAGGGTAATAGGAACTTACTACCAGCTAGTTTAACTATAATATTTAATTTATTTAAACTAATGTAATAAAAGGTGAAGCTAAATGACTGACTGAAATATCAACGCAGGGCAAAAATTACAATGGTTAAAAACTTGAAATTTTGCACAGCGGTTCCTTTTGAAACGTGGGGAACCCTGAGAAAGGATTTTTGTAAAATCAACCTCAAAAGAGGTATAACAGGGGTGCAAACTTAGTAAGAAACTAAGATGTTTTTGAAGTTATTTAAATTAAATTCATGAAACACGTGTGAAATATTTTTTCTGAAATCATCCCTTAAGGGTAAAAGAGGGGTGCAAACTCTGTATAAAAGTTCTATGATGTTCAAAATTATTTCAATACAATGTTATATATATATAAGACTGACAGAAAAACAGAATTACATAGCCTACTTATCGAGGAAGATTATAGGTTATATAATATCACGCTATAGCATAAATGATACTAGGCTTATTTTTGTAACAGAAAAAAATAAAGTGGTGCAGACAATATATATACAAAATAGATAAACGTTATTACATTCATATTTGTATTTTTGTTTTGTATAAACACAATAAATACCAATGATATAAAAATATATCTATAAAATAACGTACATCAGAAATAGGGTTATAAAGTTAGAGAAGCAGCACCAGTAAATAAAGTACGGAGACAGCGTTTCAGGATACATTTGTTTTTATCCTATTCGTTACAAACAAATGCAACTGGGTTTAAGTAAGATGTCCTACAGCTTATAACGAGTCCACACGATCGATCAGAATGTTCAAAATATCCCGTAATTTCTAAATCCCGTCGAGTAAAAATGAATTTTGTAGTTTTAGTAATGGCTTACAAAATATAAAATCAAATATATGTACAGATGACAAGCCATATCCGTGCCAAGGTTCTATTGATCGGCTTAGTGACACAATTGGGGCATCTACCAGAGCCAAATGTACACCATGTTTATTTTGTGGCTATAACCTTTAGCTATATATTAAGAATATAGTGATATAATACAGAAATATAGTGCATTACAAGGGCCCGTTGGCGCAGATAGTAATGATCCTATATTGTGCGGCCGTGGGTTCGATACATGATAATATTTGTGTTTTTTTGTGTGTGGGTTTCAAATATTGTATTAAATGGATTAGTGATTTCTGTTTTCAGATGTCCGTAACACAAGTGCTTCAAGAGACTTATCACGGAGTCAGGTCGATGTAGGAGAGAAAATATATTGCCATCTAGTGTTCGAACATCGATAAAATCTTTAATATAAATTCAAATATTTGTAATGACAAATGTGATTTTTTTATTTTGTTGAAAGCAAATAATTAGAATACCATACAATACAAAATATATCAAATACGGAAGTCTTTATAACATAGGCCCTATGGAGCATTCGGTAGTACGTACAAGAGTTCAATCCCCACCCAGGACTAATATTTATGTAACTAATGTTTGTGTTTGTTCTGTGTCTGGGTGTTAAATATGAATTTCAGTATTATAATTGTAATAGCTCTGTTGTCTGACCACAAGGATATCACTAACGTGGTGCCAACGTTGTGACTTGAGGATATAATGCCACAATACCCAGTAGATTCACTGTGTCTCTCACCCTTCAGACCGGAACACCTGCCTTAATTGAGAACCGGTACCACTACACCAGGTCGTAAGAAGCGACTAAGGAACCCGAACCGAGAGATGGCGGTATATCCATTCAAAACAGTGCAGCTCAAATGCATAGGGATGGGTAGCAGCATTCAAATCGAGATAGCTGCGCTCTGTGATTGGCAACACGCGTGCCCAGCACATCAATTACGGGCAAAATACCTCCTTCCTTGCAGAGGCTATGTCCAGCAGTGGACTTCCAATAGCTGGTATGATGATTATGATGAATGACTTTATTTAATGGCGGTATATCCATCCGAAAAAGTGTATTCCCTGCAATCGCCACTCCTTGGTTGCCTCACAAAAGTTACAGGTACGATTCCCATATCATCACAAAAGTGTTTGTGATACCTCCGATATTTCTGGTTTCCAAGGCTAATACCAACTACCTAAATTAGGTGTAGGTCTCATAAGTAATATATTTATTTCTATTACATCTTTAAAACCGCGTTTTAATCGTGGTTTATTTAACTCTTACATCTTTAGTTGGACATTACAGGTACCTGTACTGCCCAAATGTTTTCACCATATAAAATAAAAAATAATATATGAAAGTTTTAATTTTTAATTTGCCCAATAAATATTTTGCTTGTGTAAAAATACCTTTCAACAAAAAACAAAACATTTAAAATTATATTTATATATAATTGTTTGATAACAAACAAACATGAAACAGACGCCAGTGATTTTAAATTGTACAGTTGACCTTTATTTTAGTTTATTAGTTTAGTTTCATTGTACAGAGTAGTATAAAACGGACAAAATTATCAGGCAATATATATACATAATATTATAGAAATCGTTATAATTATGTACAAGATACGAGACTGGTGCAACATCATCGGTTTATTTTGTGATTAATATTAAAGATGAGAGTTCGCGACCTTGATCTTTATCTATCAGCGACATTTAGCATAAACATTACGTAAAACCGACCGGTAATTTATGAACATTATCAGTTACATCTTGTTAGTATAGTTTGCTCTTGACACGATCAACTTGACAAGATCCTCAAAGCTTTTCTTGATAAATACTGTTGAAATATATACATAACTCATAGTAGTTTGGACCAATATAATACATTCTAACGTTGTTGCGTTTATTAGATCAATTCTACAACATTTTTTAGAGTGTTAATATTAATTTCATTTAAAAGTTTAAACATATCAAAAGTGCAAACAAATTAAAACATCGGACCTATACTACGTCCTTGAGGGACCCCATTTGGCTGAGCGCTAGTAAGGAACCCCTTTGTTGGCCGGCATTCTTTTGAGTGTACTCGTTTCGCCAACAATAGCGCAGCTGGGATTGCGTCCCTACCTATCATGTGATGTATATATCACATTCTAATGATTGAGATTCAAAGGTTCTTTTAAAAATGCAAAGTTTTGTTTGGTCATGACGAATTAGTAAAGTATCCAAATATTGATAGACCCTATGGCATGTTCCTATCGTGTGCGTGGTCGTGGTTTGGATATACATTTACGTGCTGAGTATTTGTTTGTTCTGCGTCTGGGTTTTAAATATGTGTACAAGTATTATATTCGTAATTCTTCTCTTTTCTAATGTCCTTGAATTGTTTAAGTAACTTATCTCAGATTTTATTAATATTTATTTCCCAACATATTAGTTCTGAACAATTAATTTCAGAATTATTTGAAATACTTCATCAGTGCTCCCAGTTTAACATCACCATGAGTGAAGTCGCTAACAGCTGTCTCACAATACTGAAATAGCTGCATATGTATATTGATGGGCCCGATGGCGCAGATTTGTAAAGTTACTTATTAATTGTAACATTTAGATCCTGATATAATAACATCTTTCATCATTGTTTTAATCTAAATAAATAAATAATAAAAATAAATTGACCTTTTCGCTTTTAATCATAAATATAAACAGCATTATCAATTATGTTAACATACCACGTTAACAAATATTCTAAACCATACTTTTAAGATTTCATTATGACGATTAGTGTCAGAGTACGGCGGCCACACCAAAATCTACTTTTATATTATATAGTATATAATGTAATAATCTTTAAAATTCATAAAGCTATAAAAAATGCTAAATCAAATCCAACTATGTCAATTAAGCGACCCACTGCCTCAAAATATAATGCGGATTATAATTATGCATTAATATGTCATAATAATGATTAGGCCACATTATGCTGCAAATCTTCTAGAAGTTATGCTAAAGTAATATTGCACAAAAAAAATCCCAAATTCATTAAGTCAATCTATATTAGGAAAGAAAGGGATCTCGTAGATTAAACATATGTTCTTTAAAATAGCTACGTTCGGTGAAAACTGTGATGAATGTTATCCTTAATTCATGAATTATAACGAAACCTTTGATCGGTTTATTTTTATTTGATCACATCAACATCTGTTTTATTGAATTCTAGCTGTACCCCACAGTTTCACTCGTTGCACTGTAGCGTGACGTTTAACATCACATAATAATTCTCAATAATTGGACTGTCAAACCGCAGTACCAATTAATTAATTCCGATTGATTCTTCCTAATATTCCACGCTCACACATTTCCACTTTCTGGACACGACTTCGTGTACTTTACTTTTGCGACCCTCGGGAACATTTCCCGGTTCAACAATAGCTTTTGTCCTTAAGGTTTCATATCTGGTACGGACAGACAGAAATACAGATAATGTTTGTATAGATTATCATAAAAATACAGTACTATGACCACACCTCAAAGACTACCACACCAATTAGTCCTGTAGCATCCGCATTCATCCACTTTGGCGGCAAAGTGTTGTGTTGCAGCTGTGTGCTGCTGCTGTTCAATGTCACCAATTTAACGAAGCTCAATGTCAGAACGGTTGCGGAAAGGAATGTTAACCTTTACATGAGGTAGACCTATTACAAAGATCGTTTGCATTGGTACCCTACTCTCACCTATTTCAACCGCCATATAGCAGTGTTACGTAAGGTACCAAAACCGACAGATGGCCGTATATCCAACGTACAGACATCGAGACAGCGTAACTCAAATGCACAGGGTGGGTATGAGCAGCAGCATCCCCGTCGCGAAAGCTGCGCTCTGCGATTGCCAACACGCTTGCACAGCGCGGCAATTATGGGCACAATTCCCCTTTTCCCTGGGGATGCCTATGTCCAGCAGTTGGATTTCTAATGGCTGTAATGATGATGATGATAGCAGTGCTCATATTGCTGTTCCGGTTTGAAGAGTGAAAAAGAAGCAATAAAATGAAAATTGGGTAAATGTGACATTGTATCTTCAGTTCACAGGGTTGATGACAAGCTAGTGATATCCTTGTGATGACACGAGCATCTATAGGCTGTGGTCACGTTCATACACGATCTTATTTAAATATATAAAAAATCGCGGAGACAGATGGTCGACACTAGCGCCATTTGGAGCGCTGTGAAAACTTTGTTACCGCTTTTAGGTTATTTGTCGTATGTAGTTACGGAACGTGTGTCACGTCGAAATGCCCGAAGTTGCCCACTGTTTCGGATCGAATTAACGATGTGGTAATTGTTTCGGACGCTGACCACCCTGGCTCAAGTGGGCCAAATGCTTCTTTCCACCAATGTGGTATATAAAAAGAAGAAAAAAATTACGACATAACCATCCGGAACAGTGTAGCTTAATTGCAACAGGGCGAAGATGGATTGGCAGCATTCCCGTAACGAAGCTCTGTAATTGCCACCACGGCTGGCTATATATATGGTTAAAAAAAATAAATATAAGAATCCTCCTTTCTTAGAGAAGCTTATGTCCAGCAGTGGATTTACAATGGCTCATATAATGATGATGACAATGATTTCTACTTCATCTTTATCGCCAATAATGGTACAACCGTTGCAGAAAATAACGAAATTACATACAACGATTTGGACCTACTTTTGTGAATGGGGTAGTTACCCTAAATATAGCGTAGCGGAATGGCATAACGAGGGGCTTGACGTATGAATGTATCCAGTCCGTTTGTTTGTTTGATCGGCGCTGGTTAAGTGCGTGAGGGTGGAAATGGCCTGTGTTGATTGAATGTCAGCGAAGGGAAGTTTAAACAATCGTTTGATATTTTTTTATATAAAAAAAATTACACAATCCTTCATACATTGAATACTCCAAAATAAATCGCCAAAAGCACTTGTGTTACTGTATCAGACAACATAGGAATCACAAACTTAAATACATATTTTTAATACCCAGACACAGAACAAAACCTGGGTGAACCAACGTTTAACCTGGGTGAGTATGGAATCCGTGACCCTTGATGCAAAATATAGGGACGCTACCTAGGAATTACTAAACTTTTAGATTTCTAGATTGGAGGAAGCAATAAAAATTAACATAATAAATACTAATATTATAAATGCGAAAGTCTGTCCGTCTGTTCATCTTTATTTTTGTTGAGCTTTCTCAACAAAACCAGTGGATAGATTTCGCAGAATTTTGGTATGCTTTATTATGATCCCGGATAAGTCACAAACCGCGATTTAAATAAAAGTACACATGGCAAAATACCAGAGGTTACAAATAAGTCAGTCCCCGTAGTATGAAATCTGAAATAACACACTATTTAGAAGGTAAAAAAACGAAGTCTTTCAGGCCTTCTATGTCTATTTACTTCTCCTACTTTTACTAACGGACGAGAGAAAAACTATATAATTTATTTGCTATTCAAACCATGCAAATGCAATCTGCATAATTAGGCTGCATAAAATAATATGTGTATTTGACCTTTTAACGAATCTAATTGAATAATGAATATGTCTCACCTCGATATCTTATTTGTCATTTTTACAAATATGTAAACGTGTCACATAAAATGTGTATTGAAATTGTATAAACCTCAATTAAAACTGACGAACGCATGCAGACATTTGGGCGGGAATGCTGGGGTCACTGTGGGGTCGCGGGATCAGATCGATCCGGTCACGTGGCTGACGCAAACTACGCCTGATGCCAGGAATTTAAAAAAGTTTTTAGGTGAGAATATATTTTATTTCTGTCCACGCCTAAAGCTAAATAAAGTATTATAGTAAAACAATTTATTACATATAAAAGCAAAAGTGAATACTTCATGGACTCTCCCAACAAGGGACCCTACAGCAGGAGCTTATCGATCCACCCACGTGGCATGCTAGGACTGCGGAATGACGCCGTCGCCTAGGACCGCGAAGTTCGAAAGTTTGCATAGTTGACAGCGCGCGCAAATTTCTTTTACTCTCTTAAATTGTAAGATGATTATTAAAACGTAAATATTATATTAAAATTCATTTACAGATTTTCTTTACGGGAATATTAGGTTCATTGCAAAGTAGGTAAATTGGATCGATCCCGCTACGTGGACGACCGGGATTCGGCTGAATGACGCCATCGCTTAGAACCGCGAAGTTTAAAAAAGTTTGACAGACCGCGCCATTTGCATTTAGTCTCTAAAATTGACAGATAATGCTTTAAACTTATAAAAAAAAACCTTCTAATATATACAATTCTCGTGTCACTCTTTTAGTTACTATATTCCTCCGAAACGGCTTGACCGATTCTTATTAATTTTATATGCATATTCTGTAGGTCTGAAAATCGGCCGCTATCTATTTTTCATACCCCTAATTGATAAGGGTTATCAAACACTCACTTTTTTTTTTAATTTGGCATTAAAAAATGCATACGGCTTTAAATGTTCACTCTTCTATCACCAACCTCTATTTTTTCATGGTCATTTTAGTAATGTTATATAATTTAATTAGCAGAACAACGTTTGCGGGACAGCTAGTTATTTTATATTTGTATTCCCAATGGTGGAAAATGTATGAATGTAAGAGATGTAGCGGGGTAGCGGAGAATGATCGATCTACCACGTATCAGGAACTCGGCTGATGCAATCGTTGCGCATAAAGTCGGGAAATTAAAAAACTTATGCGCGACAACCAGTCTACTTAAATAGTTCTTAACAAACAAGTAGTGTATGTACAATACAATATGGCTAGCTTTAGCTATGCTGAAGCAATCAAAATAAATGAAGTGCATAATCGATCAAGGTTTAAAGATGTGTTTACAAGCTAAACATGTTAAGTAAGTTAAGAACTTTGAAATACACAATAGGCTGCGATTCTTAAAGAGTGTTTTGCCATGAAGTACCGGCAGTATTAAACCTCCCACTGCACTAGGTGTCGTATAGCGGTATATCCAACCGAAACAGTGCAGCTCAATTGCACAGGGCGGGGATGGGCAGCAGCATCCTCGTCGCGGCAGCTGGGCTCTGCGAATGCCACGCTTGCCCAGCACAGCAATTATGGGCAAAAAACCTCCTCTCTTGAAGAGGCTTATGGCCAGTAGCAGACTACCAATCGATGGAACCCTAGGTGTTAAATCGACAAGTCAAAAGAGTTTCGTGTTTATTACTAAATTGTTTGTACTAAAATTAGGAAGCAACACAAAAGTATCAGATATGCCAAAAATGAAAAGCTTACAAAAATTATACGTAATAGGTAGGTTACATTATGCCACAGTAAGAATCATTGATATTTTGTGTTCTGATTTTGAATTACAGTATTTTTTTTAATCCTAAGGTTTGCCGGTTGTTGTTCTGACTTATAAGTCTGAGAACAATTGCGGTCTAATATTTCACATTTCGATAAAAGTCAGTAAAATTACCCAAAAGCAAGTTTTACAAAGAGAACAATTACTTTTTATTAAATTTTAATAGAGTTCACACCCATATAAGTTTTTTTTTTTTACATTTTAAATAAATGATATACCTTCGGGGTTCACTTTGCAATTATTACTAGCTATACCGATTGCGTTCATATAAAAGTATTTACTCATGTAATCGGACACTAATCTCACATCCCAGTTTTGGGGTGACCAAGACGGTGGGGACGCATGGAGCCGCGAGGGGTAAAGTGGGGGGTTGGGACGCAATCGATCGATCCCGGCCACGTGTTCTCAGCCTCCCGGCTGACGAAATAACGGCACGCGGTTGACGTTTGCCGGTAAAAGCCGGCGAAGCTGGTCCCGTTCACAGCGAATTAAAGAGAAATCCTTTACGAATTACAACGATTAAGTCTTCTTTTTGAAACATGTTTTCGCCTTTGTTTCATGATAGAAAATTTTCATAAATATTCACGGTTTCCCAGTATCCTTACGAATTCATCAACATCATAGTAGCGATAAAACGTACATGGAGATCATCATCAAGCCGAGAGGTACCGGCAGAATAGAACAGTACCTCCCCCTGTACCAGGTGTCGTAAATGGTGACTAAGGTACCAGAACCGACAGATGGTGGTATATCCATCCAAAACAATGCAGTTCAAATGCACTGGGTGAGGATACACTTCCCAATGATGGTCATAATGTCCCCTTTCTTGAGGAGGCCTATGTCCAGCAGTGGACTTTCAATGGTTGGTATGATGATGATGATAACATCGATTGAACGTCCACAGAAGGACATAAGCCTCTTCAATTAAGTGAGATTATTAACGTGGTGGCAATCGTAAGGCGATCACCCCAACCAATATGTTGCTACTCATCCCTGCCCCGTTACATTTGGGATATACGACAACTGGTACACGGGGACATACTATTCTACTATGCTGGTACCCCAGGGTTATATTGTAGTTGGATGTGTAACGTTGCGCTTGCCGGTGTGTGGTCACCATTCCAAAACCTTATGATCTCACCGGCCGTCGGTTCTGCGTCCTATGTGCCCATTGCCAGCAGCTTAGTTTCTTTCACGGATCATCTCATTCCTGATTCGATAACGCAAAGAGACTCCATTGCCTTCCCCATACCTGGTTACTTCTTGACTAGGAAGGACCGTGGTGAGACACTACACTTCAATCCCTCTCATCGAAGGCATCGGTCCAGTTCTCTTTCGACGACCACGCAATTTAATTCCTTGGTTGAATGTTAGTTTGCAGTGGCGAAGACTGTTTTCTCTTTCGTTCTTCCTTCGTTGCGTTATCTTTCATAATAAGTTACTCAAATTTGAGATAAGCGATTTTTCCCTTCTTTCCTTCTTCCTCCAACACAGGGAGCAGCTCTTTTCTTCTTTCTAAAACTTCTACCATACAAATTATTATTTTTTCTTAATTTTCAGTGTTGTTCGTCATCAAATTCAATTGCATGCTGTATGCAATACCTTCATACATATGTTTGAGATACTTAGAGATATAAAGTCCCGCTGATCCTGATGATTCAGATGGGGTGAGGGGTAGAGGGACATAATTGGGTTCGTTTATAAGGACGGCGGATGTGCCAAACCGTAACTAATCAGAATTTGACATTTGAGGGTATAAAAAACGTATATATAATACGAAATTGTGACGAGGATTAAAGTATATAGGTACAGGTCGTGTCGATAGCAACGTAATACGTAAACAATCAACGCGCTAGGTCAAATGTTATCTTCGCACATGTGTTCAATAAAACTGGCAACAGTTATTATTTGATGTATTTATGATAGTTTTGGAATAAAGGAAATACCTACGTAATCTGGTTTGCCACATTATCGTCATGACTCTGATGCGAACAAAGTTCAAATAAGGATCAACGAACGAATAGTAATAAACAAAATTCAAAAATGGAATTATTAATTCTTATAGATTTCAATTTTGATTCCAATTTCGAATGATGTTTTCTTTTGTTCTGACGTTTTTTTTATATCACTAACTTTGACAAACAAGGATAGGTTTTGCGTGATGGCCAGCACGACTTTGATTAGCTCGGCAATTATGGTCAAAATTCCCCCTTTGGGGAGGCTTATCTTCAACAGTGGACTTCCAATGTCAGATATGATGAGCCAATGCATAAATATTAAATAATTTATCATTTAATTCAAATTAATATACAGAGACACTTGTTTGATTGACTAGATGAAGGAATGAAAAAATCTTCTCTTGAATATTATAAGTAGATATTTAAGACATGTGCCTATATTGTTTTCTGACATTTACGCGTTCACTATTCTCTACAAACTTTGCGGCAACTTAATCTTAAAAACTGTTTCCGTAAGGTACGAAAATACGAAAAACGTTGAACAAAAAATGTTAAATGTTGATTAAACTACGTTCTAAAGCCTGTGCATATATTTATATATTTTCCATCAAGATCACGGTTAATCGACACAACTAAATATGAATATTTAATAATTACCTATCATCATCTCATATCGTCCTATTGAAGATTATATATTTAGGCACAATCAGGTATGTTTGTAGCGTTAAATTAAAATAGTATGGCGATAATTATATTCTCTGTTGCCAATTTTGTTCTTCTTGTAATAAAGAAATTTAAATTAGATACTTTTGTTTAGAAATAACTGGTCCATCGCAATTTTACGATTGTCTATAAGTTACGGTTAATGGGTTGACTAGCGAACAAATTTAAATAAAATTCAGCATATAAATACCTTTAATCATGTCCTCAAAAAATCTCTTAGATGACTATGAGGAGAAAACTACTCAAACGGAGTCACGCGGAAAGCCAGTGAAAAGTATAAACGATACGAACTGAGACTTGCCATTTGAAGAATATGCAATAAGTAAACAGGTCAGTATTACTTAAAACACATATTTCAAAGTGGTAATTCACAAGTAGAACTTACAAAATCAATCAGCCACATAATTGAGTATAATTTCTGATTCGCACCGCATCGCAAGCTTTACGTTAAGTTTCGTCATTTTACCAGAAGTCATTATTTCATTTGCTTCTTCCTTTTGCCGAACGAAGACAGGAAAAAGTAATAACAATAAAACTATTTTATTCTTGGTTTATATACGAGCGTTTATTATTTCATTTAATAATATGTAGTAAACTGGTTGTATGTATGTTGAAAGATACGACTCAATATATGTTTAAAATATATTAATGGAATTTAAATTAAAAAAAAATTTAAAGTATAAATATTTATTCATTTTATTTCTATGCTGATTATTTTTTTTACAGTAACTCTGGTACCAACACGCGCAATAAGTGTGAAAAAGTTTATGAAATATATTTATATTATTAATTATATAAGTTTACTTTTTAATATTAATTATAATACCAATTGTATTATAATTAATATTAAAAAATAAATTACTCTACTCTACACCAACGAAATGGAGCTTTGATTGCAAGCTTTGCAAAATGTCAAAGGTCAACAATTATGTTAACATTAACCTTTCAATAAAAAAATCTAAAGAACTTACATCTCGTTGACTTGCTTTTCTTTATCAAATCCCAAAAGAAATTCTTTAAAAAAAAGTCACTGCACTGATTTTCCCGCCTTTTTAGAAGAGCGCGACTTAGCCCGCCAAGATGGGCTGCTAGACTGCCGCGCGCCGGCAGCGAGCGAGATGGCAGATCAAATCTCATATGTGAAACAGAGATGACGCATTTCGTATTGAACGCCAAAATGAGATAGGGGTGGAAATTCAGATCCTGTTTTTGCAAAAAACAAGTTATGAGTTTTTAATCCCTTGCCTGCATGTCGCTCAATTTTTTATTTGTTCTATTGTAGAAATTTTTTTATGCTCATGCAATACGCGTGAGATTAAGAAATAATAATAAGAATATTCGCAATCATACAATCTAAAATGTTTATTTCTATTATATTAACATTTATGAAAACGCAATGGCATATATAATATTAATTAAATTGTATTTAATCATCCTCCATTATTTTGAAGACCACTCAGAACCTAATTTGAACTAATGTAAAAGTTAAGTTGCTCTAACAATTGCAAGTTAACTTTAATATTAGAAACTTAAAAAATAACTAGTTTTTGTTATTCCCTGCTTATTCATTGAAGGAATTAAAAGTAAAGTATTTCATACAGCTTCCGATCAATTGGTTAGTAGTTGGTCGGAAGCTTTACTAAATATTTTACGATTGTCCTAAATTCTATTTCCTACTATGAATGTACCAATTGTGCAATTAAATTAAAATACCATGAAGTTTTGGAAAGAAAAAGAAACAGACACATACTAATGTGCCTGTATCAGCAAAAGGATAGTGTGTTCTATCTGTAAGTATAAGCAATTGGTCATATTCATTTTAAAGAATGATTCTGTATTTTTAGCAGATCCTTGAGTAATTATAAATTGTATACCCACTATGTCCCACAATTTTCTTTGATTTGATTTGGAATTCTTATGGTCAATTACTTTAGAATTTATGTTCCAGTCTTATAAGTCACTTCATTGTACTAGTTTATGAAAGACCAATCGATTTATTGATTAAAATTAAGTTATTATACAAAAGTACAAAACTTTCTGAAATTAAAGCTGTATGGAGTACAAAGCCTTGTTGTAACTAAAAACCATAAATTCAGTCAGCTGTTTGTCATTTACTGTCACTGACAACAATTCAGTCATTTAGTTAAATTTAAAATTTATTTAAGACAATGAATGATTATGGAAGAATTTTGGTACTGTATGGAAGCCAAACGTTTACGGCTAAAGAAATTGCAGAGAGAATATGGCGGTGCACAAAGGTTTTGGGATTCAAGGGTCCTGTACAAGCAATGGACGAATACCCAATTTCTAAGCTGATTAATGAAGTTTTTGTGATTTTTGTGTGTGCTACGACTGGTCAAGGCGAAGAGCCGGACAACATGAAAAAATTCTGGAAGTTTCTGCTACGAAAAAACTTGCCTTCCAATTCTTTGATGAAGTTGAAGTATGGAGTTATAGGGTTGGGTGATTCGTCGTACGCCAAGTTCAATTTTGTCGGTAAAAGGTTACATAAACGATTAATGCAGTTGGGAGCGACGCCTTTACTTGATATTGGTAATTATCATTCATAACTCTGCATCATATCATCCATTGAAAGTCCACTGCTGGACATAGGCCTGCACCAACAGGGGGAATTTCACCCATAATTGCCTCCGTAGGCAAGAGTGTTGGCAATCACCAAGCACAGCTTTCGCGATAGGCATGCTGCTGCCCGTCCCTGCAGTGTGGGTTTAAGCTGCACTGTTACGGATCGGTATACCTCCACCTATCAGTTCTGACACCTTAGTCGCCTCTTTACTACACCTGGTACAGATATAGGTGTATTTCTCTTACGGTACTATTCAACTCTCACAGTATCAGCATATAATACTTACCAATTTGTTATATTTGTCATGTATTTATAAAATAAATATAATTTACATTATATAGAATTTCACAATCAACTTTTGTTCACATTTGTTTTATCTTTTAAGGACTCTGTGACTACCAACATGACTTGGGCCATGATGCTGTGCTGATTCCATGGATGAAGAACTTCTACAAAATCCTCCAAACCTATTATTCAGATATCAAAACTGACAACTTATCCACCAGTTTTGTGCCTCGATGGAAAGTATCACTGGCGAAAGATAATATTGAACAAAATATACCAGGACTTAGTGAAGATATATATTTTTCAAAAGGCTGCAAAGATAGTTTTGTTGATAGTGAATTATTTGAAGTAGACAAAAATGTGAGGACCACAGATGAATCACATTTTCAAGTAAGTACATATATGGATATGAAGGTAGTGAGAAAACATTTGGTCATTGTATAAGTTTCCACTGAAGGCCCATAGCATATAGTTGGCATTGCCTATATGGTGATGAGGATGTGAATCAAGACAAAGATAAGAGTTTGAAAATATGATAATACGAGGGTCCATAAGCTGCTGTATGCCTAAAAAAATTAGGGTCATTTATATGTTTGTCAACATAATCACATACATAAGCATAGAGCTAACATTGTTAATTTTTCTTCTTTTTTAACCCTCTTTGGTTAATTTTTGAGCACAAAGAATAAGAAATTAGAAAATAGTAAATTTTATACTCCAGACTGCAACAAGATTACAATTTCAGGATGTACGATTAATCACACTTAAGACTACAAACAATATGGTTTTGAACTATAAACCAGGGGATATTTTTAATATCAGGCCACGTAACTGCAAGGAAGATGTTGATGACCTGTTTGGAATATTTCAGACTCATAATATTGATATCAAGCCCCATTACAAGTTAATTGTGCAAGAGTGTCATGAAGGTATTTATTTTCTTATTAATTATAATTAAACAATATCTATACTAAATTAACTACGGTACAAATCAGAAGAAATCTTTTTTTCATAAACATTGATGGAGGTTCTTATTTCTTATTTAACCTTACGTAAATCGAAACGCAAAGTTTCAATGTCAAACAACACGTGTTTATCTGTCAACGTCAATTTTGTTTTACTTCGAAACTACGAACGGAGTGCGTGCGAAATTATGTTCTTAGCTTAAATTTATTGTATAACAACATTTGAATACACAAAACATAATGCTTAGGCGGCAGGCGCGTTTGCGCCGCGAGTACTTGTACAGAAAATCTGTGGAAGATAAACAAAAAAGTATTCAAGCCAAGAAAGATCAACTTAAGCGGAGTTTAGAAGAGAATATACCGATACATGGAGATCTGAGAAAAGAGGCGCTTGCACTTCAAAAAAGAATCGAATTCGAAGACAAGGGTAAGTCGTTGTTAAATTTCAAATCCGGATCAGTGTTTTTGTTTTAATACATAACCTTACTTTAGTTCGTGTTTATTGTACTAAATACATCGGGATGACTTTATTTTTGTTTATTTGTCATGTCTTTATATGGATTCCTTTTTCTAATTTTCATTTACAATTAATATTTTTTACTCATCTCTTAAGCATGGATATACTTCTCTCATATCAGCCTATCAGCTTGTTATAATCTGCTTTTATTGCTTGATTTGTTTGTCACGTTTAAAGTAAACAGATAATATTTCATCATTGATTCGTTTCAGGTCCTGAAAGAGCTGCCGTCATAGGTGGGTTTAGTGGTGGTGCAAACACACTCAGCTCCCAAGATGATGAGTATAGATATGCCGGTGTTGAGGACCCGAAGATCATGCTCACTACCTCAAGAGACCCCAGTGCCCGGCTCAAGATGTTTGTTAAAGAACTTAGGTGAGTCTCATATCTGTGTATTGTATGAATGGATTCTATGGACGAAATTAAATGTATTGATTGTATTTTATTGAATAATGAAAATAAACAAATTTACATATAGTATTTAAATAGCAGACCCTACAAAATTGTGCTTTATATACCTTTGTTTATCATAAAATAATTATGGTGACTATAAATTAAGATATGAATTATCCTATCCCTTAAGTTAGATCAAACAAGCAAGTTTCAAAAAAGAAATATTAAAAATGGTCTAGTACTTAAGAAGTTCATCTAAGACAAACATTGACTTGTAATATCTCAAAATGGTCTTAATAGACAAAAGTCTCATACATCTTTTAGTTTTTTGTCAGAAAAATGTAACAAACCTTATTTCAGATATTATTAAAAAATAATTGTTACAACCAATCTGCCATGTTATTGTTTATTTGGTTTTAGGTTAATATTCCCAAACAGTCAAAGAATGAACCGTGGTGGATATGAGATGTCTCAGTTGATTCATGCCTGCAGAGCCAATGAAGTTACAGACTTCATTGTTGTACATGAACATAGAGGAGTCCCTGACAGCTTGGTATGTAACTTGAAAACATTAAAAATAGATTTAGTAATTGCTGAATCATAAAGGAACTTTGTGTTTTAAATTTATTATTCATAAAACTTGAAATATTGTTTAAAACTGTATGTTTTTAAGAGGCTAGTTTTAAAAAGGCCTCATTATTTTACCTATTTAAACTAAGTATCCTAGGCTA
Source organism: Heortia vitessoides (assembly GCA_020976665.1). Lineage (NCBI taxonomy): Eukaryota > Metazoa > Arthropoda > Insecta > Lepidoptera > Crambidae > Heortia > Heortia vitessoides. The sequence continues at coordinate 10,806,387 of JACJUM010003317.1, forward strand.
TATTAATATAAATATCTTCAGTACCAATTTGTTTAAATAACTTATAACCTCCCAACATCTCTGGCAATATAAAAGTGGTTGCTGGTTGGCCTACAAAAATAGATTTTTTTAAATTTTAATTCCCGAATACATTGGAGCCAATGATAACAGTGATGTAATTTATTTTTAGGTAATAAGCCATTTACCATATGGACCAACAGTTTCATTCACCCTGTCCGGAGTGGTGATGAGGCATGACATTCCAGACATTGGCCCCATGAGTGAACAGTACCCCCATCTGATATTCCACAACTTCAAATCTGATCTGGGTAACTTTACTTTTAAAGTATTAGATAATGTAATAAATTTACACAGCTGACTCTGAGATAGACTTATCTGCTTAATGCACATGTTTTTGGACATGGACAACAGAGAGATTGCAAATGTAATAAATATGTAAAATTTAAAAACATATTTAACACCCAGACATAGGACAAATGCAAATATTCATCATATAAATATTGCTGTGAAGCTACTCTCTGTGATTGCCACAATGCCTGACCATAGTGGCAATTATGGGCAAAATTTTCTCTTCTTGGCGAACCCTAGCCTAGTATATATATCCTGCGGCTAATGTGATGATGATAATGATTTTATGAAATGTAAAGATGAAAATATAATACATAATATAGGTCATAATAACAGGGTGCTAATAGATATGATTACCTTTTCAGGTTTAAGGACAATGAGCATATTAAAGTATCTGTTTCCGGTGCCAAAAGCAGACTCCAAGAGAGTTATCACATTTGCAAACAATGACGACTATGTATGTTTCAGACAACACACATACAGAAAGGTAATTAACAAATGTATACATATATTTGGGAGGGATTTTGTTATCTATAGAAAGTTATATCATTGTTTTATAACATAAAGAGAAGTTTATACATGCACCTAATCAAAACAATCACAAAAAATATTACTGGATGTAGACCTCTAACAAAGGTTGTCTGCATTGGTACCTCACTCACCTATTACTATTCGCAAACAGCAGTGTTTGCAATGCTGTGTTCCAGTTTGAATTGTGAGCAAGGTAGTGAAATTACTGGGTTGATGACGCTAGTGATATCCTTATGGTAATACGAGCGTCTATAGGCTGCTTTGATGCTTACTATCACGCGGACCATATAACTATTTTATGATACCCACAGGCCGGGAAAAACATAGAGCTGACTGAGATTGGTCCTCGCTTTCAAATGAAACTGTATGAAATAAAGCTGGGCACCATCGACGCTCTAGACGCGGCCGACACCGAATGGGCACTCCGGCCTTACATGAACACTGCGGGCAAGAGGAGGTTCCTTAGCGATGAGGATGGATGGCAGGAAGAGGAATAATACAATATACTTTGACTAAAACCTGCTTTGTTTTATTTACACTATTCAAAATAAATATAATCGATAACCTTTTAAAACTTAGTTTTTAAGTTGGTATTTTGATTTGTTTTGTAATATACATTTCTTTTTCGCTTTTTTATTTCAGTAGGTACATGTAATTATTCAAATTTTTTTTACTCTTGATGTATAGTTTTTAAGTTGACTGGTTGCTAGTTTATTATAATGTGCATGCAAACATTCTAGTGGAGTCACAGCTGGCCAAGATACCATAGATTTTAAGAGGGAGTTTTGTTGTGCCCAAAATATTAAATATATGATAAAATTTGTGGTTGCTCAGCGCAAAACTCGTTACGGCTTGACTAATTCGGCAATTTTCTTTGTGGTTTGCTTAACATGGGTAAAATGGTTTTAATGAAGAGAAAAATAATGATAAAATATTATTCTGTGCGTGGTTTTTGATATTTTTTACCTTCTCTTGAACAAAACAATACTATTGTTTCTGTCATACTCAATCTAAACAGAACAAATACAAACGAGATCAACAAGACAACACCCAGACGAAGTCAGGGTAGGCTGCTAGCTGCTTCAATATAAATTATATTGTCAATAAAACAAAAAATTTAAGTACTAAAATCTGTTTTCATTACAACAACCCTGTTCTCCTTAAAATCGGGTTCTAAACTTTAAAGGTAACGGTTCATCAACGAAACGCCTTGTATTTGATGGTAATCCATATCAAATGATACAATCAACGCTGATATTTGTATAAGAACATTTTTTCTTTACTCCTCATCATAACAGCCGTTGGAAGTCCAGTTGGACATAGGCCTCCCCAAGAAAGGAGGAACTTTGCCCATAATTGCTGCACTAGGCAAGAGTGTTGGCAATTGCAGAGCGCAGCTTACCCGATTGGGGAACTGCTGCCCATCCCCGCCCTGTGCATTTGAGCTACACTGTTCTTGATGCGCCATCTGTCGGTTCTGGGACATTAGTTGCATCTTAGTTCTCTCCCCTCACGACAATTTTCTTTATTATGTCGGAATTTCTCTGACTTTATTCCACTAATTTATTTAACTACCTACCAATTTAGCTATAGTAATGAATTATTACAAAAATTTACAAACCACTATTACAAAAATTGTAATAATGGTACTAAAAAATAATAATAATGGCGTAGGATGTTATTGTTGACGGAAACCTAATGACTATTTTATGGAACCTCTGGGTTCTGCGGAACCCGCTTTGGATTTTAGATTTTTTTGAAGAACAATTAGCTAACCCTAACGACAGCCACTCGAGGTCCGGCCTCGGATGGCTCGATGGCGCAGATGGTAGAGCTCCAACCTTGGGGGCCAAAGGTGGGTTTGATCCCCACCCAGGACTAATATTTATATGATGATATTTGTGTTTGTTCCGTGTCTGGGTATTGATTATATGTATCTAAATATTATAGTTGTGATTCTTCTGTTATCTGATGTACATAACACAAGTGCTTTAAGAGACGTTTCACGGAGTCAGGTCACTGTATGAGATGTTGTGTGAATATATTTATTTATATTATTATACAGGCGTCCTCGAGTAATAATTTTAACCTAATATGAAGCTATGGCATTAAACAGAACATAAAAGGAAACATACAGATATCTGTGAGGTACCGGCAGAGTAGATTAGTACCTCCCCCTATACCAGGTGTCGTAAGAGGCGACTTTGGTATCGGAACTGACAGATGCGGTATTTCCATCCGAGACAGTGTAACTCAAATGCAAAGGTGGGGATGGGCAGCAGCATCCCTGTCGCAAAAGTTGCGCTCCGCGATTGCCAACACTCTTGCCTAGCGCGGCAATCGAATTTCTGTCTCTCCTCTTTGTGCGATCGAATCAGGAATGAGGAGATTCGTGGACACAGGCTGCATACAACAGGTCCTACTGGAGATTACTTGCCTATGTCCAGCAGTGGACGTCTTATGAAGATAATGATCATGAAATTAACTCAATCCGCTTGAAAATATTTCCAAGTTGTTAGTTGACTATTACCTAATTTTCCACTTGTTCGCCTTTACCTTTCGGCATTTTATTGTCACTTTTGAGTATACCTTGGATAGTATAAGAGTCAACAACATTACGAAACGAATTATTTCTTTCCAGACATGCCCGTTCCAGACTTCCTTAAAACACCATTGACAATGTACGAAATAGCTGAACAATACTGGGACCTCAAAGCTTACCCGACTCAATACGTGTTTTCCCTTCTCGCGCTGGTGTCGGACGATAAGTTAGAAAGGGACAAGTGTAGAGAGCTCAGCTCGCCCGAGGGTCAAGAAGACTGGTTGAATTATTGTAGAAGACCGCGACGGACGATCATTGAGGTAAGTCGAACACTGAAATCTATTATTTAAGATAATATTTTCTAGGAAAATTCAACTTGTCTCAGGCTTCAGGAGGGACTTGAACCTGCATGTTTCCCATGCCGGGGGACTGCAATACCGTTATACTGCCGAGACCTCACTATTCTAATATTAAGGATATGATTTTTTTGTATGTTTTTAGGATTTATAAGCGACATCTTCATCAATTAACATAAGATATATCTAATAAATAAAATTCTCGCGTGCGTGTTAGTTACCATACTTATCCGAAACGGCTTGACCGATTCCTATAATTTTTTTTATGCATATTCTCTAGATCGGGGAATCGGCTACTAAGTATCTATTTTTCAAACCGAAGTGATCAGGGGTGTTTATCCCAAAATTTTTTTTTTATTTATTTAATAGATTTTTTAATTATGTGGCATTAAATAAATACGTACTATTACTAAATTTTCACCCTTCTATCACCAACCCCTAATTTTTAATAATCATTTTAATAGTTTTATATAAATGGCAGAACAACGTTCGCTGGGACAGCAGTTATATTTAAAAAAATGAGGTTGCTACTGAAAATGGTACAATATAATGCAAAATTTGTATTTTTGTAACGAATAAACTCCAAAACTCCTAGTGTTCATTTTTGTGCTCAAATGTCAGCGCCACTTCTTCAATGTTGTAGGTAATTATCTACACAACACTCAAAACATTTACAAGTTTGAAGCAATCTATACAGAAGAAATGGTTACTTAATTACTTTGAGAGATTTTTATGCAGATAAAATGCGGGATTATATTTTAGATAATATTTATTGGAAAAAACCAATTTAGTAACGATCATGAAGCGTCAGTAATAACATAGATCATCTCAGCATTTTTTAATAGTTAATCGATATAATTGTTGGAAAAGGAGAATACAGGCAATCGAAGAGTGGCCTGACGAGATACTGCTGCCCATTCCTGCCCCGTGCATTTGAGTTACTTTGCTTCGGATGAATAAACCGCCATCTGTCCGTTTTGGTACCTCAATCACCTGGTACAAAGGGAGGAATTATCCTGCTCGGCTCGTATCTCATAGCATATCTGCATTGACGACTGCAAAGTCTTATTACACACTCTTTTATTACAGGTTCTTCAAGACTTCCACAAGTCTGCATCAAAACTAACAATCGAAGTGCTGTTTGAGTTGTTCTCGACCATCAAGCCTCGGTCATTCTCAATAGCCAGCAGCTCCGTGCCCAGCAGCAGCCGGTTGGAACTCCTTGTGGCAGTCGTGAAGTACTACAGCAAGTTGAAGAAGGAGAGACTAGGTCTCGCATCCAATTGGCTGAAGGGGCTAACGCCTGGGGATCGGGTGTACGGTTGGATTAAGAAAGGCAGCTTGGTGTTTCCTGAACCGGTAAGTGAATATTTTTTGTTAACCTTATGTAAAAGTCGTTGTAGTTGTTTTGTTTAGATTGACGTTAACAATTTACGTCCGTATTTTCGTTCTGGACTGACAAAGTACTTCCGTTCTGTACTGACAGATGGCGGTATATCCATTCGAAACAGCATAGCTGAAATGCACAGGGCGGGAATGCGCAGCAGCAACCTAGCCGTGAAGCTATGCTCTGCGATCGCCACAACGCTTGCTCAGCGCGGCAATTATGTTTATTTTTGGGGTCTTTATCCATCATGTGTGGGCGTTCTACGGCTGCCATGATGTATTAAAACTTAAGGATGATATATAACACACAGATACAGAATAAATAAACGTCCATCACATAGACGTTTGTCCCAGGTGGGGATCGAACCCAGGGCCATAGGGCCCGTGAAAATAAAGTAAGATCTTGGTGGGTCCATAATAAGTTATTTTATCTCTTCAGACTACCCCCCACATCATGATCGGTCCCGGCACAGGCCTGGCGCCTTTCCGCAGCCTCCTACAGGAGAGGGACGCCGAAGGCGCCCTGGACAAAGATATATACCACCTTTTCTTCGGGTGCCGATATAGGGGCAAGGACTTCCACTGCAAGGAAGAGTTAGAGGGGTGGGAGGGAGATGGCAAGCTGTCGCTTTGCTGCGCGTTTTCGAGGGACCAAGATGACAAAATGTAAGTATCAATGATTAATATCTCTCTCTTGAGGTATACTTTATACAAAGGTCGCTTACTTTGGTACTTCACTCTCATTTAATACAACGCGCTAATAATATACCTGTGATGATACTAGCGTCTATAGGCTGCGGTGACTGTTGCTTAAACGCGGTAAAAAAAGCTACTGTAGCATTGTGTAAAAAATAGACAAAATAATTGATAGTTTTATAAAAACAAAAAAACACAAAAGTTGAACTAAAAAGTTTTTTTCTAATATAGAAACAAGTTGAACAATAAATTTAAGTATATACCTACTATTTAGATAATAGCTTGGTGCCATATTTTTCATGCGTTTTGCACGACTTGCAAACAAAGCATTAAAGAGATCCACGATCACATTTATTTTTAAAATTTTTCCTGTATCTATTTTAGCCGACAGTTCGCTGGCGAAACACTACGTGAAAGAAATATATCACGAAATTTTAAATCTATATTTTTATAACTAATATTTATCTTTTACAATTTTTCGTACTAATTGTATAGAATCAGTACAATTCATATTTTCAAGAACTGATACTACTGAGCACATTACGCTTTTCTTTATCTTTATATATAAATACTTGTCATGGTGTTTGTCCGGGCTGAACCTTTAAACTACTGAATATATATATATATATACATACACAAAATTGCGTACCTATATATATATATATACATATATACAATTTTGTTCTATATTAAAAAAAAATTTTTCACTTAAAAATAAAATTGTTTTAAGTATTAAACATGCTTAAATAAGACAATATTTACTAAAAAATCTGTCATTTAAGTTTTTGTACTTAATTATATTGACGAGATGGCGCTAATATTTCTACACAAAAACAATAGGAAATATTCCATGTATTAACACTAAGTTCTTGGTAGTACATATGTGGTGTTCCCCGGCATGAGAATGGTGCAGGTTCGAGTCGCAAAGGCTAACCTTAAGCTAAGAAAAGTTGATTTTTTTTCTAATAAACCATACTTGCACATAATTGCATCATAAATATAATGCACTTTTTTCAGCTATGTACAACACAAAATTAAAGAACACGGGAGTACATTATGGCGGCTTATATACCAAGAGAACGCGTACATATATATATCTGGTAACGCCAAGAACATGCCAGACAACGTGCGGGACGCTTTAGTCGAAGTTTTTAGCGAGACCGGGGACATGGTATTTGACAAAGCAAGAGATATGTTAAAAGAGATTGAGGGTAAGGGACGGCTGCAAGTTGAAGCTTGGTGATGTGTTGTTTTAGATAATTTTTGTATTGGTCATGATTACCTCCATTTTGTTGTTATATTATGAAATAAGTATAATGCTTTCAACTAGTTTTAATTGTATTATTTTCCTTACTAATTTCCTTTTAATTTCAGAGGGAGGTACCTCTACCGTGACGTACTGGCAGAGTAGAAAACTATCTCCCTCTGTACCATGTGTCGTCAGAGGCGACTAAGGTACCACAACCGACAGATGGTGGTATATCCATTTGACACAGTGTATCTCAAATACACAGCAGCATCCCCGTCGTGGAAGCTGCGCTCTGCGATTGCCTAGCGCGGCTATTACGCACAAAATTCCTCCTTTCTTGAGAAGGTCTATGTCTAGCAGTGTACTTACAATGGCAGTAATGGTGATGATGGTTACATATTTGGTACACGCGAGTTTGTCAAGTGTTAGTGGATTTGTTTATTACTTTTGCACATATATTATTGAATCACTACACTACACAGGCTACTTTTTATTCCGTAATCACGTTCCTGTGGGATACATTTGGGATTTTTATTTATCTCTAGTTGTTGTTGTGTTGTTTAATATATATATATAGGTTAGCTGTCAGGGACATATTTTTTTCGGAATAGCAAGAGTTCCTCGGGGATGCGAGAAAATTCCCGCGAATAGTCCTCGTCTTTTTATAATTGCGATTTACAATTCGATCTTACAAGGGCTGAAGGTTTCACATATCACGTGTTAGTAGTGGAATTTAATTAAATGCATCCCTCTTGATCACTCATACTTTAGAATAAGGTTTATTTATGTATTTTACTATATTTCGCAAATTATGCAACAGGGCGGTGATGGGCAGCAGTATTCCGGTCGCAAAGCTTGCCGATTGCCCAGTGCGGCAATTATGGGCAAATTTCCCCTTCCATGGCCCTATTTTTAGTAGTGAACGTTTTTAAGGCTGCCATGATGATGATTTATGTTTATAGGAAGAAGCAATAGAATATATTCATACATAATTATTAATAAAAATACATCACTAGATATAATCCAAAACTTGCCTTTACAACTAGCACGGCAAATATTGCAATCAGAAAAAGTTATTGCAAAAACCTCGTGGAATTACTTAATGGATTTTAAAAAACTATTGAAAAGACTTAAAAGATCAAATAAAACAAACCGGTGAGAATCATATAACAAATATATTTATTTATCTATCTGCGTGTGACGTCACGATCTCGAACCGTTGACGTCACGCGCCGGACGGCAGCCCCCACAGCTTGAGGTTGCCGGAGTCCCGCTTACGCTCGGGAGGGTCCTTGTCCTCGCACGCGTACGCGGCCAAGTACCGGGACGGGTGCCACGACACCGTGAATGTGGATGCGGTCACCGGGATCTCGGCCACCTTCTCACCTGAACAGAACATACATTAAATAAATATGACATTCATCCGACATCTTGTCCGTTGACCTGACTTCGAGATAATAAAAACCTGCACCTATACCTAACCTATTTTTGACGGGCCCGATAGCGCATTCGTTAGTGCCCAGGACAAACATTTGTATTTACTCTGTGTCTGGGTGTTAATATATGCATTTAAATATTATTTGTTACACCCCAGTTGAATGATATTGGTAACAAGTGTGCTTTAATAAATAATTAGTTTACACGACATCTGATGTGATGATCCGACTCAGAATTACTGATATTAAATAACAGAAAATTCACAAATATAATACTTAAAAATAAATAAATAAAATTCAGACACAACCAATTTTAATCACAAAAACATTTGTTCTAGGTAGGGATCGAATCCACTACCCTTAGCGTACAAGATAGGATCACTGCCATCTTCGCCATCCCTTAATTGTTAAAAGAGATTAGTATAGTTAAGAAAGAGAGAGAGAAACTTACACACGATTTACATTAACATCACATAATTATGCTAAGATTACACCAATAACAAGAACTAGCGTGCACTAATAGTGAGAGTATGTATTCACCTGTCTCTGTGTCTCCAATGTCTATGATGTGGTCCTCGCTGGCGGACGCCAGTAATCTACCATCAAAGCTGAACGACAATGTCCGAACCGGCCATTCTAACCTACGGGCAGATCACAAGGAAATATGTATCTTGGAGTCATCTATACAATTTATTAGCTGAAAAATCTGATTAAATCAATCTATATAAATTCCTCTTCCTGCGACAATATGGGGATATAATATAAGTGTTTTTGAAATCAATTCAGTAATAGATTTTTTTTATTATTATACCAGGTTGACAAACAAGCATACAGTCCGCGTGATAAATAGCGTCATTGCAGCTTATAGATGCAAATATTATCAAAGGATGTCAGATAACCAAGTAATTTCGCTACCTGCCGGTAGAAATAAATCAGAGTGAGGTACCAATGCAGACAACCGATATGAAGTCTACCTCATGTACAACTTACTAAAATAACTGTTTTAAAGAAACACATAGCTAAGTAGCATTATATACAAAAAGAATTTTTGAATGTAATTTGTATATACCTTGAGAAGACACGTAGGCAAGCAAGCTCATTGACGTCCCATAAGGACACCAGAGCGTCCGCAGAGCCGGTAGCGAAGTAGCGCCCGGTCGGGTCGTGCTCTATGCATATACATGTGCCAGGGTGTGCCTTCAGGACTGTCTGCAGCTCCAGGGACGGATAACTATAGACACACAATATTTCATAACTGTGACTTACCGCAGATAATATGTCGCTTCCCGGCATGAAAAGTGTCACATGTTAAGTACGAAATAACATTATCACAAAAAAAAATATACAAATTTGTTATTACATTTTGCGCCCATTAATTACCAAATAAATAAACAAAAATTAAATCTCATTCAAACAAAAAATCATTGGTTACTTTTTCGAAACCGTTATTTGACACTTTTCTTGCCGGGAGGTGATATGCAAGGCCTAAATAATTTAAAGAATAAATATTGTGAATCATACATGTTTAAGTTTTTTTTAAGCTGCATACTGTCTGTATCAAAAATATATAATAGACCTTATAACTGTAGTCCTCTATTAATAACTCACCCCTAAAGAATAACTCATAGTTCCATATTATACAATACAATATCATTAATAACCATTCTTCAAATGGAGTAAGTATCAAGAACTTGTTAAGAACAATTTAAAGTATCAAAACATACATAGAAGTTTTGAATTACACTTGTCGAAGTAAAATTTTATTTATTGTTAAGGCTTACCTTAATATATGGACGCAGCCTAATCCATTCGTTAAATAAAACAAATCTGATTGAAGATTCCATGATATTTCATTTACTTCAAAATTGAACTGTTCTTCAGTCACCTAAAATATAAACAATAAAAATTTATAAAATACATTTAATGATAGCAAATAATAATAGAATTCATTGAAAATTTTAACTTCAACATTTGTACCACTTTAAACATATTAACACCACTTCAGTTAAATTGGAAGCCAATAAACAGAGGTACCAGCACACTTGTATGTACATCCATCTAGGGCTAGGTATTGTAAGTACTAGGCCCGAAAGATAGCAGTATATACATTCACAAAGTGTAATTGAAATGAAACTCTACGGCAGCATCTCCATAATGAAGCAACTGACAATTATAGGCAAATCCATTAATATTGCTTGGAGTGATCTATGTCCTAGAAAACATTTCCTGCAGCGCAGGCATGGTCAGAAGATTTCAAAACAATTTAAGAGATCATATATACAAAATCCTGACATACAACTGTTGAAGCAGTGGCTTTGGAATCAACCACCTGAATCAATGAAAGATCTTCTATCATCCCAGGTTTCGTGAACCATGACCTTTAGCTAAATGTTCCTCAAGGTCTTGTATAAAACTACCATTAAAACATAATTACACTCATTTGCAAAAAAACCGGCACCTGAGCAATGAACCATTTCAAATATTAATTGGTTTGTTTGATAATTACAGGTAGTTTTACTTTCACAATTTTGAAAATTAATAAGCAAATAATCGTTTTCATCAGTATTATCATATAATTTTGATAAAATTTATGGGTTTTAATGCTAAAGTTCACTAGTAGTGTATGCTCACTAGTAGTGTATGCTCGCTAGTAGTGCATATGCTCATGAAGTAAAAGTTAACAAAGATTTTTGTTTGTTTTTGCTTTAATAAAGTAAAAGCAGATAAATGTTTAGTATCGAGTGTGACCCCCCCCCCATCCCTCTAGCTGAAATCATAGCTTGAATTCGTCTGGGTATGCTAGCTAGGATATCCCGGATACTTGCTTGCGGAATACGTTCCCACTCCGCAGTAATCACATTCTTTAGCTCTCTGATGGTCTGCGGAGCCGGTTGTACTGATCTCACGCGTCGTTTCAGAACGTCCCAGACATGCTCTATAGGATCGAGGTCGGGACTTCAAGCTGGCCAATCCAAACGACGAATACCGACCTCTTGCACATACGTTTCCACGTCGCCAGACCGGTGGGCGCGAGCGTTGTCAACCATAAAAAATTGAGTCTTCGCCTAAAGCGGCCAATACGGGTTGTGCTTGAGGAATTAGAACTTCCGTTCTGTATCGATGTCCAGTCAGTGAGTCGTTTTCAATGAAGACTAACTCTGTATGATCCATTGAATTTATTCCTGCCCAAAACATAACAGAGCCCCCACCATAAGGTGTGATTTCTTCAAAACAAGCCTCTGCAAAGCGTTCTCCTCGTCTTCGTATCTTCTCACTTGCCGACGTCGATCTTCACCGAACAGTTATCTTGGCTTCATCGGAGAACAATACTCTATTCCAACCTTCTTGAGTCCATGACTCACAATTTCGAGCAAACCTAAGCCTGGAAACTCTGTGCTCACGGAGGAACTTAGGGCCACGGGCCGGGTTATGACTGTATATTGGCCGCGAGAAGCCTCCTCCTGACCGTCCATAGACTAATATGCACATTTCTTACTTCTTCGAGTTTGTTCTTAAAGTCCACATACGAAGACTTGCGATTTCTTAATGCGCGACACGCAAGAAAACGATCATCCCATGGTTGGGTACATGGTTTTCTTCCAGAACCAGGCCTGCTCTCGACGGAACCGGTGTCTTGATACCGCTGGCAGATCCTTTGAACCGACGAGCGACTCACACTTAACCTCTGAGGCACAAAGCATTGGCTGCAACCCTCTTCGAGCAGCGCAATAATTTTGGTAGCTTTTACCACTTTCTCGAACATTATTGAGACAGCTAAATAGCAATAAATGAAGCTTTGACAATTGAGAGTATGAAATAATTTCATAAAAATTTACTAAATGTTAAGAAAACCGTTATTATCTTTTGGAACTTCGCTACTTAAATGTATGATATAAAGTGGTTTTCTGTAAAATCGAGCATCAAAATTTGAATTTAGAACGTTCTGTTTTAAGCACCACAGCAATTTTAATACCGGCCAGTAACATGTACAAATGATTGAAATCATTTGTACATGATACATGTACATATTTTTTTTAAAGAAGAATTAAAATCAAAACCGCATATTTTTTTGCAAATGAGTGTATGTAAAGATAATGGTGTTCTTTATTACAATGCCAGCACTAGTGATTTACAGGATAAACACAATAATTAATTACTATACTACATTTAACATTGCTTATGTCTTATGCATTTACTATTTAAGTTGAAAAACTTGCCACTTTGTAGGTTTTAGTGTCAATAAATGAAACCAAGTCTTCTTTATTTCCAACTGCTATAGTGCTTCCATTTGGTGACCAGGCAATGTTGATGTTCTCCCCTTTAGTGGGTATTGTTGCAGCACATTTGTGTGTCCTATGTAAGACATTTAAGGGTATGTAAAGTCAAAATAAATATATTGATGTTTTATGCATACAAAATCAGACCTCTATAATAGTGCTTATGTTATATTTGTATATTATCTTTATTAGTTATTAAACAAACCAATGAAAACATTTGATTTTAAGAGTAACTACTAACACAAATACATTTTGTGAGTCTTATGGTTCTTGAAGTACCTTGTATCCCATATTCTCACTGATTTATCTCCACTTGCCGTGCTAAGTAAGTCAGGATGCGATGCATGCCAACATAGTTGATCAACAGAGCCTGTATGCCCTCGAAATAAAAAGTCTTGACTCTGAAATTCGTGGTTATTTTTTATTGTTAATATATACATTATATAAATTTCAATATTGTGATAAATAATGCAATTTCGTTCGTTTTTCCACTCACCAGTCTATTTCTATCTAAATTAAAAATAGCGACACTTTTATCGTAAGAGCCCGAGGCTAGTTTTCTACCATCACAGGACCAACCGACTGAGTGCACTTTTGAACTATGTGCTATGTAATCACGAGAGTGATTGTGAGATAAGAAATAGTTACGCAGTTCTGTCAAGTCTTCTATTGGAGTTTGCTTTGGTTCTTTCATAATGAGACTAAATTAAACTAAAATTACAAAAAACAAACCGTTCAGCCGACACACCGCCAAGTAAAGTTAGACATTTTGTTTTTTTGTAACTATTTTAGACAGCGGATGTATTACGTCCAGAAATATGAGATAAATATATTTACTTGGCAGATAGACATTGGTCATTAAATTTTTGCTGTTTCCGAACGACTAGCTTTTTAGAGTCGCGTAATTTGGAATTTTGATTAGCATACACACAGCAACAGATAAACCTAACCAATTTGTCGTACAAGTTGTTGTGAGTTCAAAAATAGCTAAAAAGTTTACATATTTGGGTAGGTTGTTCCTTTGCTTACCTTACCCATTAAAAAAATATTAATCTAATACATGTTTATAAAATGTGAACATTTAAATATATTTTTAGACTTTTAATTTATTAAGAATTTACTTATTAAAACAAACCAGTATAGAAAACCAAATTTATTGAATATAAATAAATTAAAACATATAATTAAATATGACTGGACTATTGAAGATATTCACGACGCCAAACTTTTAGCTGTGTTTCAAAATACCCGATTGGAGCCACCCAAACAGTAAACATGAATCCGACATGAAGCATCTTTTCCTGAAAACAAAAGTAGGGTTTAATTCCTATTCTTAAAAACTTCTATATATTATATAGAAGTTGCAGTCACACATATCACATGCATACTGTCAGATAGACTTCAACAATAAACATATTATAACAGCTCTCCCAACTGATAAACGCCTTTTAAAGTTCGCGTACCTTGAATACAAGGCTATCTGTCAAAATTACAAGCAACCCAATGACTTTCCTTTATAATAATAATGCCAACGTCAAAATATTTGTATTGTTTAAGTTTGCTAGATGTATCTATAGGTACATAAATATCTCATATCTATGCTTCTACTTCTAATTTAAATCTGTAAAATCAAAATAAACACAATTTTAAAATAGGCATCTTAAGTTTATTTTAATCAGCAATACAGTGGAGGACTTTTACTGGCAAATAGCTGATGTTATAACAAGTATGGTAGGGTGTCCAACAGTGAAACAGGCGTAGAGTACCTCCACAGTGCAAAAACCACAGAAAATCTTGGTATCAAAAGGGAGACAGAATATTGGAAAAATAACTAGCGGTGAAAGAGGGTCACTAGTGACATGTTGCATCGTATGCGTATCGGGGCAAGACACTAGTTCTTGATTCCCAAGAACAAATTTCAAACATTCTATGCTTAATGGCGCCCCGCCAGGATCTCTCGGATTAGCGGCTCCAACTGGGTAGATAAACTCTTTATTCAAGTAATGAAACATTTTATTAAAAACACGTCTGCAAGCCTGGAGAAACCTGCTTCATTGATCATGGACAATCATGAATCGCACCTCAGTATGGAGGCATTAGTTCTAGCCAAACAAGCTGGAGTAACGATTTTTACACTGCACCACCATAACACTACAAAGATGCAGCCACTTGATGTTGTATGGTCCATTCAAAATCTATTACAACAGCGCTGCGGATTCATAGTTGATGAGGAACCCTGGAAAACCGATGAGTATCTACAATATCGCAGAGTGCGTAGGTCAAGCATATGTGAAATACATGACCCCAACAAATATTTTATCTGCCTTCAGAAAATGCGGAATTTATCCGTATGACGAAGACATACTTACGGAATCAGACTTAATGCCATCATCAGTCACAGATAGATATCAACCAGGGCCATCTGTATCTACTTCCACTACTGAGGAACTACAACATAGAGAGACTTGTGGAAGTCCTTCATCGGATGTGAATATATGCTGAGAATCCGTCTTTACTGGTAGCCGATGAGAATTTCGTAAAGCCTTTAAAGGAGCTACAGACTCCAATAAACTTAACGGAACAAACAAATCACTAGTCCAGGAAATTCTGGCAGGTGTGACTCCTGCTACTGTAACTAAATATTTTGTATTATTTACTTGTTCAAATGTTAACATTAAATTTAAAACAATTAGTATAAAATACTGTTTTATTGTTGAATAAAGGTCGTTTCACTGTGTACACCCAGG
Organism: Heortia vitessoides; assembly: GCA_020976665.1. Lineage (NCBI taxonomy): Eukaryota > Metazoa > Arthropoda > Insecta > Lepidoptera > Crambidae > Heortia > Heortia vitessoides. The sequence goes on from JACJUM010003317.1 coordinate 10,821,955, forward strand.
TGGACACAATGGATCAGCGAAATAGCAAGTCGAAGTGGCAGTGAAGCAAGTAGAACGCAAAACCGAGCGGCCGATAGAGCCGTAAGGTTCTGGACTAGACACCTTGTGCTGGCAAGCGCAGCGTAGGGCGTCCACTCACAAGGTGGACAGACGATCTGACTAAAACCGCAGGATCGCGCTGGACGCAGGTCGCATACAACCGGTCCTATTGGATATCACTTTGGGAGGCCTATGTCCAGCAGTGGAAATCCTACGGCTGATATGATGATCCTATATCATAATTTCAGCCATTGGGAGTCCACTAGTGTACATAGGCCTCCCCAAGAAAGTGGGAATTTTGCACATAATTGCCGCGCTGGGTGAGCATGTTAGCAATCGCAGAGCGCAGTTTCCGCGACGGATCTGCTACTGCCCACCCACGCCCTGTGCATTTGAGATATACTGTTTCGAACGGATATAACAACATCTGTCGGTTCTGGTAGGAACCAATTGCCTCTTACGACATATTTTACTCACTAATAAAGAAACAGGGTTACGCGCTGGTGTTGATACGACCATGCCAGTTTGCGTGGAATTTCGCTTCTGGATCACTGAAGGTAGCGCAGGGCATCGGAAAATTGCTGCACATTTTTTCCCCAACATTGTTCAGTTTCTAACTTTTCACGATACTTAAATTAAAATGACAATAACAAGGAGTGACGTCTTGCCTTTTTTTTCAATATTTTCATTTGAAAGGTGTGCATGTAAATAGGTTATGTAAGTAGGTAATTCCTACAATAAAGCTGACTAATCCGACCCAACAGACATTGTCTTGTCCTAACTATAGGTACTTATAAGCCGTATGACGCAGGTGGTAGCAATCCTATCTAGTGCGCCAGAACTCGTGGGTTCCCCACCCAGGACAAATATTTATATGATGATAATTGTGTTTGTTCTGTGCTGGGTGTTCAATGTATGTATTTAAGTATTATATTTCTGATTCCTCTGTTGTCTGATGTGTACAACACATATACTTAGAGCGAATTACTTCGGAGTCAGGTAAATGTATGAGATGTAGTGTGAATTTAAACCCATCATAAAAAAAATATTGCGACTATAAATTAAGATATAAATTATGCTATCAAGATTGATTAAGCTGTACACAGTAAGTAAAAGAAGATTGAAATCTGTTGTGAAGTTTCAGAGTTCGTCCCGGATGAACAACTTGTTATGAAATTTTTAAAATAAAAACTATTATAAAACTATTTATAATAGTTTTTATTAACTTTGACCACATCTATTTCTTATTCCTGCAGATCCCTTATTTTGGGAAAAAGTCCATATCGCTCCCTAAAACCGTGCTGAGTCCATAGAGAAAAATAAAACGCCAGATCTATCTGAATCTAGCAGTGCCCGTGACTTCGTCTGTGTAGAATAGTGACTTTCAAGTTTTATTTAATTATTTTTAAAGGGACCTCAATTTATTAGGAAATGAAATATAGCCTGCCTCGATAAATGGACTAACCGGTTCCTGAGATCCCTGAGGTTCAAACATACAAACTCTACAGCTTAATAATATTACTAGCGGCGCTTCGCATTCGCTTCGCTGCGCTTCCGCGTTAATAATTCAAGAAATTCTTGTTTTTTTATTATAAGCCAGATGCGTTTTCGTTATACCACATTTTATAGTAACTCGAGTTCTATTTGACGTTTTATATGACGTCACACGGGAACGCAGTTGAAAGGAATAAGAAATATCCTATATCCATCTCCTGGTTCTAAGCTACCTCACCGCAAATTTTCAAATCCATTCTTCTGTTATAAATAGTATAACTAACACGAATGTCTTTAATATATAGATATATATTACACGGGCAGAGAGTAAATGGGAAATTTACATATAATTTATCTCAATATGTAACAGCCATGATATGGTTTTGTAGCAATCATTTCAAGATGTGCCGGGCCCATGGAGCAAATGGAAGTGATTCTATCTTATTCGCCAAACATCGAGATAACCAATAATCTCTGCCCCCCCCCCCCCCCAATTCAAATCATTTGCTTTTATATGATTGATATACATATATGACATAGGCCTCCCCAAGAGGGAGAATTGTGCCCGCAATTGCCACGCCGGGCAAGCGTGTCGGCAATCGCAGCTTTCGCGACGGAGATGCTGCTGCCCATCCCCACCCTCTGCATTTGAGCTACACTGTTTCGGATTTATATACCGCCATCTGTCGGTTTTGGAACCTTACCTGGTACAGAGGTACCTCACGGCTGTTTGCTTAATTCGGAGCAAACTAGAACATGGAGCCGTTATTTGAGACCCTTTTGAGGAAAACCATAAGATATGCTGGAGAAAGTACAAAGTAACAAAAAAAAGTACAAATGTTCTCGATTGTCTATAAAAAGATTTGCGGTTACTACCCGTACCTCGTTCTTTTCGTTTCGGATATTGTCTTTTCGTTACGGGTATTGTCTCTTTTTGTTTCGGGTATTGTCTCTTCGCTTCGGGTAATGTCTCTTTTAGTTTCGGGTATTCTCTTTTCGTTACGGGTATTGTCTCTTTTCGTTTCGGGTATTGTCTCTTTTCGTTTCGGGTATTGTCTCTTTTCGTTTCGGGCATTGTCTCTTTTCGTTTCGGGTATTGTCTCTTTTCGTTTCGGGTACTGTCTCTTTTCGCTTCGGTTAATTTAGCACTGCCGGCTGCGCGGACGCAACGCGGTAGGCACGCGCCCACGAACTGGGTTCTAAGTGCTATCGGGGACATTCTTGCTCAGCACTATGAAATTAAACTTGTCCGCACAGTTTTGGATGTTGTTATATTATCAGTTCTGTACAATTCTAAATGGCGTAAATTCAGGTTGTTATTATTTGTTTTTGTGCAAATTTATTTTGTTATGTTAGATTTTTCTACCAAAATCGTAACGTTGTTTTATATTCAATCAATTTAAATTTTTTAAGCGCATTGGACTATTTTCTGTAAGCTTTAGGATGCGTGTTAAATAAATAAATAAATGAGGCTGTCTCTTGCAGCTTGAAATCGCCCTTTCTCTGGGCCACTTAGTCATCCTGTTTTGCAAATAACTTAATTGTCCCCAACGACAGTCACTCAGGCCGAGGTCAGGCCTCAGAGGCGTCCTTGAGTGGCAGCTCTCGGCCTCAATCCGATGTCTCTCCACCTGCATGGCACACGGGTACAAGTACATAGATCATAGGGTCGCTCAACAAAGAGCGACCTCGCCTATCCCTCCGATGGTGCTGGAATTGACGTCTCAATAGTACAATATTACGTTCTCCGAAAAAATAATTGACCCTCAAGACCTTAAGTTGACGAGCCCGATAGCACAGATGGTCGTGATCCTGTCTTGTGCGCCAAATATAGTGGGTTCGATTCCCACCCAGGGCAAATATTTATATGATGATATATATGTTTGATCTGTGTCTGGGTGTTAAAAATAAGTATTTAAGTAGTATATTAGTGTTTCCTCAATTCTCTGATTTCTGTATCAAGTTTAAACTTGTACTGTCGGTTTTAAGCGAATTGTCACAGATTCAGATCAATGTATGAGATGTGGGAATGTATTTTGATTTCGGTAGATATCAGTCGGTTCCTGTACTATTTAACCGAAATAGCGTAGTTACAAACAGACAATTCAATCATCACATAGGAAAGAAAAAACATTATCACATACTTAAACCTATTTCACATAGGTACGTGTGCAGATAACACACACAATCCTTACTAATATTATAAATGCGAAAGTAACTCTGTCTGTCTGTTACGCTTTCCGGCTTAAACCTCTGAACCGATTTTGATCAAATTTAACACAGATAATCTTTAGATCCTGAGAAAGGACATACGCTATTTTTTAATTCGAGAAAAGGGTTGTGAGGGGTCGAAAGGGGAGAAGAAAAGTTGTATGGAAGTATTGCTATTTTCGGAGCTAGAAACTTGAAACTTATTTTTCAAGCCATTGATTCGATATAAATAAATATGACATTCAAAGTTTATATAAGTAAAGGTAAAGAGGTATGGCACCCAAAAAAAAATAACTCCGCGCGGACGAAGTCGCGGGCACGGCTAGTCAGAGATAAACAAATCGTATCTTTATATAGTTTAAAGTCAAAACATTAATTAATCATAATTCAGATATAATTTAATATATAACATATTTTGTGGCAACATAATTTAACATGTATACTTTGAAGGGTGTTACAACTATCCAACATAAATATAATTATGGCGAATTATATACAACCCAGTAATATTAGTAGTAACTAAATCATAATAACATTTACTTTAAGAGCCGGTAACCTTAAATAATTACACATCACAATTATAGGATATTAACATGTCAAAATATACAAACAAAGACAAACAAAATTACATCTTTAACATCAAGCACAGAACATAAACTAAAGAATAAGTTGCTTACATTTATGTATGACATATGTATTACTTACATACATCTATATAAAGTATCCTTATATATCATGTTTCTCTTATTATATAAGATAAAGAAGCGTACTATATATTTAAAAAAGACCTAGTCACAATTTTTAATATTGTCGTGAATAATTATGTGAATAAAAGGGAGTGTTATCAGATTACGAATCAAAATTTCATGGCTATTGCATATGTGTGGAACCGTGTCTTAATATTGGATATTTCCTAACTAACGAGGCTTTAATTATAACTCGCAATATACGCCGAATGCGCACACACATTGCGTGCTCCAGAAAATGGCTGATTTTTTAAATATAAAAACTTAAATCTTGAAATTACTCTCAATTTGAGTAGCGGCAAAAATTACTAGTAAACTTAGTAACTTTTTACATCTTTTGAATAAATTAAAGATTGTTTTTTTTTATGACAACCAAACCATAGGTCAATAGAATTGATACATCGTACTATTTGATTTAACACTTTAACAGCATCATGTTTTCCAGGTTATTAGTCAATTTATACAACTGATAGGGAGATAATTCAATAATCGATGCACACTCCTTCAAAACAAACGCGAAGCTTCGTGGAAAGCAGTGTCGCAATTCATTTTTGAATGGCTCAAACATGTCATTAGACCTGGACAACACTAGGCCCGCATAATTTCTATACCAGTACTTGAATTCATTGACGCGTGTGCCTTTCAATAACGGATCTAGATCATATTGATCCTCGTCACTCCTCCTCTTAGCACCGTCTTTAATTACGCTTAAAGGTAATTCGTCATCTGAATCATCCTTCTCAAAGGGTACCCGTGACGCATTTTCGATAATTTTTTCTTTTTTCTGATTCCACTCTTCAATTTTCTTATCAATTAACCCAGCTACTTCGGGGTCGTCTGCTATATCGAAAGCGTCTGTGTCGTCATTCTCGATAGTCTTGACGTAAAGCTGTTTCACGTCGTATTCATTCTCGTTAAACTTGGGATCACCTTTGTCATGAGGATCTTCTATGTTAGAATTGTCTATACATATTAAGCTAGCACTAGTCTGGTCTACGTTATCGTTTATGTCTTGATCATTGTTGTGAGATTCGAATTGTCTAACTTCTTCGACTATACTACTGTCGTCATCTTGCACTTCATCGTTTAAAAAGCTTTCTATGGCATTCACTTCACCAACATTTTCAGTATCCTTAGATATTTGGGCGCTGTTTACGACTGTTTTAACTTGTTCCGATAGCTGATAGAAAACGTCATTTTGTAAGTTTTCATAGTAAGCGGCGACCAGTTTGGCAACTTCGTCTTTGACTTCCCCACGATTAGGTCGTTTTTTGGTTGAATCATATTCTCTCTTTTTAGGGCGACTCTCACCAGCTTGGTCTTCTACTAACGGAATCTTTCTTTTCTGCGGCTCTTTAGTATCATATTCTCTTGGAACTTTGATTTTATATTTTTTACAAGTAGCCAGTATCAGCTCTCGAATAGTCTTTTCTCTATCAAAGGTGTGGGGGTTAAAAATCATGTCAGTATCTTCAGATAATTGACTACGGTCTTCATCATCGTTGTGATGATCCATTTGGGTATCATCAAAAGAAATTGGGACGTTACAATCAGTTGGTTCTTCAAAGTTGTTTTCTTCTTTAAAATCTACAACAATACCTTCTTTTGCTTCCTCTTCAATAAGATCAGCAAAATCATCATCAAAAATATTATCACCTTTATCTTCTTCGATAAATTCTAAATTTTTATCAATATCAGGCCTTTCTGCAGCAACCGATGTTTCTTTACTGCTTGCTTCAATTTCACTAGTAGATGTTTCTGAATTAGAATCGTACCCATGGTCACTATCTTTGTCACTGCTGACTTCATTGACTTTCTTTATATGATCCTTAGTAGGTTGATTAGTTTTGAGCCAATTTTTATTATCACAATTTCTAACATACACCATTTCTAAATCTAGATTTTTAGTACGGAAAGTGCCGTAAATTTGAGAATTGAAAGTTTTATTTAATTCTCTAACACCTGTAATGACATTTATACCTCCATCCTCCAGCTTAAGCTTCTGACATGCATATTCAAGAGAATATTGAGTGAAATCTTCACTAAAGAGCAACCTTAGGTCGGGATCATCAAAATATTGCAATACTAAGTCAGTATATGTAGAAAGTGGAGTTAATGTTGGTTTAAATTCACTTTTAGGAATAACCTGCACATTACTAATCAATGGTATCTTCTGTAACATGTTCATAGTGATTTCATCCGTTAGAAGTGGTGTACAGGGCTTCTTTCCCAAACCATGGTATTGTTCCATATACACATAATCATCTATATCAAGTGAATAACGATCAGCCATATATAAATAATATTTAGACAAGATTATTTTACGTAATTCTATATAGTTACACCATTCTCTAAATGAAAATAACCTATCTGTAGGTTCAGGAATTTCACCGAATTTGTATGATTTCAAATAACAGTTTTCATCATTGACTTTATCAACTGCGTCAGAGAGTTGAATTTCGTAATCATCATCTAAGCCAAAGCACATTTTAAAGGCGATTACAACATAAGCCATAATAGAACATTCATATAATGGGAGACGAATTAAATTTCTCAAGGAATACCTGTCTACTTCAAGATAATTGGGAGGACAGAGATGCATTAGAGATAATACTAGCTCTTTAAAGGCTTTAGGCATACATAATTCTTTCATGTATTTGTCTACAATTTTTGACAAATCTGGCATAATCGGCGGAATATCAAGACATTTGAGCAAAGGCATAGGGTATAAACAGAAATCATAGTAAAAAAATTTACTCCAAGTAAATTTCTTCCAGTCTAATATTGCATTAACATCTATTTCTTTTGGCACATATTTAGTACATTCTAAAATATTTAACCTCCCTTCCTTCTCAAACCTTAATATATCAGACAACTGAATTTCACTATGATCTAAATTAAGACCCAAATACAAAAAGCTAACAATGAGACTTTTCTTAATTATAGTTATGTCCTTACGGAGCCTAGATGTACTTTTCTTCTTCTTCTTCTTATTTGCATTGTCATTTGATTCATCATCTTCTAGTCCAGATAAATTTGTGGTTATATTTTGTGTGTTGTCTTCTGTGGATAATCTGGAAACAAAGAAATAACTTATTGAAATAATGGAAAAAAATCTCAAATTAATTTTTAATTAAAATTATGTCATTACAAGAATTTTTTGACATCCCTGATTTTATGCTTCCCAGATATAATTTTCAGCACCATAAGATTTATTATAATAACTAAGTTTAAAAAATTGCTAGCATTTGATTGTTGTATAACTCACCCCAATTCTGCTTTATCTTGAAATTTCTTAATATATTCAGTCCATAACCAAAGAACTTTCATTTTGAAAGTTGTTTTTGCACCAACAGCTATCAGTTCATCCGCTAATCCTGCTAGTATGAAGTTATATGCATGCCATTTGTGCCATTCTGCACTCACTGTAACAAATTTAACAATCACTTTACACTGACTGCAGAAAACTTGGGCATTTTTGGAAAAACAATGTTGCAATGTGTGCAAAATATGTTCCTATGTGGTTTTGAATTCCTTATGTATTTACGAAAACCTAATCTGTTTTATTGAAAACTATTGTAGGTACATACTCATTATTACTAAAGCAAGTTTCAAAAAAGGATTTATAAAATCACTAGCGCACAAAAATGGCTTGGTGTCATTTTAAGTTAGTTTATATGTAGGTTTCTAATAGTTTATGCTTAAACAGAACAAATTATACTTATAATCATTGGAATAATCATATTGTTTTAATTATTGACCTGACTTATGCCATATTAACTTGTACACTTTAAAATTTAGTATGAGTACTATAAAATAGTATAACTTGAAAAGTTTTATAAATTAACCAAATAATGTAGACTTAGATACAACAAAGATAATATTCTTGAAAAGTTATGCCGACAACTTACTCTGAGGTTTGTTTTCTAAGACAACAGTCAACTTATTCTTCCGTCTTATAGTAAAAGTCCCATCAGCTAGAGCTTTATCTTCTATTACAGTCTGTCTTATATTCACATCTTGGGTTCCACATTCTACACAGTAATAAAACCCGTCGATCAAATTCACATCAATACTTCCACATATATTGCAAGGGTCCACCCTCAAATTATCCATTTTGGTTTGTTCTTTATTCTCTTGCTATTATAAGTTCGATTATTATAACATTCTAAGCATTTAAAAATAACAAACACGTGAAAATTACGCGCGCCTCAATGTCAATGTCAGTGTGACTTTTTACTTTTTTCATTCAATCAAGTTATTTAAATATATACGATCAATTTACTAGAAGAATACCACTGCTTAGTCTATGGTTTACCGAAAGTGACGTTAAGATATTACCAGTCGTATTGAACAAATCCATTTTAGCAGTTTTTATAAAGTAATATTAAACAAAAACCTTTTTATGTACCTTGATTTTCACTTATACTTTTTACACATTTTAGAGGCAAGTTTCAGTATTTAAGAAAAATTGCACATCGATAATGTATATTGAAACCTAACTATAATTTTCACAAAACAAAATGTAACGTAACGTAATAATAATAATAGTCCTGATGGTAAAAATGTTTTTCATTATAAAGGAAGTAAAAAAAATACTTAACTTGTATTGTGTAGCAAAAATAAATTTAGAATGGAAACAAACAATAAACACATGGAATTAAACCAAAAACGTGATTTTTTTTTCAAAAAACGACCAATATCTGTAGTTTACAAAGCTTTAAAATGTGTTAGTAAATATTTGTAGTTAGTATATATTCATTTGTTGGTTAGTATATATTTTAAAGACATTATGAAATAAATTTACAATTAAAGCATTATATGCACACGAAAACATAGATAATTATATGCATGGTGCATACGGCACAGAACAAGAGTAAAACATAATACAGAATTATGATCCAAGAATTTATCTTTATTTATAATAGTAGCTTTTTTTTTAAACATATGGCAACTGGATTATACACCCGTACCGTAAATTGGTAATTCTCGTAGCGTTTAGCTGTTGTCCGTCATCGTTAACTCATATATTTCGGGCGTGTGCTCCGTGTTAAATTGAAAGAAACTGTTTATTTATTACAGTCACCGGTATCTAAGAGCGTCCGCGTTACTATTTCTTGCAAGCATATGATGATAGAGTTGTTTCTACCACACCCTTGGGATATCTGAGCGGTTGCGTGTTTATTACTTTGGCCGTGTTCTGGCGGATCCGTTGCGAGTATCAGATTGTGGGGTTGTTTTGTGCGTGGTTTGTGTTGTTATGTGCAAGAGTTAGCGACAGCTTATGGTGTGTAGTGCTTAATTCGTTGCTAGCGGGACGTATAAATATTGATGGGCAGTGTGACCGCGCGGAAGGCGGCGGAGCGGCCGCACCGGCGGATCCTTGCTTCCTGGAGGGTCGACATTAAAATCCGCCACACTGGAACTGATGGAATTGGAGAATATCGTCGCCAACACTGTCTATTTGAAAGCCAGAGAGGGTACGTACGCAAATCTACAAGTTAAATCTGATATTCGCATGGAATTATTCATGAATACGTCGGCCACTGATAGATTCTGAATTCGAATTAGATAAGTGTGCATAGTGTGTTGTTTTATAGTTTCATACCTGTGTGGTACAATGTATGGAAGTTTGTAAACATTGACATTTTGAGTTCCCAATTAGATTCATATAGATTTCACTTGGCTGTCTGAGCCTTTTAGTTTCAAAAGTTGCTGTCAGAGTTGAATTTGTGTATGAATAATTCTATACACAAGTGACCTGGTACTTTAATTATAAACTAATTATCAAACTTAACATTTAGGAGCCAACTGCCAATAGAGAATTATCAAGTTATAATTATAGTAAAATAGAATAAAATAAAATATTTTATTCACTATTTTTTTGATGTTTGTATCTTATTTGTATCTTTTCTTACAGACTATATGTTAATTTCAAAATTAAAACATTTATTTTATGATTTGTATATTCAAGATCCAGTATATTTTTGTGTAGAATCATCTTCACTACATTGTTTTTAAGTGTTGTTTTTATAAGATTATGTTATCAGTTATGTCATCGGCCGCTAAGTGGAGGTTAAACTTGTGTTGTGAGCTGCCTCATGTCTCTTATCACTTTCTCCAAGTAGTTTTTGATGAATTACCATAGATAAATAGCATATATAGCATATATTTATGCAGGGCCAATTAATTTTTATTTTTGTGCTTAACAATTATGAAAAAACTAAAAAATAATGTTAATCTACTTAGTATTATGTAGACTATCTTAAATTATTATTTGTATGAGTAATTAATCGTTTTTTTCCCTTGGAGTTAAAGTAAAGCTCCTATGTTTCTAATATATGTGCTTAAATATTGATTAACTCATTAGAAACCTCTGACAAACTGATCTAGAATTATAAATTTCAAATAACATTTACATTATGCTATGCATAAATTAATGTAACAAAGGTTTACCCCATTTTTTTATTTATGGGCTCATGAATTGAAAATGCTTATATACAACTTGATTATGATTTACGAACCAATGGATCTTGTCACAAGTTAAACTCAACAAAGGGGTTCAACTTGCAAATGAAATTAGTCAATCATTTTAAAATTTATAATTCTATTAATTATTAAGTAATTTAATAGTTATTAGAACTTTATCAACTTAAAATTTTATGAGTTTCAATAAGTTCTTATTAATATTGTTTGAGACCTTGAACTATCCATAGCTATTTTCTAATGGTAGGTACCTATAATCTAATGATAATTCATTTAAAGTAGTATATTATTGGAATTGCATGTTGTAAGTGATTTACAAATGTTTACACCTACTCTTTTACCAGAAGACTACCTTACCTAGCCTACCAAGCCTACCAAGATGGTGAATTCTGTGTATTTATCACACATGATAAAAAAATTCTGCATTATTCTTATAATTGCTTTTATAAGAATGCTGCTAAAGTTTATATTCACATGTAAGTGTTAATACACAAAATGATTAAACTGTCTGTATGTTTCTGTGTGTGAGGTTAATAAGCAAACAGTGCTGTAACATCACACTTCTCCTGCTGCTGTGCATTCTGAAGCTGTGCATATCATCACCGCCCACATTTTCAACTGCAAACACTATATAAGCACATGTTTCATAGTTAGACTCCTCCAATATAGTTATTTAGTGTCTAATCTTATGTGTATTTATATGAAATGTTATTTGACTAGGCTCTAAGTCATGGGGTTGCCAGATTTTTAAGGGAGGTGTATTTGCATCTATACATACTATTAACTAATATATACATTAGATAAACGCACCTGCTGTAGTATTAGTAGTAGTCTGTAAAATATGTGATATAACAGACAAAAATGATATAACAGATAAGGTAGGAAAGAAATGTGACTATTTAAAGTAGTAGCCAAGCCTATGATTTAAAAATGCTGATTATTGTTAGTTTAGTTTTCAAATCTTGGTCTGTCATGTCTGAGTTGGTTTGGTGGTTTATCAAAGTAATTTTGGACTACAGCATTTTAAAAAGATAACTAGATGTATTACAGTTCAAAGTTCTGAAGTTAGACCTCCTTGCTATTGCTATTCTTTATAAAATTAACATGTTTTACATTTTTGTTATAACAATAGGCTACAAAATATGACCTGGAACATATTTGTATTTATCTGAGTTCAATGAAATTGCATATTAGAGTATCATTAAAATATGTATTGTAATATTTTAGACTTAGTCAACAAACAAGCATTCAGTCATTGTTTCAGTAAGAGTCACTACAGTCCATAGATTCATATTACAAGGACATCACTAGAACATTACCCAGTAATTTCATGCCTCTCACTCTAACTCACCAATGCAACCTCATACCTCACCGCTATTTGGCGGCAGAAATAGGTGAGAGTGAGGTATCAATGCCGACAACCTTTCTATGAAGCCTATTTGGTAGATGGTCTTAAAAGTAGCGTTTATAATATTTTAATCAAATTGTGCAATGTGTAATTAGATATTTATAAGGCGTAATCATTTCGACATTACTAAACGATGTCCGACCCTCGGCTAGATGTAATCAGATGTATTCGTAGAAAGCAAGGCGCGTTGACAAGTCGATGCTATCTACGTATCGCCGCCGAAGTCGACCCGGTCCGGATCCGATACCGTATCTAACTTGGCGTTTGTAGGAATGCCGCTGTTGTAGGCTCGGATAAAAAATCGATTTCAAAATATCGATATTTTTCAAAAAATAAATCGATATACTTAAGGCTAGTCTTTTTTCGATGAATATCTTTTGCATATCTATAAAACCAATATATTTTTAAGAGCTCCAATTCGATGTCTATGTTCTAAGGGAATATCTTGGTTCGCTGTATGGGCTGTATTTGTAGGCTGTATGAGTAGTATTTGGTAGGAAAGTATAATATAATAATATAATAAGTAACAGCTTCTTTAACAAAACGTATCGATATTTTGTTTAAATGTATATCGATACATTTGAGAAATATCGATGTATTTTATTAATTTGTCCGTACCTAAGCTGTTACGATAGTCGCGGATTTTCAATGACAGGCGGATTATCGAGGTGCGCACTCCAGTCTGTCCATACTACAAGGATATTACGTGAATGCTTGTTTTTTTTTATACTGACACTGATGACATAAGTGCGTTGTCAACCTTAGGACCTGAGCATATTTACACTAGCTTTCGTAAATAAGTCTATGACATTCTGACATTCTCTGTCTGCAGATGAATTATTATATAAAATCATGCATAGCCGTGATATATCGAGCCGTATACTGGTAGAGTAGAATAGTACCTCCCCCTGTATCAGGTGTCGTAAGAGGCAACTTAGGTACCAGAATCGACAGATAACGGTATATCAATCCGAAACAGTGCAGCTCAAATGCACAGAGTGGGGATGAGCATCAGCATCCCTTTCGTAAAACCTGCGCTTTGTTATTGGCAACATGCTTGCAAAGCAATAATCGGCAAAATTCCCCCTTTCTTGGGTAGGCCTATGTCCATAGTGCATTTCCAATGGCTGGTATGGTGATGATGGCTATGTGAAATTATGTTTAACCGTTTTGAAATAATGACAAACATCTATACATTAACACAAACATTCACGGTTATGATGTTAGTAGGTTTGTCCAGATTTACTTATTAACGATATGTAACGAGCATGTCTGTTTGGCGCCAAAAGTGACATTTAAAGAGGATCCTTGTATTATTCTCTTGTCTATGTTAGGGACAGTTGTTTATGCCTTAGCTTAATAGCTATGTCGTTTAGTAGAGTTGAAACTTATGAAACCATTTTTATATTTAAGGTTAAATTTAGTTTTGAGCCTGTAGCATACCAATAGAGTGATTTAATATCGTATTATTATACCCCCCAAAGTCACTATTCCACGTGGATGAAGTCGCGGGTACTGCTAGTATAGGGATAAAAAAATAATTAATGTTATTTTCTGATAATGCTCCTGTCTAACATTGTTAAATTGTTCCAATAGATCGTACGTATAAAAAAGAATTTTCAAAATCGGCTCGTTAGTTCAAATCCTAGTATAGATACGAACTAAAGTTATATTTGTAAAGGTTGGCAATCTATGGCATATCTATGGCATTATAAATTTCAAATATCGAACAGCGACCATCTTTGTTATTCTTAAATTTCGTATAAACGCTTTTTCCTAGCTATCTATACATCCAGAATAACGCGTTCACTTCTATATGCATACATATATTTTCCATATACTGAAAACAAACAAGCCAACTCATAATGTCGTCTTCGGGCAGAATCAATTTAAAACTTGGCAAACATCTGAACTTAGAGCGAGCGTCTATTTTTTTATTCTGGAAACTGGAATGATCTAGTTGCGATTCAATTGATAATTTTCACGGCATGTAGACAAAACATGAATGATTAGTGGGACATGATTAATTGGTTTTGGAACACCGTCACCGAAGTGTGGCCGAAACGTTGTGCAAAAAACCAAACAATAGGTGTTTGATTAATGTGTTAATTTTTCTTTTGCCATTTTATACTGAACAGGAAAAACAGTTGGGAAGAAGCTTTTTTTTTGTGAGCTCGGCAACGAAATTAGTGAGATAACAAGTTTGCGATAGACATTCAAATATGGAGTATTAATTCCCACCACAGATGATAATTAAAGTAGACTTCTTACAATTACTATGTGAAAACCTTTTTATATCACAAGCAGTGTCCTTATTTTAAGGATTAGAGAAGCTTTGACATTGCATAGAAACATAGTCATGTCACAAATTACCGACGCATTAGTGTATATGCTTCCGTGACGATAGCACCACGCAAATCGTATGCTTGTTTGCATCCTTGTAAAATAAAAAAAAATCTCTCCCTCGCTCGCACGACGCCTCATTGCGGTGACGTCATGAGCCGTTATCGTTATTTGTTTTTTTAATCTTTATATATAAAAATTTCGTGTCACGTTGTTTGTCTGGGATGAACTTCGAAACCAACAAATCGATTAGAATCAGTTTTTGCTTTCTGTGTACAGTTTGATTCAACTTGAGAGATAAGATAGTTCATATATATATATATATATATATATATATATAATTGTTTGTCATCTTGTGACACTGAATGTCCGATTTAATTTTGTTCGTTTTTGTTATGTATATTTTTTGTTGTGATTGTTTCATATTTGATTTTATAACTCTGGTTAATAAGTAAATTGGCCCGTAAACTGGCGAATATTAATTAATAAATTGCCGTGACGTACGGGCAGAGTAGAATTATACCTCTCTCTGCACCAGGTGTCGTAAGAGGCAACTAAGGTACCAGAACCGACAGAAGGCGGTATATCCATCCGAAACCGTGCTGCTCAAATGCACAGCGCGGGCATTTGAGCTGCATGCATAGGGGCAAACAACCTCACTTGGAGAGGCCTATGTCCAGCAGTGGACTTATATCGGCTGGTATGATGATAATGACAATGATATAAATATATCAATTTATAGTAGCAATATTTTTTTCATGATAAACGTATATAGTTAAGACAGGAACGTATTTTGGGTAGCTTTTCTTCGCAAAAAAAAAAACTGTGGAAATAAAATTTAAGACAGTTGCATTAAGCTATCGCTTTTATACAAAAATATATTAAATTCATTAGAATAACCATTTAACGAGCCTCTGTTTGAATAATAATAATAAAATAAAGTACATATTAATTGTCTATTGAATGCCGTGGGGTACCGGCTGAAGAGAAAGGTACCTCGATCTGTACCTGGCACAATAGAACGTTAAAGGCGACTAAGGTACTAGAACCGACAGATGGCGGTATATCCATCCAAAACAGTGTAGCTCAAATTCACAGGCCGGGGATGGGCAGCGGCGCCCCCGTTCGCGGAAGTTACGCTCTGCGATTGCCAACACGCTTGCCTAGCGTGCCAATTATGAGAAATATTCCCCCTCTCTTGTGGCCAATGTGATAATGATTGAATATCAAGTAAATGATTAAAGAGGTTTCGCAAAATTTAGGAATTTATATTTATGGTCGAAATTCGACCACCAGTTGTACTAGTGGTTCCCATAGTATAATTAACTCTTCGTCAAAATTGGAAAAGTTCCGAACATCGGTTTGTAGAACTGATTGGTGTTTATTTTCTTTCATCAGGTGAAAGAACTATGCTCGCTCAAAGAGTATTGCTTCGTACAAAACAAACGCTAGCAGCTTCGTTGTTTTCCGGTGCATTGTGTCGATCACCTGCAGCTTTGTTGTTGTTTCTCTGACATTATTGACAGAACTGGAGCGATCCTAATGCCGGTCACTGTTTGACGCAATTCGTAGTGATTCTGTCTTGTGCGTCAAAGGTCGTGGATTCGATCCCCACCCAGGGCAAACATTTGTATGATGATACTAGCATCGCCCCGCGGTTTCACCCGCGTGATGTTGTAGAACAAACCTAATATCATTTATGCTTCGCTGTTATTGTTGGACTATCTATCATTGAAAGAATTTCTCAAATCGAACCTGCGGTTCGTGAGATTAGCGCGTTTAAACAAACAAACTCTTTAAAATTGAAATATGAGTATAGATTAGTGTTTGTTCTGTGTCTGTTATCCGCAACACAATAAAATAATAATAATAATTGTTAATAAATTTTATTTTCTTACCACAACTTAATACAAGTAGCACCAGAACATACATTAACAGCTGTTGCGATGGTGGCTTCAAGCTGTCGTGCAGCGTCCGAGTCCAAATAACCTATGAACTTTTTTTGGAAGGGCGCGTGGGTGGCACGGCCGACTGACGGATGCGATATTATTATAACGACAAACAAAACATGTAATGTTAAAAACAACAAGATTGTCAAAGGATAAAGCCGTGACTTACAAGCGCAGGTGAACAAACGAACTGGTGACGTCTCTCAATAGCACGCTGTAGTTTTAAAACGAGTCTGCCTACGGTCAGGCGTTGAGTCTCTTGATTCATCCATAGTAAATTCAACCCCAACGACGGCGGCCGAGCCTAGGTCGAGCCTCTAGAGGCGCCCTCGGACACGCCGTCGGTCCCGCTTAAATCTCGCGAGCCGTTGCGGGCGCGACGTCTGAGTAGTCCAGCACTAGGTTCGTCCGAAAAAAAAAGAGTCTCTTGCGTGCTAGATTCGTCCTAGATACCCGTCAGAAAAACTTGTTAAGTATAAATTAATTGCGTTTTCTTAAACAGATAAAAATAGCTGTGTGGGGTCTCTAGATATTGCTTTGTTTACTCACTTGTTTTTAACTAGCAACACCCCGCGGTACCCCCCATCTGATAATCAAAATAGCCTAAGTTACTCCTTATAACAACAACTATCTGATGATCAAGTCCCGTTAACATCGGTCCAGCCGTTATAGATATTAGCCGGAACAAATAAACAAACAGACAGGCTCACAACTTTTGTGCGATGCGTCAATGGTATCCGTGAAATCTGCTTCCAGAGTTCCTCTGTTCGATTTATCCAGTATCTGCAAATTATTATATTTTTTCTTTAATGTTATGAAGTCAGCAAACAAGCATACGACCCGCTTGATCGTAAACGTGACCGCAGCCGATAGACGCTCGTGTCATCACAGAGATATCACTAGCGTGTCGACAACCCTGTGAACTGAAGATACTATGTCACATTTACCCTGTAATTTCACTACCTCTCTCACCCTTCAAACAGGAACACAGCAATGCGAACATTGTTTGGCGGGAGAAATAGGTGAGAATGAGGTACCAATGCAGGCGACCCTTGTAAGAGGCCTACCTCATGTAGTGTGATAGACCTCATACAAAGTGTTAAGGTCCCACATACACCTCCGCAGTGGTTCTAATATTCGTTTGTTTCGGAATTCGTTTTGTTATTTATTGGAATAAGCCGACTCGTGATAGCAAGCATCACCGCAGCCTAAAGACGCTCCTATTATCTCGAGGATATCACTAGCGCGTTACCAATCTGTTACTTGGAGATATTGTGTCACGTTACCCAGTAATTTCACTGCTTCTCTCACCGGTACACAGCAATGCGAACACTACTGTTCGCCGGCAGAAATAGATGGGAGTCTAACTTTATTGAGCAGAATGCAGCAGGATATCGTGTGGAGCAATCAATTTGATTGTATAGCAAACTCTTAGACTCCACGATGTTGCACGTTTTTATACAGACTCCCTGGTTTGATCGTGTTCCCTATTTCCTTTCCGCCCCGTTCGTTTTTGTTATGGCATTTTCCGATATTCTTCCGTTGTCCCACTTTTGTTCGAACTGGTATTCTTTTATATAGGTATTGGAAATCCGTATTTATTTATAATTTATACGACATTAGGAAACAATAAAATTATCAGTGTTTTTCTACTATATTATGCATTTATTCTACATATAAACCTTCCTCTTGCATCACTCTTATCTATTTTAAAAACCGCATCAAAATCCGTTGCGTTGTTTTAAAATCAATACATACAGTTCAATTCAATTTTCAGAACAGTCTATATTGTGTAGATATAACTACAATATGATAAGCACAACATTACAAATTTCAATACATTTGGACAGACAGACAGCGGGAAGTCACTATCTTTTATATGATTAATGTATGAGAATACAACACATTGGTTCTTCCCGCTCAATAACATCATGTCTGAAACGCCCCCATAAGACGCGGTCGTACTTTCACTTTGTGTCGTACAATAGCACAACACTTTCCGGCGAGTGCGTGCAGTCACTGCTCCCAGAGAGCATTTCGACTGCACTAGTGCGGCCAGGCGCACTCCGCCACAATGATTTTAGGCTATGATTTCATAGCATAAGTTAAATGGACCAATTTTCAGTAGATAACATTCCCGAAGCTGACAAACACAACTGTGTTGAAACATATTTTTTGCAATGATACATAAAGTATTTTCGTTCGCTAAACGTAAATATCCCAAGGCTTTTATGTCAGATGTAAGTGAATTATATGAATTTATATAAGTCCATTTGCGAAGGATCCAAATTGGAAGCGTCCCTAATGGATGTTAAATAAACGTCTATTTGCGATTTTAACGCGATGGCTGTATTTTTAGATACTTTTGTTTTCGTTATACAAAAAAAGGATTTATATATATTTAAATAAATCTTTAAAAAAAAAACATTTTTTTTATGTTATATTGTAAATTTGTACGAGTTACAACAATGTCAGTGTACTTTTTATAAAATACTAGTTTTTGGCCGCGACTTAGTGTCTTAATCGTGTTTCCCTGGGATAAAACTGCAAATATTACGTACCCTTTGTATAAACAAAACATATCTATCCCACGGGTGCCGTACATTGTTCGGGATAAAAAATGAGCTAATGTTATTGCAGACTGTAATCTATCTTTATGTGAGAATTAGTTTCAACCATTCATCCAATTTTATATCAAGGGTCGTGGGTTCAAACTTACCCACGCCAAACGATTAGGTGATGAAATATTAGTTCTGTATCTGGGTGTTAAACATGTTTTCATGTATTGTATTTGAAATCCGCAGTTGTGTCTGAGATAACTAGCTATTAGCTCTGTTATTAGCTAGTTATCTCAGACTGACCACTTTCTTTTTAATCTTATAAGACACTCAACAATAAGGTCTGAGATGTTACATATTCAATATTATTATCAACTTATTCAATATTTCTATTAACGCATACATGAAAGATACAAGGACAGATAATAAATAAAAACAAATTGACACATCTCTTAAATTTACCTCTTTCTGAGATAACTAGCTAATAATATAAGTTGAAAAAATGTCTTAGATCTTAAAGTCAAGTGACTTATAAGATTAAAAGAAGTAACCAGGCAATTACGCAGTGTTCATATGTTAACATAAGCGAAAAATGTAATGTAGAGAATGTGTATATTTCTTAATACATTTACGAGCCGTGTGAATATAATTTCGATCGTAAAAATTACCTGACCTTTACGATTCCGCTCGTAAAACTATTTATTTCCCATCATTATGGACATTCAAAAATACGACGCGGTTTTCTAATGTAAATATGTGTTGGCTAATTACTCTACTGATATAGTCATAATAGAACGTTTGACCGTGTGTGTGTAACACAAATTTATAGTTGGAGATGTCATTTTTATTTTTGCTTATAATTACAATGTCGACATATAAACACAATGTCATCACAAGGATATCACTAGCGCTTTGCCAAGCTTGTATCTTGAAAATATTACGTCACATTCATCACGTCGGCCATTGGAAGTCTACTGCTGGACATGCGCCTCCCCTAGAAATAGGGAATTTTGCCCTAATTTGCCTCCGCTGGTCAATAGCAGAGCAGAGCTTTCGCGACGGGAACGTTGCTGCCCACTCCCGTTCTCTGCATTTAAACTACAGTTTCAGGTGAGGTTCTCCCTTTCTTGAGAACACTATAACCTGTAGAGGATGTTTTACGGCCGCTATGATGATAATGATGAATCCATTAGGCTGGTTTTTTCCTAGTAACACATATGGAGGTTGTTTGATATTTATACGTCAATAATTTAAAAAGTATAATAGTCAGATTGCTGAAATGTCATTTGGAAATCGCTTATTCGTTTGGTAATTAATGGGCGCAAAATTTAATAACAAAATTGCAGTGTTGACGTGACAACGTCTTATAATTCGATGGAGTCGGCTGCACGCACGAAAAAACATGACTCATGCGGCGTTACCTCGCTCTGAGGCGTTCCGTTTAAGGCTTGAAGAGCAAGCGACAGCGCGGGACGAGCGACAAAGAGGCATAATCGGCCCCACGTTCGACATCGTTCTCTCTCGTACTTGAGTGAGCAATACGCCCGCGCGGACAGCTGCTATACAATAATACATTTTCATAAATATAATTGAAACGTTCTTTTTAAAAATGCCACTATTTCATCAGTATTTTCTTATCTCGTTGTCACGTTCAAATATCGACAGTAAACCGACTTTACAGACAACCGATTTTTTTGCGATTATGTCATTTCGTGCTTAACATGTGTTGTGACACTTGCCGGGAAGCGACATGTACCTAGATTTTTCATATTAGACTCCAATTATTGATTGGTTTTAATGAACTTTAATACAAATTAACTAAGAATCGACGTTAACTTCTAAATGTATAATTGGTGCTTTTGTTGCGTTTGATTAAGTTGCACAGTTGGCGCATACTTGCTTAGATTGCAAATTTTTCTTGTCCTTTCGCTCGTTGTGTTTTACGGACCATCTGTACATATTTAATGTGGGCATGTAATCTGGGGCTAACGATTATAATTAATGAACGCCCGCGAGTGGAGGCTGTTGAAAAATGTAATTTATTGCGACACAAGGATAACGCGTTTAAATGTACTCTTTGACAATGTGCCTCTTGTTTGGCGATCTTGTTAATATAGCCCTTATGTTTGGGTGCAATGACCATGTTCAAGCTGTGTAGTCTAATCGTGAATGCGTTCATCTTCATCAACACAAGAGCCGTCTAATGGATACAGGCATCCTCAAGAAAGGGAGAATGTGCCTGTAATTGCCGCGCTAGGCAAGTGTGGTGGCAATCGCAGAGCGTAGCTTTGCGATCAGAATGCTGCTGCCCATCCCCGCCCCGTTGTATTTGGTTGGAGTTGGGCAGATCCCCCCTTGTATGGAGTGGCTTATGTTAAGCAGTGGACGTTTTTAAGTTGATAATGGATGAAAGTTTGTTTCACTTTTTCGCTGGAAGTGGTGAACAGATTCTGACAAAATACTTATTCATAGCGTAGAGTCGGGTTTAGGTAAGTTTTCGGGATAAAATTTCTAAAATGACTCTGGACTTTTTATCCCGAAAACTTGTTTCCGTTAGATAGATTTGGTTTTAAATTTTCTATATAAATACAGCACGTTTGTTTGCACAGTTTATCTAACATAGACTTTTTTCCGTAGTAATAAGAAATCCTCAGGGATAAGATATAAAGAAAAGACCGCGGAAAAAGTCGCAGGAAGAAAGCCAGTGAAGAAATTAAAAAATTGATATATATATATATAGAGTACAGTTCGAAAGACAATGTCTAAAATGAAGCGAACAAAAAACTATTGCCCGTTCGCCGGATATCAGGCCGCGATATTTTTCTCTCGAATTCTGGTAAGAGGATAAATGGAGTGCTAGCCGATGTCTATAACACTCTTGAGTACTTACGGGAAAGAGGATTAGGGGCAGAGCGCCCCCTCTCGCAATGTACGTAGATTTCAGGGATGTTTCGGATATGATATTTCGAAACTGAATACGGATTTATTATTTTTAGTCGGCTTTCGACAACAGATACGGATATATATATATATTTTGGATTTTTAGGAATTGATGATTTGGTTATAATAGCTTATTTTAATATTAGTGTTTGGTATTAATTATGGGTTATTTTGCGTACGTATCTTTACATGTCATATATTAATAAGTAGTTCAAAGTACTCATATCCAGATATAGAACAAACAAAAACTCAGTACAAAAGAAACATTAGGAATAATTCGTGTCTACTAAGGTACCGGCAGAGTAGAATAGTACCTCTCCCTATACCAGTTGTCGTAAGGTACTAAAACCGATAGATGGCGGTATATCCATTCGCATCAGTATAGCTCAAATTCACAGGGCGGTAATAGGCAGCAGCATCCCCGTCGCGAAGGCTGCGCTCTGCGATTGCCAATACGCTTGCCCAGCGCTGCTAATAACAGGCAAATTTCCTCTTTCTTGGGGAAACCTTTCTTTAGCAGTGGACTTCCAATGGCTGATACAATGAAGGTCTCAGTGGAACGGTCAGGAAAAGATGCTGGTTCAAATCCAACTTAAAAATTGAGAAATGTATTTTTTTTCTAGTAAATATTATTTGTAATACAAACAAAAATCTTAATCACATAATAATATATATGTCCTGAGTGGGGGTGGAACCCATGCGCCATTGGACCCGCCAAGTGCTCTATGATAAACAATTCACACATAATCTTATACTTTAACTTGAGTCCGAGGTAAGTCGCTTAAAGCTGTTGTGTCGCGGACATCACACAACAGAGACGTCACAAATATAATACTTGATATTTTTTTATTAAACTATGTTGACATACAAGCGTTAAGTAACGTAGACGCTCGTAATATCACATGATTATTACTGGCACCGATATTATGTCACATTACCCAATAATATCATTGCTTCTCTCACACTTCAAATCGGAACACAGCAATGCGAACACTGCTATTTTACAGTAGAGTAGGAAAGAGTGAAGTATTAATACAGACGGCTTTATGTGTGAGATCTACCTCATGTAAATACAAATTTAACATGCAAACAAAAACGAACTGAATTTGTCCTGGGGTCGAACACAAGACTTTCGGTATTTAAGATAGGATCACTACAGTATGCGCCATCGGGGCTTGTCAATTTTTTTTGTAACGAATCACCATATCAGCCATTGTTAGTCCACTGCTGGACATAGGCCTGCCAAGCATTTACAATCGCATAGTGAAACTTTCGCGACGGGGATGCAGCTGCCCATCCACGCCCTGTTCATTTGAGCGACTGTTTCGAGTTGATTTTACGGCACCTGGTACAGGGGGAAGTACTATTCTATTGTGCCGGTATTTCACGACTAAACAATATTGGGTGTGTATTGAAATCTGTTAGGGCTGTCTACAATAATAAGAGATCCTCAGGGATGAGATACAAAAGAAACACTTTGCGGACAAAGTCGCGGGCTGAAAGCTAGTTAATAATAATTTAGTAAAAAAGTTAATTCAACGAGCCACAATAGGGTTAGTGCTATGACGCAATCATTGCGACGTCGCTCTCGTGTGAATCTAAGCCAGAACAAAAAACTTATTGTCAACTCGCTATCGGGCAATCCTTACTTTGTTCATCCAGATTCCCAGCGGATTTTGTAAGAAGCAGCTCGCATGCTTCGACGCAGTTTAGACGCGTTTGAAACGCGCAGCGAGATTTGTGCATTTTGCGGGTGAATTTTCTGTTTCATTTCTTTATTGGCCATTATTAGGTTGCTTCGTAAACTTAGTTTAAAGACCCGTCTGGTGCCGGCAGACTATTTTAGGTAGACCTTATTTACGTATATTAGATGACTCATGGTCCCGTACGGGTCATCAGCGTCATCAGTATTAGAAGTATAATATAATCCAGTACTTCCTATTTTGGAAATATTATTGTCGAAAGTGTTTTTGTGATGGCCAACTTGAATAAAGTATATTCACATTCAATATCTATTATTAGGAATGGAATCTTAAATATTTAAAAGCATGAATAGTTTTCCGTGACAGATTAAGAAATCCATTATATTCTTTAAAAAATTTATGTATTTAAATTTTATTGGACGTTTGATATAAATAACATTTGCCCTCTACAGAGAGCCATTATCTGTACTAATAGTATACAATATTTGATTGATTATTTGGTACGATTTAACTAAATTATATTCGATCAATTTAAATAATTATTTCACCATTTGAAAGCTACATCTCCACCGAGTGACATAGACTATTATATTACCTGAAAATATATTAGCCTAAAAAATGAACACCTAAAATGGAATGTAATGAGGCAAAGTTTATATTTTTTTAACGACGATTACACTAATGGTATCAACCTCTGGTCCTCTATCAGTGGTACCGCGTAAAACCTCAGTGTCCAGCTAGTCATTATTATTTTACACTGCTAGAGATTGGCCTCCCCAAGAAATGGAGGGACTTTCCCATAATTGCCGCGCGGAGCAGACGTGGTGAATAGATCGACAAGCAAGCATACAGCCCGCGTGATAGTAAGCGTCCCAAGTGCCTATTCACGTTCGTATCATCACAAGGATACCACTAGCGCTTTGCCAAACTTGTGACTTGAAAATGTTACGGCACATAACCTCGTAATATCACTGCCTCTCTCACCGGTACACAGCAATGCGAACACTGCCGTTTGGCGGTAGCAATTGGTGAGAGTTAGTTACCAATGCAGACGACCTTTGTATAAGATCTACTTCTAGTAAACCTAGTTTTTCGTATTGTGATATAGGAGTGCTGATTCATGATCATCATCATACCAGCCATTGGAAGTCCACTGCTGGACATAAGCCTCTCCAAGAACGGAGGTGTTTTGCGCATAATTGCCGCGCTGGACAAGCTATCGCGACGTGGATGCTGCTGCCCATCCCCGCCCTGTGCATTTAAGCTGCGCTGTTTCGGATAAATATACCGCCGTCTGTCGGTTCGGGTACCTTAGTCGCCTCTTACGACACCTGGTGCAGTGGGAGGTACGATTCTACTCTGCCAGTCCCTCACGGCGTTGAATGCTGCTGATTAAATGAGTGGAATGGCCTCTTTTCGGAGGTTACGAAGAATTTGACGTCTTGAGTATATGTTAAAGAAGGTAGGAGACCAGGGCGGACGGTTCTCTAGTTAATCATGAAATATTCCCCCTTCCCCAAGCGTGCCTGTCTATCCTAAGTTACGCCCGACTGTTTTCATTACATAGCCTATCGGAGAATTTGGAGTCATTATAACTTGGCGAAGTTAATTAATCTGTCTCGAGTTCACAAGTTGAGCGCACTCTAATGTTTATGAGTTTAACAATAACTTTTGCTTGCTTTGTCTAATAATCGAGTTGCTGGTACCTTCACTTGGATCTAGATTATATTTTAAAGTTATCTTAGACATTATCATAGAGATACTAGAATTTAGTAATATAGCTCAAAAAAGAGCTTCATAGAATAACAGGAAAGAGTGATACGTGCTGGTATAAAAAAGGCAGAACTTGTTTGTAATGCTACCACCCATCCCTACCTTGTTACATTTGACCTGGGCTGTTTGAGGTGAGCAAACCGCTATCGGTTCTGGTATCACTGTCGCCTCTTACGACACCTGGTACAGAGGTAGGTATTTTATTCTGTCGGTACCCCCGTGGCGTAGATATATAACGTATTACCTACAGGGGTAGGTAGTCTAGTATGTCGGTACCGCGTGGCATAGATGTATAACGTAGCTTAGCTGACGGGTCACCTGTTTCCATGTCTTAATGTATCGTGTATCTGTCAATCGTGTCAAGTGTCATACAACTGGCAATTATGTCAAACGTTGTAAGGTGGTATTAGAAAATTTAAATTATAATAATAATATATTTTCTATCGTACAAAGATAAATACACAAAGATAAATAAAACTTCTAGATTATAACACAATTGGCGGCCTTATCGCTCAGAAAGAAACCTTTGGATGGACATAAACGAAGAAAATGTATTAGGGCTGTTCTATGTGTACTACTATTTTATAATTTTGAATAATGTAAATTAAGTATGTATAGTTTGAGTTTGAGGATAGATTAAAGAATAGTGTGATAAGAGATGGATGTGGTGTAGAAGATTATTGTGACAACAATAGAGAAAGGAATGTTAAGATGGTTTAGACATGAAGAAAGGATGGATGAAAATAGAATTACTACACAAATATATAGAGCGAAAGTGAATGGAAGAGTTGGTATAGGGCGACCGAGGCGAACATATCTTAACCAAGTCAAAAGCACCAAGAATAGACGAGTGTGTATGAAAGGACTAATGCGAGTAAAGGAAGCGGAGGTCTATAGTCTCTCGTCTCTACCCCGATGGGACATGTATGTATGTATGTTTAATTTTTATTTGACTTCTACTTTGTAAGCAAATATAAAACTTAACAGCATATAGAGAAGACTCAAAATAATTTTCCTACCGTGAACAGTCTTCATGTTGCCGACACTAATTCGGCGTGTTGCATTAGAATTTGTTTTTTTTCGTTTTAAACCATCTACTGTATCGCCAAATATGGACAGACGATATGTGATTTATGGCGCGTAATGAGGTTGAATGATTTCGCAACCATTGCCGGTCACCGCATTTCTGCTACTAATGGTGCGACTATAGTTTTTTATATAAGTATGCAGTTTATAAAATAGCGATGACACACTTTATTTCTAGCATCCGATTTTTACGACGATAACCTGCCTATTTATTTCTGTTATTTCTGATGTTACTCCATTCCATGCGGCTATTAAAGTAATAACGACTTTATTGTGCTCATCTTAATAGCTATAACTGCGTGCTGGATCGTGGGATATTGTTTTATTACCAGCTCTCGCAGAGCAAGGCTATAAATCGCCTGAAAGCGCATCGAACTCCGCGAGACCTTAAGTTTAGCCTCTGATTAATACTTTAATTGTTATTTGCTAGTTTGGTCTATGGCTTTTATGTGTAAGGAGATAATGTCTATTTTCGTTTGCCGGCGCTGACCAAGATCCAGTTTAGATCAGGATTAATAGCAGCGATAAATCATACCGCTCATTATACGTTTACGGTTGCGACATTGATATTCATTTTGTAAAATATCTGTGATTGCATAATACTTGCTTGAGGTCGGCACTTGGTTGCTGACTGATTGTTTCTATGAATTGCAATGCAGTAGATATCGTTTGTAAACTGTTTGGGAGTTATTATGTTAGGAGTATAAATCGTTTTTACGAATTGTGTGAGACAAGGCATTATTTTATTATAATCAACTTTTCTCAGGTTTGTTTGTATAATTATATGTCGAATGATGATAGTTTCATCATTATCGTTACGGCCATTGGAAGACCACTGCTGGACGGACATAGGCCTCCCCAAGAGAGGGGGAATGTTGTCCATAAATGCCGCTCTAGGCAAGCATGTTGGCGATTGCAAAATGCAGCTTTCGCGACAGTGGTGCGGCTGCCCAGCCTCACCCTTTGCATTTTAGGTACACTGTTCTGGATGGATATACCGCTATCTATCAGTCCTGGTACCTTAGTCGCCTCTTACGACACAATCTTGAAAACGGGTGCCCAAAGTAAAACAAAACTTTAAACGAAACGTCGTTATTAGTTAAATAAATCGCCAATTAAAAAGTAGTTTCATTACACGATATTTTATGGATAGAATTTTTATGAAAATAGACTTAATAGATAGGTTTATCTTCGGGCAGTTACTCAAAAATGATATATGATGGGTGATAGGCTGAATATACATAAGTCCTTATAGATACGACAGCATGTTTCTAAACCTAGGAGAAATGTAGTTGATAACATCTGATAGTGATAACAAAAGATAGACCGATAAGATAATGTCGCGTTTGCCTCAGTAATGGTCGTAATAACAGACTTGAAGTAAGGCGGCTTAATAAATACGAAAAAGAAATCGGTAAGAAGCCCTCTTTTTAACGTAAACATCCGCTGCTTCCATATACTCATCTTCACCCACTGCTGAACATTGACACCGTCCAAGAAAGGGGACATTTTTGATGGTGAAATGAAAAGGCACCATTATTGACACGCTGGGCTGGCGTTTTGGCAATCACAGAGCGTAGCTTCGCGTCAGGGCACGTGTCGCGACGAACCCGATGGTGCAGATGCTAGTGATCCTATCTTGTGTGCCAGGGGTCATGGGTTCGACTCCCAACCAGAGCAAATATTTATATGATGATTTTTGTGTTTGTTCTGGATGTTAAATGTATGTATTTTAGTTGTAGGTATATTTGTGATTCCTCTGTTGTCTGGTGTCTGACACACGCGTGCTTGAAGCGACTTATTGATTATGATTATTATTATATTAAAAAATAATTTAGATATTAAATGAATGATTAGGTCTGGCCATTTTATAACAACAAAATGGTTTCAGTAGAAGCACTCGCTTCATTCCTTTGACTCGCTGATGGTTAAACAGTCGACGTTATTTGTGAGCAACATTCCCTTTGATCAGCTTAGTAGTAAGCAATACCTCGCGGCACGCGAATCTCTCCAATTATATTTTGTGTTGCCGTTTGATATTTTAGTGATATAGTAAAGCCTTGAGGTATCTGCAGTGTGAATAGTACCAACCATAATTGCCGCGCTGTATGAGTGTGTTAGGAATGGCAGAGCGCAACTTACGCGCTGCTCATCCGCGCCCTGTGCATTTGATCTACAATGTTCCTGATTCATGTACCACCATCTCTCGGTTCTGGTCGCCTCTTACAACACCTGGTACAGAGGGAGGTACTATTCTACGCTGCCGGTACCTCACGGCAATATATAAATAGACATCAGATATCTTTCAACTAGAAACAAATGTCCCGATGGATTTAACAACTCGGACGAAGCCTAAGGTAATCTAAATCTAAATTTACACAAAAATGACATTCAAATATGTTTTACGTACTTGATTGAGTATATGTATATACTTTTTTCTTATCTTGTATAACAGCTGCAAAATACGCGTTAAAATTAATTGTGTACATTAAAATCAGCTTTTAAATGACATCGAAGGGAAGTGACAAACTCGTCATATTAAGCGGATATCATGACACAAAGCAAAAACTTAAAACATATGCAAGAGCATCTTTGTATTTTTATTAGGTATTTAGTTTAATAAACACATTACAAAGCGTATGTGAATAATGAAAAATAAATCTACAAAACGAGGCACGCGTTCGCCAAACATAGTCGCAAATACAGAGGTGGGTATGATCACGAAAATAAGAGATGAGGAATCGAGTCAGTCACTATAACCGGAGATCGTTTCTTAAAATAGGTCATAAGAAGCGACATCTCAATATTTGCGGCACATGTAAAGTCATTATATCCGACTAAGTTGCTAAACATTTTGTATGAAAACCAAACTTTACACATACTTCATACTAAGAGGTTGGTCAATATAGGCGGGGTCATAATAAACGGATTCTACTGTGCTAACGTTTTGGAACAAGAAACAGTCGGGATATATGTTTTTTTGCAACTTACCTAATGTGTAATCTGCGTACCTAGCGTGTGCTTAGGCTGAGACATTTCCTAGACCCCTCCGACACCATCATGGCTTATATATCTCAAACGGCCTAATCAACATCAGTACACACACACTATAGCTAGGAGTATGACACCGGCTTATACCGGCGACGCTAGTGCAACTTTGCAATCGTTCTTCTGATGTGGAGTCCTCTCAAACGACGGCCACTCGAGCCATGCCTCTGGGCGCGGCTCGAGTGGTCCGTGTCTTAGAGGCGCTTAATTATGGGCCTTCAGTTTCTTTCCGATCCCGCAAAAGTTACGGGATAATGAGCGGCCTTGTCTCTATGCCGATGACGTCAGAACTGACTGGCTGATATATGATGATTATACAAAATAAAGTCATCATCATCATTGTAGCTATTTAAAGCACACTGCTGGACATAGGCCTCCTCAAGTAAGGGGGAATTTTGCCTGGGATGCTGCCGCCCATCCCGACCTTAAACATTTGAGCTACAATGTCTTGGATGGATTTACCGCCGCCTATCGGTTCTGGTACCTTAGTCGGCTCTTACGACACCTGATTCAAAAGGAGGTACATTTCTACTCTGCTAGTACCTTACGGCACACGAAATAAAGTGGTCCATCTTTATTTTTCTCGTTTCTGTAAATTTGCTTGTATTCCTCGAGATAACAGCTCTAGGACAATATGCGCCAGCTGCTGCCTGCACGCGTTTACGTATTTTGTTCGGGCGTACAGTTAGCGGAGCAACAAATCAATTGAATGGCGTTCGTATTGTTATTGCGGTGTGCATTGCGTCTAAATTGTGCGGAATCGATGAACAGGTGGTGTCAGATATTGCAATGTACGCCTCCTTGATGAGCTTACGTGAAATATTGTGTTTATTTCAATCGTGTATTGATTGTGATTATCTTGCCAGAAACTTGCAATGTGTGTCTAAGTGTTTTACTTTATTTGTTTTCAGCTTGTTATTTGATCAGCACTTTTCACTTATATTATTTTTGTTTCGAACGAACCTAATGCTGGAATATTCAGACGTTAATTCCAGCACCACTAAACGAGTGGGCGAAGTCGCTTGTTAGTAAGCGACCCTGTGTTTGTATTTACCTGCGTGCCTCGCGGCGACGACTGCGCCTTCGGTACAGTCGCCCCAACGGGGCTCGCGGTATCTGAGCGGGTTATAAATGCAGTAATTTATGCGGATGGATGGATGATTTCGAATTAACCAAAGGCTACTTTGAACACTAAACACAGGATAGGTTATCACCATTAAATCACCTATAGAAAGTCCACTGATGGATCCCAAGATACCCTATCTTACACAATTGCGCTGATGCGCGGCCCTTGGTAGGCGTGGTGGTAATCGCAGAGCGCATCATCGCAACGAGGATACTGCTGCCCATCCCCATCCTGTAGTATTTTAATTTAATTAGCTGTGCTTATTCGGATGAATATGCAGCCAGCCATCTGTCAGTTGTGGTACTTTAGTCGCCTCTTACGACACCTGGTAAAGAAGGAGGTACTATTGTACTCCGCTGGTACCCCATGACATGTGAGATAGATATCCGCTGTCAAAGAGTGATATAGTCTTGGTTCCTCAGGCAAGAGATAAAAAGTAGAGAGCTAGCGGAAAAAGCCGTGGGCGAAAAGCTAGTGATATATAATATCTTCGGGGTGTCTACGCCCTACTTACGGTAAATTTATGTTACTTATTTATTAGATATGTCTATGTATAACTTATTTATATATTTTATCTTACGCATGAATAGGAGAATAATTTATTTTTCTTTGTGGTTTATGTATGTACGGCACGCTAGATAGCCCATTTGCCGTTCACCTAAAGGGGAAACGGGACAGATCGCAATTATGTGATAAGGCCTTTTGTACTCATAAAATATATTATATAAGGAATGTTGAGATGGTTTGGACATGTAGAAAGGAAGGATGGAAGTAGGATAGAAACGGTAGTGAATGAAAGAGTTGATACAAACATATTTAAAAGAAAAAGTAAGAAGTGCGAAGAATAAACGAGCGTGTATGAATGGACTAAAGCAGCAAGGGAAGCGAGCGATCCATTCTCTCTGCCTGCCCTGATGGGACACAGGCGTGATGGCATAATATGTATATATTACAACGTAGTGTACAGCAAACTAACCTTACTAATATTATAAATCCGAAAAAGTAACTCTGTCTGTCTGTCTGTTACACAATCACGCCTAAACTACTGAACCGATTTAAATTAAATTTGGTACACAGATAGTCTAAAGCCTAAGAGAGGACATAGGCTACTTTTTAATTCGACATAAGAGTTTTAAGGGATCGAAAGAGGGGATGGAAAGTTGTATAGAAGTATCGCTATTATTAGAGCTAGAAGCTTCGCTTAAAACGTATTATCTAGGCTATTGATTTGTATATATAAATAAATATAACATTCAAAGTTTATATAAGTTAAATTAAAAAGGTATGGTGCCCAAAGAAACTAATGCACAGATTTGTTTGTATGTTTGAACGTGCACATCTCTAGAAATATTCAATAAATTTCACTATCATTATCATCATCATCTTCATAACAGCCACAGTTCGTCTACTGCTGGATATAGGCCTCCCCGTTAAAGGGGGATTTTTGGCTATTTCCCCCTTTGGAGGACCTGCGTTCAGCAGTGAACTTCCAATAGCTGTAATAATCATAAATGTACGAGTGGTTTTTATCAATTTAACAATTGTTGTTTTGTTTTAATTACACGCGGTCCCATGATTTAAGTGACCTTTTTAACTCTTTTATCTCTACCATATTTATATTCATGCTAATTAAAGTTAGCTTCGGCTCTATTAAATGGGCTTTATCGCGAAACAGCAAACAACCTAATTATAACAAACAGTTGTTAATAAGATAGGATTTTATTGAACAAACGGTAGTAATCTGATCTAACAGCGATAATCTCTGTGTTTATAAACCGAGATTATGCCTTGTAACCTAATACATATATCCCTACTAATATTATAGATGCGAAGGTAACTCTGGCTGTCTGTTACGCTTTCCCGCTTAAACATCGCAACCGATTTTGATGAAATTTGGCACAGGCAATCTTTTGACCCTGAGAAAGAAAATAGGCTATTTTTTAATTCTAAATAAGGGTTGTAACGGGTAGAAAGGGGGATAAAAAAATTTGTAGCTAGAAACTTGAAACTTATTTCTCAGGCCATTGGATCGATATAAATAAACATGACATTTAAAGTTTATATAAGTTGAGGTAAAAAGGTATGGTACCCAAAAAAAAATATTCCACGCAGACGAAATCGCAGGCACAGCTAGTACTTTATAATGTTTTTATATCTATCCTAGGTTTTTGTTGATTTTACTAGAAGTACTAGGTAATACTAGAAGTAGACCTCATACAAATTACTGCGTTGGTTCTTTCACACTACTTCTACCGCAAACAGTGTTCGTATTGCTGTGTTAAGTGTGAGGGAGGCAGTGAAGTTACTAGGTAGTCTGATATAATGTTCTCAAGTGGTTGTCGTGGAGTGCCGGCGGAGTAGAATAGTACTTACCAGGTGTGGTAAGAAGCGACTAAGGTAACGGAACCGGCAAATTGTGGTGTATCCATCTGAAACAGCGCAGTTCAAATGCATCAGCATGAAGGGGCGAGGGGAATATGATGAGGATTCTCGTGGCGAAACTACGCTTTGCAATCTGGAATCCTAGCTTTGCGATGGGAATTATCATCATCTTCGTAACAGTACAACTGCTGCACATAGGCCTCCCCAAAAAAGGAGGATTTTGCCCATTATTGCCTGTCTGGGCAAGCGTGGTGGCAATCACAGAGCATTGCTTCGCAACGGGAATATTACTGCCCATTCCCGACCGGTTGCATTTGAGATACACTGCTTAGGATAGATATACCACCATCTATCGGTTTAAAGAGACCTAATTCAGATGTAGAAATTATTTAATTATTTAATGTTAATAGCGAAGTTTTTATTTATTTGTAAAGCATTAAATATTCAAGTGTCATATTTCCGTAACGGCCGAGCGGCAGTCTAACACGATCGATTCGATCCCGAAGTCGCTCGATATTGGGTTACGATAAAGTAATGTGTTCGTTGTTCACAGGTGGTTCCGATAGCAACAAGGGGAAGAGCAAGAAGTGGCGAAAGATCCTCCAATTTCCTCACATATCACAATGTATAGATATAAAAACAAGAATAGGTGAGTGATTTTTTTTGTTCGTATTGTATGTCGGGTTTATCGGCAGACGTTCTTTTTTCTATTTTTTATTTTTAATACTTTCAGAAAATCCGCAATCCTCAGTAGCAGATTTTCCTATATTATTTTACAAAGACTAGATATTTATCTGGTATTAATAGAGATCTTTTTTAATATAGCAAAATTTTAAATTAAATCTATTATATTTATTTTTAAACATTAATGCGTTCCCTGTCGCTATTTATGTATTTAATCAGATAGGTTTACAGCATTTTTATATTATGCAATCGGCTAAAAGTGACTTACAGCCAATGAAAAACCATTACTGCTATATGTTTATCAGAAATATTATCAAATTAAAAATGAGAAAACAAAAGAAAAATTATAAACAAAAACCATTGATACGTTTACAACTTTATGAATGTATATATACGTCGTTCCATGTACGTGTGAGAGTATTGCACACATGTATACTAACTAAATGTGTATTTAGATAATTAATATGAATGATAAAAATCCACATTTAATACTACAAAAACGAGTGATATATGGTTTCTCTATTCAAAATATAACAAATTATTTACAGGTTTAAATATGCTTCAATGACATATTTATTTAAATATAACGATTTTTAATTATATGCATTATAATTACATATAAGGCAATTATATAAATATATATATGCGTCAAATGACTTCGGTTGACGACGGTTGTGAACATATCAAGTTGCTATTTTATTTAATACATGTAAAATAATGATAAATTAGTTTGACTTGAACACGTCTTCAGTAATGATTTCTTTGAGGAATTATATAAATAATCACAAATATAATACTTAAATACACATTAACCAATCAGAACAAACACAAATGGTC
Organism: Heortia vitessoides; assembly: GCA_020976665.1. Classification (NCBI taxonomy): domain Eukaryota; kingdom Metazoa; phylum Arthropoda; class Insecta; order Lepidoptera; family Crambidae; genus Heortia; species Heortia vitessoides. Next base: position 10,856,768 of record JACJUM010003317.1, read on the forward strand.
ATTCTATAAATGTTTTGTTTTGATTGGGATAGATCTCACGACTCTTGGCGCATAAGATACTGCCGTGTGCGTCATTGAACCCATCAATTTCTTGGAGTATATTAGATTATATCAGAAGATACCGTGTTTCCTCGCGAACAAATCTTATTGTGACAGAACAAGTTGGTCGTAGACGAATTCCCGAGCGGAAACTAGCGGATAACTAATTCAATATCCTATTTCGATTCACGCTGTAGACCCTCTAGGGTTGCCAGATGAATTAGCATTTACTAGATACGCCTAGGTGTAGGTGGAGTCACAGTTCTGACTTAGCTTAGCATTAATATATTAAGTGTGATCTCACCGAGTGTTTGATCTCGACCTAAGATAAATATTGATATGATGATTATTTGTGTTTGTTCTGTGTCTGGGTGATGAATATGTATTAGTTATTTAAGCGACTTATCTCTGAGTGAGGTTTACTAAGTCGGTCTTAAAATGTAATATGAGCAAGGAGTGTGCATATCTTCGTGACCGAGATGCTGTCAATTTTTTGTTAATTATATCTATTAAAAATAAAATGCGACTATAAGTTTTATTAAATTATATATTTCTATTTAGTTGGCTCAAACATCACAGAGTGAGCAAAATTTGGTTAAAATAGTTCCTATAGTCTAGGAGTTTATCGCGGAAAACACCATGAAACGTAATTTATTATGTTAAAAATATATAATAACAAGCGAAAAACAAACAATTTGTCATTGATACAATTCTCTGTCTGCTGTGTAAAAAAGCAAGCTGAGTTACCACCTAGCCAATTATAAACCATAGATAATCAAAAAACGAAATGTATGTTTTTAATCTTTAAAAAAAGAAATGGCATAAATATCATTCAGTTAATAAGTAATGACTAGACGCCGGACCTTCCGCAGAATTCCGAGCGTTCCCCGGAAACGCCGACCATATGCCAATTACAAGTGCCTCTCAAGGGTCGACCCAGTAATTTTAGTTTTGGTTAATATTAAAGTTAAACAACGCCTCTGGGGAAGAGTCGGCCAGAGTTCTCTCATAAATATGACAATGCTGTACGCAAATAAGAGACTTGATAACGTTAAAATTGTGATAATTACAAATTAAGTTTAAGTTTGAAGGTCTTGCTACCCGTGAGATACTCTGTACAGGTGTAGCAAGAGGCGACTAAGGTACCGGAACCGACAGGTATATCCATCACAGTGTAGCTAAAATACAGAGGGTGGAGATGGGTAGCAGCATCCCCGTCGAGAAAGCCGCGCTTTGCGATTGCCTACATGCTTGCCCAGCGTGGCAATTATGGGCAAAATTCGCCCTTTTTATGGAGGTCTATGTCGAGCAGTGGACTCTGGATCCAATGGCTGATATGATGATGAAGATTAAAAATCTATATTCTTATTCGAAATTCCATGATGGTCCCGATGACGCGGATGGTGATCTTATCTCATGCTCCAAAGGTCGTCGATTCGATTCCCACCCAGGACAAATTTTTATATGATGATATCTATGTTTGTTCTGTGTCTAAGTGTTAGACATATGTATTTAAGTAGTATATTTGTGATTAATCTGCTGTCTTATATCCATAATACAAGTGCTTCAAGTGACTTGTGACGGAGCCATTTCAATGTTAAAGATGTTGTGTTCGTTCATTTATCTATCCCGTCCAATTGTTAAATTCACTTCTGTACTCTTTTTTCGTATCATAAAGCTGTTCGAAATTCTCTACAGTTTGAAACCTTTTATCTGTTGACTTTAGTTGGGTCTTTCAGGTTTTATAAGCAGCTTGGGTTAGTATGAGTAACACAATCTCACCTATTTCTTTCTTACATTCCCCGAGATTATACTCCCGATTGTCGAAACTGTTAATATGCCAAATTAAATCGTAATTGGTTTAGCAAGGCTACAGGCAGGCTAACGTGATAATCTAATATAGACAGATCAGCAGACAGACATACTTTCGCTTTCATAATATTAGTGTGGTTTAGTAAATTCTAGTATTTATTTATTGGTAAACCAGATATTGTTATACAGCGATAACACATTTACAAATGCTATAACTTAAAACTAAGTGTACAATAAGTAAGTACATAATAATAACTTTATTCAACAACAAAAGGAAACTTAAACTAAAATACATTTAGATACCTATACCTAAACTAGGTCTAGCCTGTTCCTATAGGCACAGTACAAGTACATAGCACTCGTTGTGCGATAAGACGACATTAAAATTACATATTCTTCTAATTTAATCTAAGGTTAATCGATGAATTATGCGCTTAACTCTATAATAAAGGAAGAAAGATGTATTATTAACTGCTGACGAGTTCTCGATTGCATCACCATAATATCTATAAGCATAATATCTATTGCTAACAGTATTTATATCTATCAGATAAGACTCTGACAAATGTACTTGATAAACAAACACCGGCATTGGTAATTGCATTTTACGAGCTTACCGATATCCCTTTCTGATGTTGTGAACTGTGTGTTTATTTCAATACTACGCTCAAATACTTTGCAGATAATAAAGAAGCTCCCAAGATACGTTGATTCAAAGCTTGCCTTGACACAGCGTAAACTTAACATTGGCCAAAGAAACAAACATCAAAGACCAGCGTCGACCACCACATTTACTCAAAACTCCGAACAAAACAAACACCAAAGTGCGTCCACCTCGCGTATCGGACGAGCAAGCGTATGTTTGCCAAACATTTGCCTGGGGTTGGCCGTAATTTTGTATTGTGATCTTAGCTGAGAGCATCCTAGTAAACGTGATCCCCCCTCGCTTCCCCTTGACCTGCTTCCGAGTGCTTTATTTGCTTCTGACGTTCAGCTTACCAAAATCCAAAAGACTCGTTTAGTACGTACGTTTATAACTATGAGAGGTCATCTTTGGCTGGTCCTGTTAAATTCTCCTTGCGATCGCGTTTTTTCCTCATGATCGTTGTTTATGAAAGGTGTAAAAGCGTAATGGCTACGTGCGGGAGCTGTGAAGGCTTTTGTTGGGAGCACATGGCCACCGTTATCCAGACGTAACGTGATTGTCACGCCAATGTGTACTTTAAATGTTAGCATATAGTGTTTAATTTAGTTTTTTGGTTATTGTAAAGATGAATGACTTTTAGGATGTAGATTCTTATAAATCGGTTGGTTTAAATACTTTTTACGCGTCTCGTTTGAGCACGGGTTTGTCTTATGCCTCAAGTCACGGCTCGACTGATGGTTAGCTATTAAATATCGATCATTGTTACTTAACGGCTGAGTAGAATAGTACCTCCCTCTGTACCAGGTGTCGTAAGTGGCGACTCAGGTACTAGAACCGACAGACGGCGATATATCCATCCGAAACAGTGTAACTTAAACGCATAGGGGTGGGGATGGGACGCAGCATCCCCGTCGCGAAAGCTGCGTTCTGCTATTGCCAACACGCTTGCTCAGCGCGCTAACTTGGTGAAACTTATATCCAGCAGTGGTTGTAATAATGATGAATTGTTATTTTAGGTCCATTCAAACGCTAACTTTTGAACGAAAATATTATTTATGATAATACATTTATCAGTAATATACTATTTACGAGCCAGTTTGCTGGATTGGCAAGTATTTTGGAAACTTTGGACTATCCGTAATGGATCAAATCATTTATTGCGTTCATGTTGTTTATGGTAGTTTAAGTCTACAATAAGAGTAAATAAACTTAATATATACATGTTTTTTACATTATTGGACATCTTATATTAAAATGATAATAAGTAAATAGTGTGACAGTTTGTATGTTATGATGTCAGTTCAATCGGAAAACCGATTTTGATGACATTTGGCGTGTAGATAGCTTGAATCATACAGGACGTGTCTTACTTTTGATAATATAAAGTGTAGTCTGCGTGGTCGCCGGCCGAAGTCGCAGGCAAAAGCTAGTTTCGCGTGTCTTTTATTTAAGATGCCCGCAACTTAGTCCGCGTTGAATAAAACTGGGGGCATAGTAGCCTTCCTCGATATATATCGACTGTCCAACACTGAAATAATTTTTCAAATCAGACCAGCTGTTCCTCGTATTAGCGCGTTTAAAGAAATAAAGTCTTCAGATTTATAATATAAGTATGGATATATGAAATTTAGCTTAGTATTTCAAGTCTCGACGTTTCATAATTAGAAAATTATATTCTTAAAGTACAGTTCAAACGCCACCATTATAATTTGTTTCATAGTTCGACCTTTTTGGTGTCAACCAATCAATAATTTACATACTAGCGTTTGCCATCGGCTTTGCTCACGCAGCAAATATATACATATTATTTTATGTACTCTAATACCCAATAGTGTTCATCAATCTGTGAAATATTAACTGTTTGTAAATTTTATTTGTATCTGGTGTCAATATCTTTTTTTGGTAGGTAATACAAAAAAATGAGTCGATGTTTGTAACTCTTTCAATGCCGGAATGACTGAACAGATCTGAATGAAATTTAGCACTGGAAATTAGGCTACTTTTATCCCGAAAGCTTGTCCCCGTAGGATAGGTCTGACTATTTATTTTTCTTTTAGGAACTCGGCACGAATTTTTGAAAACTTAAGCTGGTAGAGGGCCCCTTAGACAGTTTCCTAAAATAGCAAGAGAGACTGTGGGAGTGTGTCCTTGTCTCCTGAGTTATTGGCAAAGCTATTTTTAAAATTAATTCACATTTACATGAGGTAGGCCCTAATGATCGAATGCATTCAGTACTTCACTCTCACACATATTACTAAGATGGTTTGAAGGTTGACAGAGACAGTGAAATTACTAGGTAATGTGATATAATATCTACAAGTCAGGAGGTTAGTATCGACTGTGAGGAGATTTGTTATGAAACAAACATTGACATTGGAAAATCGATGATTCAAATTTTAAACACTAGTGAATTCTGGCACCGTCAAATTTGTTATTTACCTAGATCACTACGCGCCAATATATTTTATTAGGACGTTACTCTTTATATCTGAAGCTTTAAATGTCTAAGGATTTGATTTTCGCGGATTTCATGCCATTTATACCAACTGCAATGAATGTTATTTATATGGAATTTCATATCTAGTGTACGAGTAATGTTATTATTGATACAGTTCCGGATATATACGGATATTTCAGTTATATTGGATTTTTTTAAGATATTGATCATCTTTGCTTAGTGGTAAGACGTTTGCTGATCGACCTGAAGAGAAAGGCCTTGCCAAATATATAGCTTATTTTTGTCCATAATCGCAATGCTAGGCAGGCGTGGTGGCAATCGCAAAGCATGGTTTCGTAACAGGTACGCGAGGTACTTTGTCCCAGATGGATATACCGCAACTGCTACCTCCAATACAAATCAGGTATTTGAGTTGCCTAGTATTTTGAAATGCAATACCACTATACGAAATTATTTGTATTTTTTTTCCATCGGTTACTTATACCTACGGATATCTAAAATTTTGCGGGTACCCATAACATCCCTACCTACGCTCAAGGCGTTCAGCTTTAGACAACAGCATTCCAAGAATATGTGGGCGAATTGGCCACGTTTCATATTGGATAAACACACTTCCCATGGGTTGGGAATCGATCGATCGACGATAACTTTTGCCCGGGAAAGGTCACGGTTCGGCTCCGCGATGTTATTAATTTTCTGCATCCCGAGTCCCGAGTCAATATGCGAGGTTACGACTTGACTTCGTCGTAAGTTCGTTTGCAAGGGTCCATCACCGTAAGGAGCAACTGTCGGTTTTTATAAGCATTGAAACTAAATTTTGTTCATAAAATACCATACGCCATTAATATATAACATTATTACATAATCTGTAAGAGGCGACTGAGGTTCTAGTACCGATAGATGGCAGTATATCTATCTGAGATATGGGCAGCAGCATCCCCGTTGCGAAAGCTGCACTCTGCGACTGCCAACACGCTTGCCCGGCGCGGCAACTAGGCCAAATTCGCCTTTTCTTGGGGAGGCATAGGCCTACTGTCCAGCAGTAGACTTCCAATGGCTTTAACGATCAGGGTCCCTAGGATAAAAGGATATGTCAAATCGAAGGTCAATACTAAAAATACTGGAAAGCAGAATAATGGTTTATATTAATCTTAAAACTATTTTAATAAAGTAATTTATAATTGCTGTTATTTAAGAAATTAACTAATTCTTTTATTATTTATACTGTAATTAGCCTATGTTTTTTACTATTGGTGTACCTTTAACAATGAGTATAGAAATGAAATAAATGTATGAAATCAAAGAATAGCCTCAATTCGTTCTATGCGGAAACGGTAAAAATAAAAGTGGCTCCCCTCTTTATTTGATGTGTCCGACTGACAGTTGGCAATTGTATCATTTGAACGGGTCGATTAGTCGGTCTTTCACGTTGTGTCAGCCGTAAAATTGGACCAAATATAGCATACAAATTATCTTCTGGATTAGCATATAGGCTTTTTTATGGGGTGATGTAATAAAACGTAACGCTGACTAAGCGGCGGTCGTGTTTTGAAGTAATGGGGATACCTCCTTTCTATTGTTGGTTATTTTTTGGTCCACCATAATGGACGATGGACGACCACTGTTTTACATTTTCTCTTGATAAGGGTTGTTTCACGACCTCACTCACTCTTTAAACCAGAGCACACTGCAATTACTGATATTTGCCGTTAGAAATAAGTGAGAATGAGCTACCAATGCAGATGACTTTTGTGTGAGGGGTACTACATGCAATAGGAGGGCATTCCACCAAGTAGGATAGTATGGCCCTCAGTTAGAAATATAGAGGCGATTGTTCTACTGGAATCGACAGATGGCGATATATCCATCCGAAACAGCGCAGCTCAAGTACGGGTCGAGTTCGGATATCAACATTCCAGTAGCGAAGCTAAACTGCCCGACTTGACTTGAACTTGCCACCACGCCTGCCCAGCTCGGCAGTTTGGCAAAAAGACCTTATTCTTTGGGAGGTTTATACCAAATAGTGGACTTCCTACGATTTTTATGATGGTGTTTTCAAATATGTCGTTGATGTTTGTAGTTTGTCATCCACGTCAAATAGAGAGACACATTGTCTGGGTGACATGCAGAAACTGTAATAAGAAAAACCATTTATTCGCAAAAATAATGTTATCCTTTTCGCACGAAAATTGTACAAGGAAACGAGACATTTCCATGTAACCGGGGAAGGAAAAAAATGAGGTCTATGCGTCCCAATTTAGTCAACTTATAAATTGTGTTACGCAGTTTATATAGGGTATTCTATGATCTGGTGTCTCCGGAAAATGTTGTGTCGGTTTACTTGGGAGTCGAGGCGTGGACCAAGGCTGTCCCTTAGATATACGTTTTTATTATCATTATAAATATATATTTAACAAAACCAATTCGACTAACAAGCATACGGTCCGCGTGACAGTAATGGTCACAGTAGTCTATCATCATCATCATTATCACCTATAGAAACTTGGACATAGGCCTCCCCAAGATTAGGGGTTTTTGGCCATAATGGGCAGGCGTGGTGGCAATCGCAGAGCGCAAATTCGGGATAAGGATCCTGCTGCCCATCCTATATAAGCTGCGCTGTTCCGGATGGGTACGGTGGGATGGATATCGCCATCTCGCGGTTCCGGTACCTTAATTGCCTCTTACGATACCTGGTACAGAGAGAAGTACTATTCTACTCCGCCGATACTAAACGGCTAAACAGCCATTATATATATAGCCAGCTATACACGTATTATCACAAATAACCTTCATACAAAAAAAACACAGAAATGCGAACACCGGTTGATAGGGGCAGTGAAATTACTAGGTAATGTCATAATGTCTTCCTGTCAACAAGGTTAGCGACGCGCTAGTGCTATCCTTAAGATATTACGAGCGTATATAGGCTGAACTATATTCTTGTTTTTCCACCTAGCCTAGTAAAAAAGACAGATGATTTACAAATATAATTCTTAAATACCTATATAACACTCAGACACAGAACAAACATAAAAGATTACCTTTTTTTTTATCCTGGGTGGGAATCGAAATTCTTAACGCACAACACAGGGACACTTCTTTACAACTATCTAGAGATTTGAGAGGACATTTTGAACTACTTGAAGTGCTGAAAGCTTAAGTCCGCTATCTAGTACTCTTAAGTACTGTTAGGAGACGAATTCAGCGATGCGCTTTCCGTTAAAGACTTGGACGTAAACTTAATTCACTAAGTTTGAGCGTTTAAATTGTTGTAACTTTAACTGCAGTCCAGAGGTACCGGCAGAGTAAAATAACACCTCCCTCTGAACCAGGTGTCGTATCAGGCGACTAAAATACCAGAACCAAGAGATCACATCCAAAACAGTTCTAGCTCAAATGCAGAAGGTTGGGGTGAGCAGCAGCATCCCCGTCGCGAAAGCCCTTTCGATTGTCAACACGCTTGCCCAGCCTATGCCTAGCAGTGGACATCCAATTGCTGTGATGATGATGAACGTTAACTTCATTTTTTTTTAATATAATCGCCTCATTCATTCTTTATAGCACTTAAAACTACAGTACGTTACTAATATTTACTACTTTTGGTAGCACAACTGATAGTGCATTCCCCCGGCATGGGAAAGATGCAGGTTCTAGTCCCGCCTGACACCTAAAACATGTCGATTTTGTTTCTTGTAAATATTTTTTTAAATAAAATTCGCGTATTCTGCACATAAAACCGCTAAAAGTAACATTACATATATTTATTTACATTCAGATAAATGCTAGATAAATGTTGTTTCATATTAGTTGACAAACACTATTTACTAGAGGTAGACCTCGTGCAATGGTCATCTGCATTGGCAACTCACTCTCCCTAGCGTTATATAATTATTTCTAGCGATATGCAGCAGTGTTCGCAGTTGTGTCCCGGTTTGAAGGTTGAGAGATGCACTGGTATGACATAATATCTTCTAGTCAGTGATAGCAATGCTCTAGTGATATCCTTATGATGATACGTACGTCCCATGTCTGCGATGTCGCGAACCGTATTCTTGTTCGCCGACTTCGTTGTAAAGGAGAATAAACAAGCAGTTAGTCAAGTATTAAAACAATTTTACCTGAGCTTTGAAAAACTTAATAGAATTAACTTCTTAACAACGTTAGTAGCTCCTTTAGTTTGTAACGCTCTAGAAAATAAGAAAATCTTAACAGACTGGGCTGTATGGATGTACAAGTGTTTGACTACTGATTATTGAGAAATAAATAATACCCATTTATGGCTATTTATCTTGTTGATTCTATTTTTAGGGCTTATCTAAAACTAGGACTTCTTTATGGCAGGCGTCGGCAGCTCAGTCAGGCAGCTTCTCGGGAAGCAGTCGGGTGTTGCACATAATTGCCACGCTGGGTAAGCGTGGTGGCAATCGCTGCTGCCTATTCCATTCCTATTGCATTTGAGCTACACTGTTCCGGGTGGATATTCCGTCATCTGTCGGTTCCGGTACCTTTTACGATACCTGATACAGAGGGTACTATTCTACTCTGCCGGTACCACAGGGCGGTATAAGCAAAGAAAGGAAAACGGTAGCCAACGTCCATAGTTTGTTTTAGTAGCGGATCCATTAAAAGATTTATGCCCCCAATCTAGTTAGACCATCGCTGAAAGTAAAGCTGAAGGCAATCGCAATCTCATTACCGTCCCGGCGTCGTTATGTAAATGAAGTTTTGTAAGTGAAAAGATGTTTGCAAGGCTGCTGCCCTTTGGTCGCGAGAGAGAATCTGTTTACATTGCTCTCTTGGATATGTTTATATATAAAAATTTGTGACTCTGAGTTTGTTTAGAATGACCATCTAAACTACTTTCATTCTAAACTTGAGAGATAGGGTAGAATAAATCATCCCGCGGAGTTCGCAAACTATCAACATTCCAAAGGTTCAAGCATTCGTTTATTCATTCGCAGGTTCTGTTTATATTTGCTTGCCATATGATTTCCCTATTTATCGATAAGGAAAAATCCTATTGATTACCAAATCAGCCATGAAACGTCTACTAGAAATAAGCTTTTTTATAAGATTTTATGAGGTAGACCTCATTATTGAGATCGTCTGCATTTGTTCCTCACTCTAACCTATTCGAAACTACGGGGTAACTTGACATAACATCTTGATGTCACTAGGTTAACAAACCTTTAGTGACATCCTTATGATATTGGTGCATATGGTAATGGTCCTATCTTATGCTATAAGGGCAGGGTTCAATCCCTACCCAGGGCAAACTGGTGGTCTATTTGCCTGAAGTCCGTAACATGTGCTTTTAGCAACTTATCTTGGAGTCATGTATGAAACGTTGGATGATTTACTTTTGTTCTCAACCAATTAAACCGTCCTATTCCACAGAAATGTAAGAGAAAAGGAAGGAAGTATGTTCGTTGCCCCCCAACCCCTATTATCGTGTCGTATTTTCATCAGAAACCTTCGCTGTAACACAACCCCGCCTGTATATTTTAGACGCTCCCCCCTTCCTTACCTTCCCGGCCAATTTTTAACAAGATTACCGTTGTTTAATTCCCGAGCCGACGTTTTCGCTAATAGCTGCGGCGTGTATTCATTCCATTGTCACTCAAACTGTGTGTTCATTTCTTTTCTTATGTGTCGTTTTTGTTTACTGATGACATTGTGTCGTATTTTGTTCGATATTAATTTAACTTGTGTTATATTCTAAACCTCCTCCCATAAGGAGGCGTGGAATGTCTGCAGAACAGAGGTGGACGTACCGCGGTTTCAAAAATGATACAATTTACAGATAATAAATTCAAATTAAATTAATTTTTCTTAGTAGACAGCTTGAGTCCTATAAAAAGCCATATAATACAGATAAAAATTATGGATACAGATATTGACATCAATTTCATGCCTTATAAAATATTTAGTCTTATACAATCAAAATATATTTTGAAGATAATTTACGCGTTAATCTAGATTTCTACATTCGTGTAATTGTCTGTTATTATATTACAAATTTAATTTTAAACTACTGAACCGATTACAACTTTCACCATTAGAATGCTACATCGTCGTATATTATTTTAACTAATAGATTACTAAATTAAATAGGGACCCTTATATAAATTGAAAGTGTAAGCGGGATTTGTGCTTTTGTATGTCTGTAAAGAATAAACTTAAAGACTACTGGACCGATTTCAAAAACTCTTTCACTATCACTAAGTATTATTTTCCGTGAACAATGTAAGCTTTATTTCAACCCCTTTTTGCTCACGGGGAGGGGTGCGCTGCTGATCACTACGTAGCGTTAAAACAAAGTCGCTGTCTGTCCCTATGTTTTTTAGATTTTTAAAACTACGCAACGGATTTCGATGCGATTTTTTTATAGATGGCGTGATTCAAGAGGTAGATTTTTATTTATAATACATGAATTATATAGTAGATAAATATCAGCGAGATAGATCAAAATAACGTACCACTGTATTGTCTAGGAAAGGTTTGTTTGTTTGTCTTCGTAACTAATGCACCGACATAAAAAATTCTTTTACTGTTAGAAAGCTAGACTATCCCTGAATGACATAGCCTATATTTTTATTTTTAAAAAAGTATGTTTCCTTACCAAAACTTACATATATATAAAAAAATACAAAAAAAACAAAAGAATTCTTAAATAATATCTAAAAATTAAATTTCCTTTTTTTATTCGACGGAAAAAAATATGTGTGTCATAAGATAGATATTTAGTGCCCGTGCGTACTCCATAAAAAAAGTTTACAAAAAAAGTCCGGTTGATTGTTATGAAGTGTATTTAGTAGAGTTAGCTGTGAGGTACCGGCAGAGTAGAATAGTACCTCCTGTACCAGGTGTAGTAAGAGGTGACTAAGTTTAGAACCGAAAAAGTCAGCTCAAATGTACAGGGCGGGGATGGGCAGCAGCTTCCCCGTTGCGAAAGTTGCCGCTCTGATTCTGATTGCCAACACGCTTGTTTAGCTCGGCAATTATGGGCAACATACCCCCTTGGGGAGGCCTATGTCCAACAGCGCACTTTTAATGGCTGGTATGATAGATGCGGTAACCCTACAGTTTTGATGCGTGTTCTTACCCCGCTCTAGTGTGGCAGTGGCTCACTGTAAACATTCCGTTTTACTACTTAATATTGTTATAAATAGACCAAGGGGGCCGAATGGGGACACCCATTTTTCGAACCCCATTCCAATTTAATGTGCGTACGTATAACGAACGTTAGAACTAAGAATGCTGTAAGGAGGGGGCGCTGTGGTAAAAAATAATGAACCTATTGACCTCTGCGCGTGTTTTTGTATACGGATTTAGATTCTTCAAATGTGACTGCCCCGTCTTATTTTAGAGTTGAAAACTACAGCTTAGTTTTTATTTGTTTACTCAAGATTTCACGATAAACACGATACTAAAACTTCATCTCATATATTGACTGATTATGGAATAAATAGCTTAAAGCACTTGTGTTACACAAATATCATACCTCAAAATACACATTTTTAACACGCAGAACAAACTCAAATATCACAAAAAGGTTGGGGACTGAGCCCGCGACCCTTGGAGGAATATGGATCACTACCATCTACGCCATCGGGCCCTTCACATTCACAACAATACAATCAGCACACACGAGCTACATCTGCCTACCGTCAGCGATGTAACATGGTATTAATATTAGACGACGTGTCACCGTGCTAGTTGACAGCCGGGATTGACTAACTTATATCGAGTTGGATTTTAGCTTGTGAATAGTTTATTTCAGCTGTCGCACCGTGAGCCGGGATTGGGGCAATTTAAACTCGCGTGTCTTCCTGACATGTGGTTAATTAAATCGCTTGTTTATGTATGCTGATGTGTTTGAGATTGCCGGTTCTCGGCACATGAATTAATAATAATAAACACTTTGACAGTAATCATAAAGTACAATGGGCGGCCGGGCCGTATCGCAAATAGCGATTTGGAAAACTAAGAGGTAGTAAGAGGTGTAAATAAATTAGGAAATATAATTAGATTTAACTATAATGCTAGAAAAGTGATTCCGTTTAGAAAGGTGAGTGAGAAGGTCAAATTATTGGATAATGCGACATAATATCTTCAAGTTACAAGGTTGGCGCTAGTGATATCATTGTGATATCACGTCCGTATATAGCCTGTAGGGAAATTGCTTGCTTATGTACGCTGATGTGTTCGAGATTACCGCTTGTAACATATGAGGTAGACCTTAGATTTTATATTAGTAAGTATAATTAGATTTAACTATAATGCTAGAAAAGTGATCCTTCATCACCCGTTTAAACACAGGCAGGGACTGCGTGCATCTAATATTAAGCGGGAGTGCATTCCATAAACGATCAGCCTGGGCTGTAAAGGATGAAGTAGACCTTAGATCGGCATTGGTACTTCATTCTCACCTATTTCTATCGTCATATCAGTGTTTGCCGTGTTCCTTTTTGAAGGGTCTCTCACCGTTGGCCGTGAAATTACTGGATAATGTGACATAATATCTTTAAGTCACAAGGTTGGCGTTAGTGGTATCTATGTGATATCACGATTATAGGCTAGGGACGCTTACTATCATGCGAACTGCATGGTTGTCGACCTGGTGTAATAAAGAAATTTAACCACCGGAATGTCCGCTGCTGAAGACCATTACTATTATAAGTATCATCAAAATAAAAAAATGCTAATTAAAACGTAACGCTGGTACATTATATTTTTAAAATGAAGTTATCCTTTAATTTTGCTACAGAATTCCCTGACTACGAGCACATTTAATTTGCCGGCTCCCCTCATTAAGAAAAAAATTTCTCCGTCGTTTGTTATCTAAAGTAGATATTTTTGTATCAAGTATAAGTTGTATCAGTGTTCTATGTCTGGGTGTTAAATATATGTATGTAAGTAGTATAATTGATATCCTACTGTTGTCTGAGGTCCATAACACATGTGCTTTAAACGACTCCAGGACGAAGTTAGGTCAATGTTTAAGATGTTGTGGCGAAACAAAAGGTTTGTGTTTCCTATAACTGAGTTATCGGTACTAAATTTTATATACGCTGTAAAGTTTAATGAGCCATGCTGTGATCTAGACTCCACAATCACTTGTTTACAAAAGTTTTCTTTATCGAGTTCTGAACGCGTTATTTCCAATCGACTGGACTTTATTAAGTGAAATGTCAATGTTGCGTAGCTTGATTCGGAATATAATACGATTTAACCTCAAAATATCAGCTGTGGGCCGTCCATTGCTGGACATGGTCGAGAGTAATTTTATAAATGACTGGTTGCATGCGGCAGGCATCTGCATTTACAACAAATTTGTAATTTAAATATTTGTCTAAGAATATATTGTATTTGCTATTTGAATTCTATCCGGTAGATGAAATTTGAGTATGTAATTTAACAGTAATAATAAGCTCACGCAACAACAAATGTACTGACTCCGTGATAATTTTAAAACAGTTGTGAAGGATATTAGATAACAGTGGAATCGCAAATATAATACATGAACATAAAAATCTATTTAAAAGCTAGCGATGTCAATCCTAGACTTAGATAGAGGAACTCTAACAATAAGCTCGTTTTAACTGACAATTTAAAAGCTATAGTTTACGGAAAGAGTTGTGTGACTATGTGTATTAAAGTATATAATAAAATACCCATTGAAATTAAGTAATTAAATACCTATTTATATCCGAAAAGCCAATTATATTGACTAAATACTATATATTGGCTAATTTTTATTGTATTGACGATGTTTACAATAAAATATCTTGAATTGTTTTGTTTCGCAAATTTGCATGAAAATTGTTATTTGCTAAATATGTGCATTTATCTAGAACTAAAGAACTTTTTATATAATTGTTTATCGCAAATAAATAATCATTTTTATTATTATTAAAAATTGACACAAATATTGATCACATGCTACCACGCCGTGGGATACAGGGGGAGTAGAATAGTATATTTCCCACTGTATTATATCCATCCGAAACAGCATAACTTAAATACTACAGGGTGGAGATGAGTAGCAACGTCATCGTCGCGAAGTTGTGTTACGATTGCCACCACGTCTGCCCAGCGCGGCAATTATGGGCAAACGTCCCCCTTTCTTGGGAAGGCCATTGTCTAACAGTGAACTTTCTATAGCTAATATGATGATGATGATACTGTCTTATTGTTATCTATGTCTGACAAGCGGGGGGATCGGTGTTGTGCCCATTTGTACTCTGTGATAGTGGGCAAATGTAATGTGTTGGCGTTGTGGCATATATTACTGAAGTTGATTAGTGTTTACTGTTTGCGGTTGGTTAAATTCTGACGTCTTGGTGAGCTTCGTGGCTTAACGATGGTGTGTGAGTAATTTTTACATCTCTTATCGGAGATCCTAACTGATTGTAAGTCTGTTATGCATTGACAACTAACCCTTGCCGCTTGACGCACAAGACAGGAACATTTTAAGGCCCCATTAAGGCAAGGTCTCAAGACATTTTTATGGTCCCAGTTGTAAGAACACAATGATATAACATTAGGAGAGCGCGGGTATAATCACGAAATGTCGTCCAGAACTACGCGATCCATCACTCGGAAGAGCTTTCCGAGGCGGGCGACACTACAATGACAGATGACTTCACCCTTGGGCAACTTTTCATACTTAATCAGTATTTACCTTCCCTCCATTTCTATTTTTATGCTCGCCGCCTGAGAAGTTTTTCCTTTGGGTAGTTAATTTTGTTTTAATACTAGTCTGGGTACACTAGTTTCGGATAAGTAAGATTATGTGTATGTACTAGTAAGCATTATGTCTCTTGTCAGGTCATCAGGGTCATCAAACAAATGAGTCATGTTATGTAAAATCTTTATAGGAAGATAGAATGATAAATATATAAGTGCGTCTCTTTATTAATTGGTCATTGTGGCGGTGTATTATATACCGGTATATCCATGCGAAACAATGCAGCTCAAATGCACAGGGCGAAAATGGGCAGCAGCATTCCCGCCGTAAAAGCAGCGCTCTGCGATTTCCAACACGTTTGCCCAGCGCGGCAATTATGGGCAAAATTCTCCGCTTTCTTGGGGAGGCCTTTGTGGAGGCAGTGGACTTTGAAATATAAATACTATATATGTATAATGTATAATTCACCACTGTAAATATGCTGGAATCTTTCATAATAGATTTATAAAGACATCCCACATTTACATGTCAACTCGCAAAAGCCTAGATGGCATAACGGTAGCCCTTCTTATCCCCCTTTTCATTTGGAAGTAAACGCGCCGTGTCGTTTTTCCCGTCCATTAGGCAAATAGAGGAGTAGGTTAGTTGTACCTAAGTCTTCTTTGGAGGTCTGTGATCCAGTCACGTCCCGGATTGCTGGTCTTAATAAGCTTCGTGTTTAACGCTAATCGAATGGGCCTGTTTTATCGAGGGGGTTGGGATGGGGAGTGGGGAGGGGGAACGTACTTGTTTTATCTTAAAGTATTTTAATTAGTCTGGATGCGGTGCCTGTTTTAATGTATTTTTAGGGTTTACTTATGTATATTTTATATTCTTGGATTTATATATTTGACTGGCCCGATGGCGCAGATGGTACTCCTGGCTTGTGCGCCAAAGGACGTAGGTTCGATCCCCACACAGGATAAATATTTATATGATGATATTTATGTTTGTTCTGTGTCTGGGTGTTAAATATATGTTTTTAAATAGTATATCCTCGTTGCGAAGCTACACTATAATTTCCAGAACCTTTACCCAGCGCCAATTACGGGCTAAATTCTTTCTTTCATGATGATATAGTCGTATTATAAACAATTCTAATATGCTTATTAACCTATTTTCCAACTCTCTAGTCGCATAACCGACTAAATTTTAATGTCAGCTGGAGTAAACAGTTGTCGCGTTAACGTGAAAAGTTCACCGAATTTCCCTTCGAAAAGCGTTATTGATCCGAGACTCATTCGAAGCGAACGGTTTATCGACTTCGTGAAGTAAATTTGTGAGTTGTTACTGTCGTAACTTCGCCGGGCGAGATTTGGATGTTTTCGTTGCCGGTTGAGACGTTTTAGTCGAATGCAAGTACGACTCATTGTATTGTTTATCTACTTTGTGTTTAATATATCCTAACATTTACGCGTTCACTACTTATAATAAAACTATTGTTTAACGTCTTTAAAACGCGGTAATCTTTAAGAAAGGTTGCTGCAAGATAATCGAAACGTCGAACTAAAAATGTTTTTTTAAACAAACAAATGTTTGTTAAATATACAGTGTTTTAAAACTGTTAAAAATTGGTTTACTTTGTATTTATTTAATCATTTTTGTTAAATAATTACTTTTATTGTTTAATTAATTGGATGAAATATATTTGTGTGTATTTAAGAATATATTAAGTTATTTTTGGTAGGGAAATACGCATATGATTTTTCTTGTTTTTCTTGCTCAATCTGTGTAGGTACCTATGTATATTATATTTATAAATAGCATAAAGCACTTGTGTTACGGATCAGATAAAACAGGATTAATAAATATACTACTTAGATACATGTGACACCCAAGCACAGAACAAATATAAATATCATATAAATGGAATTGGATTGGGATTAAACCCTGACCTTTCACGCACAAGTTAGGATCGATACCATCTGCACCATCGGGCCCGTCATCGTTATATCCCTTATCCCTCTATCTACCTGAAATTATGGATTGTTTGAACCCTTTAAACATGGGTTTCGTTGACCCTTGAACCCGCAGATGTTCCCAATTAACGAGAATCTAATTATAGTTCACGCCGACGGATTTGCGGGCGAATATCCAATCTCGATGTGTTTTTCTGTCCTAAAGAAAATGCTTAATTCAAATGTCTGCCTAGACTTGCACATCATAGGTCTGACATCCTTTCCAGTCTAAAGAAATGCACTACCTATTAGGCCTACCTATCTTGATTGACTCGTTGAATTATATCATAATTTTTCTTTTAATTTTCATTTTTTTTCTTTTTTTACTATTTTTTTTCTTCTTGTTTCTCTCTCGGACTAACCTATTGCTGGACTACTCATAGGCTCATTTATAACAAACCTGTGCCCAATTTTCACCTGCGTGCCACGTAGGGGCGACCGTGCGTTTAGCTTCGGTCTCTCTCGCACGGCTCGCAGGATCTGAGCGGGATCGATCATATTGTAGTATCATAGTGTTGTATAAATCTAATCTTTACTAATATTAAAAAGAGGAAATATTTTATTGCTGATCGTACCAAACAGGTACGACTTAACTTAAAATCTACTTGACCAATTTAAATAAATGTTTCAACATTAGAAAGCGACATCTTCGCTGAGTATTATAGGCTATATTATATTTTATAAAATCAAACTATAAAATCTAAAATGGAATGTAAGTCATGAATTATATTATAGTGCATTTGTAACGAATAAACTGAAAAAGTATTCGACTGATTTCAAAGAATATTTTACTAATGAAAAGTTACATAATCCTCAAATTATATAAGCAATACTTCATCCCTGAATTTAGATTAGGTATACCTCATACAAAGGTCGTCTACATACCTTACTCTCACCTATTTGTACCGTCAAATCAAGTGTTCGCATTGGTGTGTTCCGGTTTGAAGGATGAGTGAAGCGGTGTAATTTCTAGGTAATGTGACATAGGATCTCCAAGTCACAAGGTTGGCAATGCGTCAATAATATTCGTGTGAAATGACAAGCGTGTATAGGCTGCACGGCTGTGACGGTTACTATTACGCGGATTGTTTGCTTGTTTGTCGAACAGGAGTTATATAAAATAAAATGATAGTAACGGACACTCCGCAGGTAAAATCACTTTGCCCTGCTAGTACAGTGGACCCCCGGTAGTCCGACAAACATTTTGCACGGCAGTGTCGAACTATCGAATTCTTCGGATTATAGAGTACTGCCTAAGACCCCCTATAGTCCGGAATTTATCACAAAAGAGTACCTTGTATTCCGACAAATTACAGATCCAATGATAAGATTCTTTATACATATTATATATACATATATGTACTCTAAAGTACAATCATACTTGTAGATCATGTCGGATTACAGGTACCGGACTAACGGGGGTCCACTGTATATCATATATTCTGCATATGAAACAAGTTGTTTAGTGAAATACTTTATTGTGTATATTAAAACTACTAAAAGCCTTTCACTGTTTACATTTGTTCATATTACTAAACAAATTTAATGGTAAATTAAATTAAATTGCACGTTAGAAACAATGTTTAAATCTTAACCAGTCTTAAGAAGTCTGTATAAAGAAAATACATAATTAATCTCGGACGTAAGAGGGGTTAGTAAACTAATCCTCACAAATTATAATGACCATTTCTATTTGCAAATGCTTAAGTCGTTGCTGTAATGAGTTTCTTCGAGGACGGGTAATATTCGGGAGAAGTTAGTACCGTATCTCGGGTCGTAAACGGGAGCATAGTCGCAAGTCCTCATAATGATGAACGCCAATCTGCTCTATTATTCAACAAAGAACGAGGCCTAACGAGGGAAGCTTTACAGAAACGTCTGGAACAATAGAAAGCTGCTTCGTAACATAGTTCTTTTATCGCCTTCTTTCATCGCAGGTGGGGTGGTGAGTTATGTGGTGCCTATTAATTCTGAATGCCCCGCCGGCACAATAGCCCCGAGTATTGCCTGCCAGTTTTCGCTATTCAACTCGGCTATTGACAATGAGGTGTATTTAATTGATTTTGCTTTGTCGTGTATCTAATATGTTTCTACACTCATTCTTATATTAGCTTTTGCAATAACGGATAGTCTTTAAAAAGAGTTCGAAGGTTGCTGGAGTATTTTTCACGGATAAGTAGCGCGTTTAAGAAAAAATTATGTATTTGAAAAGCGTTACAAACATATGGACAGAGACTTTTGCATTTGTAATATTTGTATGTATATATTGTTAACCTAAGAGTTTGTTTTTTCATTTAAGCACTCCAAACAAAGTACAAGGTATCGTCGTATGTTTTTCGACACGTACTTATTACAGATATCAGATATTTTTATTTAATGATAATTATCAAGAATATATGGAAATAGAACGAAACGAATGAAATTGAATTAAATCACACGTTAATTATAGTATTCATTATCGTCATCATCATTAAAGTCATTGGAAGTTCACTGCTGGACATAGGCCTCCTCAAAAAGGGGGAATATTGCCCATAATTGTCGCGCTGGGCAAGCGTGTTGGCAATCGCAGAGAGCAGCTATCGCGACGGGGGTTCAGCTGCCCACCCCCATCATCTGCATTTGATATAATGGAAATAAATAAATAGGATTCGTATCTTTGTATGTTTGTAGCATCTTTCACTAATCATCATTACGTGCATTGGAAGTCCACTGTTGGACATAGGCCTCCCCAAGAAAAAGGGGAATTTTGCCCATAATTGCCGCGCTGAGTAAGCGTGTTGGCAATCGCTGAGCGCAGCTTTCGCGACGGGGATGCTGCTGGCCAACCACACCACCATGCATTTGAGCTACACTGTCTCGGACGGATATACCGCCTTCTGTCGGTTCTACTACAATTCAACTTTGCCGGTTCTTTCAATAATAGATAATCACATTACCAGCTAGTAACATATGTAAGCTATTTATTTCATCTCAATTTTTTTATGTGGAAAACTACGCGAGTAAAAACGTAAAACGCTTCTCTCCAACTACTAACATTATATGTAGAAATTTTTAATAATAATATAGCCATGAAATATATTATATATATATGTTTGTTGTACTAAATTCACCTCAAACTTCCAGCTTTAACATTATTTCTATCCAAAGGTTGAATGTAAGAAATTGCATTTAGGGATAAGGCCGCCTCTTGTACCTACTATTCCATGTTTTTGTGATGTTCTTGTGTTGTTTTTCTTGGTATACAATAAATAACGTTAAAAGTTACAACAGCTGCATGACATTAAAGTGAAAGAGTCTCCAGTATTCTGCGCCGCAAATTCTAGACTACAGTGCAACCCTCGCAACGATCTGAACTGTGATAAGTCGACAAAGTTGGCCCATGACTCCGCTATACCCTCGACGTTTTTTACATCATTTCTTCGCTCCAATTCACACGGCCGGATCATTTGTCAGAATGAGCCGCTCCATATCATTGGACGTTCGAAAAAATGCGAGGGCGTCGGCGGCCGGTGAATCACTGTGTTCCATAAGTCATGCTTATCACATTAACTCATTGGTGCAATTGATCCCGGGGTCCTCTCGTTCGCCGGCTGGCTTTGTTCGCTTCAGATTTGATAGACTTAGTCAATAACAATCTACGATAACTAAAACGTGACTATTATACTTAGAATTGTTTCCGACTTTAACTCGGCCGATGTTAGGGATACGATCTCGCTAATCCACTTTGTGTTAAGGAAGATGACCTTTTTATTTGATCCTTTTTTATGGAACAGGAAAAAGATCTTTCTGTGAAATTACCTTTAACATATTAACTTGTATGATATCAATGTTATATGAGAGGCCTTTGTACCAAAGACGGGGTCTTACAACTGATTTGATTCGAGTGCGGAGAATAACTCAGTAGGGTAAAACAAAGATAAATGACGAAGATGGTAGTGATCCTGTCTTGTGCACCAAAGGTCGTGGGTTCGATTCACACCCATAGCAAGAATTGACATGATAATATTTGCAATTTTGCACGATGAAATGCCAACGGAATACATATTTAAAAATATTCTTTTCCTTTTAGTTTCATTTGGGTTCTTTTATACTTTTCCGTGATGTACCGGCAGAGTACAATAGTACCACCCTAAATACTAGGTATTGTGATAGGCGAGTAAAGTACCAATACCGACAGATGGCGGTATATCCATCCGAAACAGTGAGCTCAAATGCATGGTGGTGGGGTTGGCCAGCAGCATCACCGTCGCGAAAGCTGCGCTCTGCGACTGCCAACACGCTTGCTCAGCGCGGCAATTATGAGCAAAATTCCCCTTTTTCTTGGGAAGGCGTATGTCCAACAGTGGACTTCCAATGCACGTAATGATGATTAGTGAAAGATGCTACAAACATACAAAGATACGAATCCTATTTGTTTATTTCCATTATAGGTACAGATCAGATATAGCCATGACGGGCCCATTGGCGCAGATGGTAGTGATCCTATCTTGTGCGCCAAAGGTCGTGGATTCGATTCCCACCCACTAGAAATGTTAATTCGATGATACTTATATTTGTTCCATGTCTGGGTGTAATATATATATATATTTAAGAATTATATTTGTGATTGCTCTGTTATCTGATATCCGTAACGCAAGTGCTTTAATCGAGTTATTACGAGGTCAGGTCAATGTATGATATATTGTGGGAATTGACTATTATTTACACCTATGTAAGTCGGAAAAAATTTTGTTTTCTATTAGTCAAACAATTTTCTATATCAGTTTAGTAGTTTGTGAGTCTATTCGTTACAAACAACATGAATATTTTCTCTTGAGAATACTCGTATTAGCACGGATTACATGTTCGTTTGTCAGTTTAGGTTTTAGCTTCCGGAGTGGATGATCGATTGTGCGGGCGATAATTGACATGCGATCGGCTTGTATTAATTAGATATTAGCACCTGCAAAAAGTTTGTACATAATGTTTTTGAGATGTCTCAAGTACGTATAGCTTACACGTCTCGCTGTATCGGAGCGACATTAATGACTCCTAATGAGATTTATCCAACTACTAGCAGTGCCTGCGACTTTCAGGATTTATCTATTTACATAACATTACATTTCGTGGCGCACGCAATGTAAGTATTTTCGGTATATTTTTTTAAATCTTTGGTTCTATTATTGATCTATGTATGTATATATTAATTACTTTTATGGAATTGATAGCTAATGTTTTCTGAACAAAGGATAATCTGCAATTCGGATAAAGAATAATATTATTTTTGAAGCAGGCTATGTTTTCTGTTTTTTAACTTTTTGTATAATTTCAGTTATCTACCTTTTCTGTTACTTAACTTTTTGTCTACCTGTCACACCGAAATTGGGTACATATTTTTTTAGTAGTACAATATTTTGATCTATATCGTCGGTTCAACCAGCGTTTGAAATGTAATCGCAAAAAGTCATGTTTGTTTACGATATCACGTTAGAAACTTCTAAAATTATCTCGCAATACAAAACCCAATTTGAGCGGACTACGTGGTTAAATAACTGCCGTCTGTTTTCGGCTGTGGAGTATCCGCACTGTAGAATAGTACCCCTACCTCCCTCTCTACAAGGAAGAGGACCACCTCTTTTTCGTCTTGCAGCTGATATAATATTTATATCCCAAATATAAATTATGAATTTATGTGTATAATCCTTTACTTGACTCCGAGATAACTAGCATGAAGCACTTGCGTTACGGATATCAGACAATACAAGAATTAGAAATATAATACCCAAATACATACATTTAACACCCAGACAAAGAACTAATGTTCGTCGCATAAATGTTTGCCCTGAGTGAGAATCGAACCCATGACCTTCGATGCACCAGATACTGTCGAATAGTTAGTTATTAATTTTTTCCCAAGGAATCGACATGATTTCTTTCACTGTG
>JACJUM010003317.1:10913906-10928038 GCA_020976665.1 Heortia vitessoides
GTATAGGTATTTTTGTTTTACATAACAAAGGTTTTAATATATTGCATATTATTTATTAAATCATCATCATATCAGACATTGGAAGCCCACTGCTAGACTTAGGTCTCCTCAAGATATTGAACCTAATCAAGGGATAATTTTACCTATATGCGGGCTGGCCTGGTGGCCAAAGTACTCTCTGGCCACCAGGCCAGCCCTCTGTTTTTCCTCAGATCCTCTGTGCAATAGAGCTATGTGCCGGCATCAGTCGCCCCTTACGACACCGGGACAACCTTAGTCGGGTACTATTCTAATTTGCCGGTACTGTGCTAAATTATATTTATATAGCAGTACCCCGCATTTTACTCACTTCAAATTATAACTTTGCGCTCTTCCCCTCCCCCATTTAAGGCATTATTTTCTTTCACGTGTTTAATGACCTTCAATGATGAATCTTTATACTTAATTTTAATCGAATAACTTAAAAAAACTAGTGCACCCCCTTTATAAAAGTTTAGGCCTAGTCAGCCTGTTAGCTTTTTTATATATATATACACATATATACTGATTACTCGATGATGAGACAAAGATTGCAAAATCTCTTGTCGATTTGTTAGTTCCTTTTTATGATCTTTATTATCAGAGAAAGGTTAGTTTTTCGCGAACAGCTGGCTTCTTAATAAATTTGTTCAAATATAAATCTACTGTCACACACGTTGCCTCTGCCAAATTTACGATAGCGACATTTGCAGATTTGTGTGAAGTACCTAAATCTGTCTTTAGTGTTGTATAATTGTATACATACATTTATTTATTTGGTATGCACTTTGCCGATAGTGGCTCCGATTGCCAGCGATTAATTATATTAATAAACTTGTCGTGGAACCGACAGGTGGCGGTATATCCATCCGGAACGCCGAGACCTGAAGGTAATAAGGCGAGGATGGGCAGCAGAATTCCCTTCGCCGAGCTATTAACGATCGCGGCAATTATGGGCAAAAGTCTCAGCTGTAGAAGTTCTACGGCTGATAGGATGGTGTTGTCTTATTTTGTAATGAGACAGTGATATAATGTGACGTAATATCTTCAAGTCACACGGTTGGCAAAAAAAGTAAAACTGTTTGTATTTAATTATACTTTTTCTTTTATATGTATGTATGAGTGCGCATTTAAATCACGAGCTTCAGTAATCAGAACCTAAAATTAAATCATCATATCAGGAACTCCCCAAGAAATAGGAATAATTGCCGCGCCGGGCAAGTGTGTTGGCAATCGCAGAGTGCAGTTTTCGCGACGAGAATGCTCTTCATTGCCCATCCTTGTTTAGGCTACACTGTTGGGGGTGGATATATTGCCAGTTGTCGGTTCTGCTACCCCGGTCGCCTCTCACGACAACTGGTGCAGGTAGAGGTACTATTCTACTCTGTCGGTACCTCACGACTTTATTCAATAGCGACGACATACCTGTGATCCGTGCCAACTACTGTAAGCGTGCAACCGTAAAACGAAACTTATTACTCGCCTGAGCTGTAAATGATTGTATGCAACTGGTTAGAAGCAATAAATATATTACATTAATGAATATTAAAACAAAATTAACCCTAAGTCAGGGATTCCTAAACTTTGAAAAAGCTACATTGTCACAATGGTTAAGCCTTTATAGGCCAGATACAAAGTAATAGAATTAATAAGACATCATTTCTGTATGTTCCGGACGAAGTCGGATCCAATCGCTAGTTTATAAAATCAATTAATAAATTCACTCAATATATCATACATGTGAATTGCTTAAAGTTTATGTGTAACAGATAATAGAGGAATCTTAAAATTATATACTTAAAATACATGAAATAGACTTCAAACAAAGGTCGTCTCTGTTGTTACCACACTCTCCCCCATGTCTACCGCAAAATAGCTGTGGTCTGGTTTGAAGGGTGAGAGGCATTGAAATTACCGGGTAATGTTATTCAAGTCGAGAAGGTTGGCAAGTCGATGTCGCTTACTGTCTGGCAAACTGTATGTTTGCTTGTCAAAAAACATAATTGAAACCGAAGTACAGGACAAACAAATTTTAATCCTACCTCTCTAACGAATAAGATATAGTCGCTACCGAATATGTCACTGGAGCGGTCAAATGTATCTTTGAGAAGCTCTGCCTTGGCAATAAACATATATAGCGGCATTAATTTCTCTGTGATGTTTTATTATGTGTCGTTAAATACTATTCGAGTATTAGACAGCTGTTGCGTTACATTACTGGCTAGTTGTTTGACCGCTTCCTTAACGGCTACAGCTCTATAAGGGAATGGAAATCAATGGAGTGGGAACGGATTAATTCTGATCTGAGATTCGTTTATATATTACTAGTGGTTTTACTCGACTCTGTTTGCTTGGTAGTTTTGATATGCATGATTAATGATGATATGGTAGGACGAGATGTTGGAGTATGGAGATGGCTGAAGTACCGGAAACGATAGATGGCGGGGCGGTATATCCACTTGAAACAGTGAGATTAAATGTACCAAGACGGGGATGGGCAGCAGCATCCTCGTCGCGGAGCTACGCACTGCAATTGCCACTACGCTTATCCAACGCGGCAATTACGGGCAAATTTCCCCCTTTTGAGCAGGCTTATGTCCATCATGTGTAGACGTTTTTCGGCTGCATATAAGAACAAAACCCAATTCACGACATCACGCGTTAACGTCTCGATCAATTTCGCAAAATATATCTTTATGTTTGAATTTGTTGTTGCCGGCACAAAGAATGGAAGGAAAAAGGGAAGAAAGTTACGCGGATCATTAAAAGGAATAGAAACATTATTATCTTTTCTAATTATTGGACGTTTGACATAACTGTCAGTCGTTTGACAGTTGGCGCTCTGAATATCGTTTTAAATTGATTTGTTGGAATTATTTTCTTTCAATTAACTTTTAGATTGTATATTTTCGGTGAAGTATTCTTTAGTTAGTTATTTAGGGAATCTGGAGTTATTTTTTGTTATAGGTCGATTAACAAGCATATAGTCTGTGTGATAGAAAACGTGACCGCAGCCTATATACATTCGTAGCATCACAAGGATATCACTTGCGCGTTGCTGACCTTGTGACTTGAAGATATTATGTCACATTACCTAGTTATTTCACACGAGCTGTGCCCGCAACTTCGTCCGCGTGGAATTGTTTTTTTTTTTGGTACCATACCTCTTTATCTTAACTTATATAAACTTTGATTGTCATATTTATTTATATCGAATCAATGACTTGAAAAATAAGTTACAAGTTTCTAGCTCCAAAAATAACGATACTTCCATACAACTTTTCACCCCTTTTCTACCACACACAACCTTTTTTTCGAATTAAAAAATAGCCTATGTCCTTTCTCAGGGTCTACAGGGACAGACAGACAGAGTTACTTTCGCATTTATAATATTAGTAGGGATTGGAACACAGTAATGCGAACAGTGCCTATTAGGTAGAAATAGGTTAGAGTGAGGTACCAATGCAGCTGGCCTTTGTATGAGGTCTACCTCATGTTAGAGTATAGTTACACGTATGCTACTTTTTATCATGTTCCTGTGGGATAGATTTGACTTTTTATTTTTATTATAGAATCGCAACGACTTATCGCACTTTTTAGCTGTCACGGAGTAACAGAGATTTTCTCGAAATGACAGGAGTTCCTTAGGGATGCAATGTAGTCCTCGCAGACAAAGTCTCGACCGTAAGGTGTAGTATGCAATAAAGAAATACATTTTTGTGTTGAATATAAATCTTAGCAATGGCACTCACAAAAAGTATGCAAATGTGGAGTGCCCTTGAGTGTTTATTTGTAGGAATAAAACATTCGAGGCACGTATACGAGACGCTCCGAGCAACGCGGCTCCGGCATTTCTGAATGCAATCGCTTGGGTTGTGTTGATTGATCATGTTTTGCCGAAACGTGCCCGTCCCAGGGCACTTCCTGATTTAACTATTCAGTGACACGTTTGTTGTTTTATAATAATAACCGATAACAGACATCTTCGAAAATGTCGTGGGGTATCTTGGGAGAAAGTGGGGGGGGGGGGGGGGGTGAATGAATTCTCTCGATATCTCATAACTTGACCGGACTCCGACATAAGTTGCTTGAAGCATTTTGTAGGCATCAGAATAGAGGCTTCTTGCGGCACCTGGTAAAGGGAAACGTACTATTGGAGAAGGAAAAGGCCCGATGGCGGAGATGGAAGGGAATCTATTTCGGGCGCCAAAGGTCGTGGGGTCGATCCCACCGAGAATAAATATTTATATGATCAATATTTGTGTTTGTGTCTGGGTGTTAATTTCACGGCTTATCTCAGATGTAAATGTATGAGATGTGTGAATTAATTAATATAATAAATTAATGTTTGTCCTGGGTTGTGATCGAACCCACGACCATTGTCGCACGCGATAGAGAAGCTATCGAATGCGTCATCGGGCCGTCAACATCGTTACAGGTCCGATTCGTTGCCTATAAAACCAGCTAATAAAATTAAAATGATTATTTTACATTAATTTGCGATTAATAAAATATAAAATTAGTTATTATCTTGATCCGAGCTACGGAATGGGTTATAATTGCATTTTAACGATGCATAATTTTGTACATTATCTCAAATGCCCAGGACTGGGATTGGCAGCAGCTTCGCCGTTGCGATAGCTGCGCTCTACGATTGCCAACACGATTGCCCAGCGCAGCATCCTGTTGGCAATCGTAGAGCGTATCTTCACGATGGAGATGCGGCTGCCCATCCCCGCCAGTTACACTCAGTTACACTGTTACCTTAACGTTCCGGTACCTTAGTCGCCTCTTACGACACCCGGTACCGGCATAGGTACTATTCTATTCTGCCGATACACTTGTATCGATTTTGGTAATAATTTATTGGGCTATAAAATGTTAGGGCTTCTGCGAATGCTAGGAGATGCCTTTAGATTTCTTCCAATTCCTCTATCCGTTTATGGAATAGGTACTTCACTAGCATAAATTTACACAACATCTCGTATATCGACCTGACTCTGAAATAAGTCGCATAAATCATTTGTGTTACGGACATAAGACAACAGATAAATCACAAATATTATTATTACTTAATATATTCAACACCCATACACAGAACAAATACAAATATACATCATAAAAATGTTAGTCCTACGTGGGGTTTGAACCCGCGAACCTTGCCGCTCAAGATACTTACAACAATCGTCTGCACTGGTACAATACTCTGCAATTAGCAAAAAAAACAGAACATAGCTATATAAACTGCTGCTTACTTTGAAGTGTATAGGATAGGTTTTGTTTGACGGGTGAGAGAAGCAGTGATACTACTGGGTTATCATAGCATAGCAGTCCTAAACGTCCTCTCCTGAACGTAGGCCTCCCCAAGAAAGGGAATTTCGCCCTATTCCATTTGAGCTGGTAGTGCTGGTGGAGGTGTCGTAAGAGGCAACTAAGGTACCATATGGCGGTATTTCCATCCAAAACATTGCAGCTCAAAAGCATCGGGCGGGGATGGGCAGCGACAACCCCGTCGCAAAAGCTGCGTTCTGTGATTGCCTGGCGCAGCAATTATGGGCAACATTCTCCCCTTTTTTTTTGGGGAGGCCTATGTCTAGCAGGGGACTTTCAATGGCTGGTCTGATGATGATGCGGACTTATGCTTGATTACTGCCTCGGAACTGTAAACTTATATAGGGCAATAATTGTGTCGGACCGACTTGTATTTTTTTTACTTTTCGCACTGCACGCAACGCACGGAACCACAACATTTTTTGTGTATTCTCCGCTTCTATTGGTCTTAGCGTAATGGTATATGAGCCTTCCTTCATTGATAATTGAGCTATTTAACACGAAAATAATTTTCAAATCGGCCCAGTAGTTCCTGTGATTAGTTCAAACAAACAAACTATTCAGCTTTATAATATAACTAGCAGCAATTCAACGCAGTTTCACTCGCGTTGAGTGGTAGAATAAACCTGGTATCATTTGTCCTAGGTACGCTGTTTTTGGTCTTAGCGTGTTGTTATATAGCCTATAGTCTTCCTCGACAATTGGACAATCTAACACTGAAATAATTTTCAAATCGGGCCAGTAGTTCCCGAGATTAGCGCGTTCAAACAAACTCTTCGTCTTAATAATATTAGTTTAGATTTTAGTACAGATGTGTAGTCGATCTGCTTATCAAGGACCAAGATATACCGTTATATAGCCAGCGGAATGGTCCCGTCCAGTATCCAATTCCTATTGAGCAATATTCCAATTAGACCACAGTCAACAGACAGATTTGTGTACAAAGACTTAAAAGGTGCAAGCGACCGCGCGCTAGACCTTAATGGTTGGTGATATCAACCGGGCCGGCGCGGGCGATATTTCGCAATGCTTTTAACTCGATTGCAGTTTTATTGAGCCTCGCTGAGAGTACCGTAGGAACGGATGCAGCGATACTGCGCGCACATAGAGCTCGGTCGATAAGAACGTGCCTGTGGTCACCTAACAAATAGGTACAGAACTCTGTCTACATTTTACATGAGGTAGACCTCATACAAAAGGTCGTTTGCATTGGTACGGTAATCGCCAGATCAACCTACCCAAATTTGTCAATTTTCTTCAGTCAATTTTGAACTCTTTGGCTCGCTTTTATAGATTAATATAGATTGCGAAATTTTGTCAGATTCGGATAGGTTGATCTATTGTTGATGCTGTGTGTATCTCACTCTCACTTATTTCTACCGCCAAATAGCAGTGTTTGCATGACGTATTCCACAGTGTTCCCGTTTGAAGAGTGAGAGAGGCAGTAAAATTATTGGTGGCATAATATCTTCAAGTCACAAGGTTGGCAATGCGTTAGTGATATCCTTGTGATATTACGAGCGTCTATAGGCTGCGGTAACGCTTACTGTCACGCGGACTGTTCGCTTGTTTTTCTAATAAAAAAATGTACTAAGTGTGCTCAAGTAACGCACACAGCTAACGCTCAAGAGCACAATATCTCGGACCAGGGACGATGTCATCTGCTAGAGACACTTTTCTAATAAAGGTAACATACTAAAAAATAAAATAAATAAAGGTAATAACAGTAGTTTAAAGAATATTTAATATTAAAACTATTATATATATTAAAATTAAATAAAAACTTAAAGGTTTGTTCTATTGGCGACAAATGTTGCATTAATTTATATTTATATTATGTGTAATTGTAATGATTTTTAATCTTTAACTGTGGATAAGACCAAGATTGGTTGGTTTAAATGTTTTGAAAATCTTACGTCTAGGGCACTTATAAGGAACAAAGAGGTAAACATTCGTACTTCTTCAAATATGTCTAGTTAATATTGTAATAATTATATGCTTAGTGTGAAACAATGTGAGATACCGGCAGAGTAAAATAGTAGTACCTCCCCTATACTAGGTGTCGTAAGACGCGACTAAGGTACCAGAACCGACAGGTGGCGGTATATCCTTGCAAAAGAGTCACCTTAAATGTACAGGGCGGGGATGGGCAGCAACTTTCCCGTCGCGAAAGCTGTGCTCTGCGATTACCAATTGCTTGTCCTGCGCGGCAATTATGGGCAAAATACCCCCTTTCTTGGGGAGGCCTATGTCCAACAGTGGACAATTATGTTGATATGGAACAAATATCGAGCCCTTACCGCCAAATTATCGTAAGCGACACTTTTGTTGAAAATACTTTGTTTATCGTAACTTGTATTTAAAGCCGTAACGGACATATCCCAGTCGACATTTCCCTCCAAAAAAAAACCATTATAAAGTTATAGCAATAGCTTAAATTTAATTGCTTAATAATATTTATAAAAATCCTTCTCCTGTAAAATTTGGGTTTTGTCGGTTACGCTAAGACGGCGGTAAAGGCTCGATGTGTCCACTCAGGCGTACAAAATAGGAACACTACCCAAGACGCTATAAGGCCTGTCAAAGACAGGTGAGAAATACTCTAGTTTACAAGGTAGTTGGTAGAATACAGGCAATAGGCATACGTGCAACCGCAAACATACTGAAATAGGTGATATCAAAATAAAAGGAAGGAAAACACAAATTGAACTGACGCGTACGACCGGTGCTTTGTTGGAGCAGAACTTATTTGTTAATGAATTTTATTGTTACATAGGTAGATCTTATACAAAGATTATACCTTATACCTCACTCACTTCTACCGCCAAATAGTTGTTCCCACTGCGGTGCTCTGGTTTGAAGGTTTATTTATCTTCAAGTCACAAGATTGGCAACGCGCTAGTGATATCCTTGTGATAACAAGCGTCTATAGGCTGCGGTGACGCTTTACTATAACGCGGATTGTATGCTTATTTGTCGACATGGTCTATTAAAAAATAACGATAAGCCGCTGAATTCAGTAATGTAGTTTTTGTATTACAGAACATAAACTTTGCCAAGTAGACAAAATACTGTTTTTTGAGCGCTTAAACACTATATTATGGTTCTGTAGATATGAACAGAATTAAAGGTATTTTACAATTATGACGAAATTTGTTTTTTTTAGTCTATAACTTACGGACTTTACATTTTTACGGAAATTAAAACTTTTTCTTTTTTTTTTTATTTTGTAACTTTACCACTATCCCCTATTAATTTATAGTAATTTAATAATGTTAAATAACCTATATGGCAAAACAATATTTTCCGGATCATCTAGTAATTTTATATTACCGTGTTTTAAAAATGTGTTTCATCATATCAGCCTTTGGAAGTCCACTGTTGGACATAAGCCTCCCCATTAAAGGTGGGATTTTGCTCATAACTTCCGCGCTGGGCAAGCGTTATGGCAATCGCGGAGCGCAGCATCGCGACGGGGATGCTGCTGCCCATTCCCGCTCTGTGCAGTTAAGGTGGTACCTAAGTCGCCTCTTACGACACTTGGTGCAGGGGGAGGTACTATTCTACTCTGCCGGTACTTCACGGCAAAATTGTGTAGTGCTTTATTTTCAAGTTACGGGGCGGGTATACCGCTACGCACCGTCCACATTGCTTGTTAATATTATATTCCTCATGTGTGTACTTTCTAGCATGATTTCCACTCTTTGCATTTATCGGATTTTAATTAATTTCTCTTGTAATGAAAGAGGCAAGTGGCGGGCGTTACCTCCCTTTTTAGCGTTGAAATTATAAATGAGGGCGTCCCATTTGATGTAATTACACGAATCGTGTGGCTAAATTGATATGCCAACCTTTTGTACTCTGAGGGTAGAATACACCCCGTATTTTAATATTACAATTATTCTCCGCTTTTCTCTCCTACGTTTTTATATATTTTCCCCCGAAAAGGGCGTAGTGCGTAGAATTAATTATATTAAATTGATTTAAACATTGATCTAATAATAATTGTAATAATTATTATTTATTGTAGACATACTCAGCCCTGTGGTACCGGGAGAGAAGAATAGTACCTCTTCCTGTACTAGGTGTTGTAAGACGCCTCTGCTACTAAGGTGCTAGAACCGACCCAGCACGGCAATTATGGGTAAAATTCTCTCTGCCTTTGGGAGGCCTATCTGGACCTGCATTGGGTGATGTTATAATGATACGTTTACAAGGGTTATTATTTGTAAAACAATACTATAGGCGGCCTTATCGCTCTGGCCGAACTCTTCCAGGAAATCTATGCAAGGACATATAAAAGAGATTAAGATAATGGTGGCAGTTTGGTGTATACAGTACATATATAAGTACAACATAGTTACAAATATATATAATCAAACCAATTCATATATGTACACATACCTATATTATATATACAATACCTCTTACAGATGTCGGCTATCTCACCTCAGTCTTCCCTATATTACTGCGTTGTGTCAGTGAAATTACCGGGTAATGTGAAATAATATCTCCAAGACAAGTTGGTTATGCGCTAATGAGTACTATAATGTGGACCGTACGTTTCTTTGCCTACTTAAAGATACAATAATCAGGTTGTAGATAGAGATATTAAAGGCTAATATGAAAGCAAGACTATCACTGATTGGAAGTTTTTGAGTAAGGTTATTCCAACGGGATGAAGCGCTGAAAATGGGACAGTGTTTACATTTTTGCCGTGTTTGAGTTTGAACGAAATGTCAAATCTATTTTTTTTTAATAAAAATAATTAAAATTGACGAGGCCGTGGACCATTCGTTTTCAAATCCCTCAAGGCACCAAAGCGGTAAAACATTCTAACGGATGACTGAAATTGTCTATTCTCGGAAAATTAAAAACACCCCCATCGCAATTTTTTAATTGCCTTTATTTCTTTTTATATATCTTTAAGCCATTATTATGCTATATCTTTTTAAAGATTAATTAATTAATTTAAATCCCAGGTTTAAAATAAAGTGAAAGTTGTGCACGGGAAAAGTCACTTGTGTTTTTTTTGTAAATGGAGCTTTGTAAAATATTTTCTTCTCTCCTTTCCCCTCCCTGTTAAATCTTGTATATCAGTCGCATCTTACGGCACCCTGATATAGAGGAAGTTGTTTGATCTGATTTTATTGTTTAAATAATAAACAGAACTTAAATGCTTGTTTTAAATTTTAAGTTAAATTCTTGAACGATCCTATCTATTGGTCCAATCTTCTAGAATATTTTATTACTATATTTGTTATTTTAATGCAACAATAGTATATCGTCACTGCTAGACATAGGCCTCCCGAAGAAATAGGGTAATTCGCCCATAATAGCCGCGCTGGGCGAGCGTGTTGGCAAACGCAGAGCGCAGCTTTCGCGACAGGAATGCTGCTACCCATCCCCACCCTATGCAATTGGGCTTACACTGTTTCGGATGGATGCACCACCATCTGTTCGGTACTATTCTACTCTGTCGGTACCTCGCGGCAAGAGTGTTTATTACCAACATAATACCATTCCAATGTCACTGACTATATAATTTGGGCAGTAAACCGACTTAACGATCAATCAACTTTTATATAGATATAAAAAGACGTATAACTCGCACATTTCTTTCGTGACTGGTCCATTAAGTATTCGATAAATGCTGTTGCAAATCAATTGGTGTTTAATAGCTATTTGATATTTACAATTTAAAAGGTAGCAATTATGTGGTCTACAAGTGGTAGACCGTCATCATAAGATTGGTGTTGGTGAAATTCTTGTGGTATTACGAGCATCTATAGGCTGCGGTGCCGCTTACTATCTCGCTGACAGTATGCTTGTTTGTTTGTTTAATTGTTCTAATAATAATAATAATAAAAATACATACGTTTTATACAGTCATAATTATATTTTTGTCGTGAGGTACCGTACATACATACATCACGCCCTTGTCCCATCGGGGTAGGCAGAGACTATGGATCTCCACTTGCTACGATCTTGACATACCTCTCTCGCTTTCCTTACTCGCATTAGTCTATTCATACACGATAGTTTATTTTTGCTATTTCTGACCTAGGCCTTCTTTAATACCACTTAACTTATACTGAATTATTCCGACCTTATAGTTTAGGCTTTGCTTTGATTTTTCAGTAAATTAGTCAGCCAGCTTCAAATAAATTAAAAAATTAGAGAACTTCCACACTAACTCTCCATTCCCTTTTACCCGTTGAAGGATATTTTCTACGAGGAACCTTCATTCTCAACTTCATCCGAATAATTTCAAAAACAGCTGTTTCATACTTCCTTTCTAAAATCCTTTCGAAGTGCTCAAGTTTCTAACCCTTATAGTTTAAGCCCTGCGTTGATATACAAGTCAGTCAGAGAGCTTCAGACGGACCTTAATACAAATATGTTCGTAATACGGTCCGTCATATTTATTTGAAAAGACAATTTCGCCAGTTAAAATTTTAATCAATAAATTCGACAAATCATTTAAATTTGCGAATAATTCGTAACGTTCCTATAATTTTGAAGTTGACTGTCGAAACCCCATTTCCATTATAGTTGGCACACATAGCCATTTTACACTCGAACAGAACAAAAACAAATGTTTAACATACAAATATTTGTTCTGGGCGGCGATCAAACTCACGACCCTTGGTGCACAAAACACGCCGCCACCTGGCCCGTCAAGTTGGAACACAGTCGATCTCTTCAGTTCGTCAGTAGTCGATTGCGTCTACTAGCGGTGAGCGACATAACAGCTCCGGTACCACTCTGGACAAAATTGTCCAGAGTGGTACACATGTGGACAAATTGAGTGATTTCAGTCCATACCAATTTGGACTAGAGGGAGTGACTTCGGTCTACGCGGTAGTCGTCAATTGTAGGCCCTGGTACCTGTCGCATCTAGTCCTTGCATTGATATTGGTCTCCGGAAGAGCCGTAAAGCGCCGTAGGTAGCAGGAGGGAACCGCAAGGTTGGTGATGAACAAACGCTATAAACCAAATATAATAATAATATTAATATTCGTTATTGTACACACCATAAACAACCATGTATAAATACAAACAATCAAAATACAAACACACACATGCAATACATACATACACACAAATAAGAAATATAGAGAATATAAAACGAATAGTATACAAATAACAACTACAATGACAAGTAAAAATATGTAAAATAAACACGAATAAACGCGGTATTACCAGACCGTTACGACTTAGGCGTCTTGAAGAGCTAATTCAATTCACTTCTTAAAGGCTGGCGACGCGCTTGTGACTACCTCGGTGTTGCAGGTGTCCAGGAGCGCCGCTGTTCACTTACCATCAGGTAACTTGTAGGCTCGTTTGCCCTGTATAATATAAAAGAAATCAAATCTAGTTAAAATAAAGAATATTTTGATTCAATTTTACAAATCGTCAAAAATAATGAATAAAACAATATTAATTCGGAAATATGAAGTACTAAATGTTTCTGATGACCCCACGGGTCATCTAAGTCGAGTCATCTAACATTTAAATCAGGTCTACCTTAGTCTGCCAGCACCAGACGGGTCTTAAAACTAAGATTAATACAGGTTCATTACACGAGCCAACAGAACGCCAAAAGACTGTCTGTCTTAAAGCTAGGTTAGAGCAATTCAATCACAGGCAGTTTCATCATTAATATAATCGTTAACAATCGTTAACTTTTGATGTCGGTAACTCAAGTGCTTTAAGCGACTTATCACGGAATCAGATCAATGTATGAAATTTTGTGGAAATTTATTTATTTCTATTGATTATGCGTAATAATAATAATAATGTAGAGTTTTCTCCATTGGGAATAAGGGGATTTGGTAGGTGCAAA
Organism: Heortia vitessoides; assembly: GCA_020976665.1. Lineage (NCBI taxonomy): Eukaryota > Metazoa > Arthropoda > Insecta > Lepidoptera > Crambidae > Heortia > Heortia vitessoides. The sequence continues at coordinate 10,927,105 of JACJUM010003317.1, forward strand.
CCCCTTAACGTACATGCTTGCGTTTTATTTAGTCTACTAATGTCAACAATGTAAGAAACATATACCCTAGCGATGTATGCGTCATAGATGTCGCCCGAAAAGCCGCCAAATCTCCCCAAAAGGGTTTAAAGGTCGTCTGTCGGGCCACCCCCGCGTTTACCCCGCGCCAAATAAATAGACAAATTTTCCATTATAGTTCGCCCACGATAAATGGTATTTGTAAACTTTAGTTTTAATGGCGCTACGTGGAGTTAGTCGAGAATCCGTCTGCGTTTTAAAGGGCGTTTTATACATACATCACGCCTGTGTCCCACCGGGGTAGACATAGACAATGGATCTCTACTTGTTACTATCTTGGCATACCTCTCTCGCTGCTCTTACTCGCATTAGTCCTTTCATACACGCTCGTTTATTCTTGATGCGAAAGGTATTTTGGTCTTGTTACATTTACGCGTTCGCTGTCTGTAATAAAATTGCTATTTTTGTTGCTTCCAAATGGGGTGTAACTTGAATTGTAGTCCTATAAATGGAGCTTTATTTGATGACAGCTGTCAAACTTAAGTGTTGTTTTAAATTAATATATATTCACACATCATCTCATACGTTGACCTGACTCTGGTATAATTAGCTTTAAAGCACTTGTCAAGCATCAGACAACAGAGGAATTACAAATATAATACTTAATTGTATTACTAACACTGTGTGGGGATCCAACCCACGACCTTTTGGGGCACAAGATAGGATCACTACCATCTGCGCCATCGGGCCCGTCATAGCCTATTTATTAATTTGTATTTTTTATTCTGCCATAAATAAATCAATAAGCTGAGGGTTAGTTATTATTATATGTGTTGAGACAATCCTCAGTGAAATAAATAACAATAAACGCATACAATTATATCTATATTTTTATGTTACTACAATATATGGTCTG
>JACJUM010003317.1:10928138-10951494 GCA_020976665.1 Heortia vitessoides
CACACACACACACACACACACACATATATATATATATATATATATAAATATATTCTGTTTCGTATAATGATCCACTGGGAGATAATGCAAACTGGCATTAAGTCTGCCATTTGTACATGTTGTCATATTTTGTGCAATAAAGTTCAATAAATAAATACAGAAATCATCATTACAACCATTGCTACTAACTATTTGAGCTACACTGTCTCGGCTGGATATGCCGCCGTCTGTTGGTTCTGGTACCTTAGTTGCTTCTTACAGAGGGAGGTACTATTCCACTCTGTCGATACCTTACGGCAATAAATAACAACCGTACACTTTTATGGTACCTACGTGTATAAATTTAGTAAGACTAATCCATTTGATTGAATATTGCCATACTAGGATTTTATAGCCCGCACCGACACATTTATGGCCGTGACGACGTAGAGGTGTCATTGACCAATTACTTGAAGAGTCCTGTTCCGCTCGAAGAGATTTCCGTGCGGGCTCTTGTTTATTTATCAAATTGTGCACGTACTCGCAACATTTGTTTTAAAAAGTATGGGGCATATATTAGCCGTGAGGTAACATAGAGGTTAATTAAAATAGTACCGGCCTATTGGCATATCCATTGGATTCAACATCATCAACCATTAGAAATCCATTGCTGGATATAGACCTCCCAGACCCATGGACCTCCCAGAGAAATTGGGAACTATACCCTTAATTGCCGTGCTAGGCAAGCGTGTTGGCTATCGTAAAGTGCATGTTTCGCGAAGGTGACGCTGCTGCCCATCCCCACCCTGCGCATTTGAGCTTCACTGTTCCGGATGGATATACCGCCGTCTGTCGGTTCTGGTACCTTAGTCGCCTCTGTACGACACCTGGTATAGGGGAGGTACTATTTACTCTGCCGGTACCCCACGGTGTTTGCCCCCTATAACAAAAAAACACCTTTACTCTTTTATTATAGAGTAGTATTAATTTTATTTTAAATGTGTCATTCTGATTGTTTCAGATGTAGGTTACGACTACGTGGTAGACCAGCAGCCCATCGGCAAGCTGCTGTTCAGACAGTTTTGTGAGAGGAACCGGCCGAACTACCACAAGTACAACAACTTCCTTGATGCGGTCAGTACACCAGTACCAGACAAGGCAATTTATTTTTTAGTTTTTTTTTTCTCTAACTGTTACTGATATTTTCTGAATTGGTTTGTTCTTGACTCCTTGGTGAAGGTCAAGCGGTTTGAGGATGTATTTACTTTACTTGTTTAAGACTTCATTTAATTGCAATATGGTATTGCGTTCATGATATACATTTCTTTTCTACCTGTTACTGATATCTTCTGAATTGATTTGTCTCTGATTCCTTGGTGAAGGTGAAACGGTTTGAGGATGTTCTTCCTTTAATTGTTTAAAACTTAATTTAATTGTACTTTGTCATAGGGTTCATTTTAATAGGGATTTTTTTTATACATACCAAGTCTTACTACTAGTAAATACTCCTAGGTTCTTTTTTATTGTGCTCGATATCCGATACTACTAAATACTAAATAAACATCTTAATGTGAAACAAAATAATTCTATGGGACGCGAATTCAAAAAACACATGTAAATTTTGTATTTAAGGATTTATTAAAGTGTAGTGTACCTCAAGAACAGTTATTCCTAACTATATGGAAACTGCGCGCCGGTACGCGCAGCGTAGAACGTCCACCATAAAAGATGAGCAAACAATCTGACTTTAACCGCAGGATCGCACGGCCTGAGGCCCATCTCCAACAGTGTATATCCAAGACTGATATGATGATCTAGAGTTTCGCCCATCTTTACCGCCTTTTACAGCCATTGTGGCAGTTGTGAACCATGGCTTTGTGACGGGAATACTGTTGCCCATCTCCGCCCAGCGAAATGGAACTACACCGTTTCGGGTAGATGTACCGCTTTCTGTCGGCTGCCTACGGCCGGTACCTCAACCGCATTTTACAAGACCTGGTACAGGAAATATATCATCGTATCAGCAATTTCAAGTCCACTGCTGGATAAAGGCCTGCTGGCAATCGCAGAGCGTAGCTTTTGCGTCAGGGACGCTTGTCCTGTGCATCTAAGCTACACTGTTTCGGATGGACATACCGCCATCTGTCTGTTCCGGTACCTCAGTCGCCTCAGTCGACAACTGGTTCAGGAGATGTACTATGCTACTCTACCGGATCTTTATTATCTTTAATTATTTATATCCAAGAATGGGCATAAGGAAATATAAACCCTTAAACGTCTCTTAGTTACAACATTAAGATTTCATTAGCGAGAGTTTATTGCGAATGTAGCCGTTATACCGGCGAAAACACTGCTAAGTCTGTGTTGATTAAACTTGCTTAATTAAAGTCTTGATTGACGCGTCGAATGTGGGAGGGCTGTGTTTTGATCTTATTTTAGTTGCTAGGGATTAAATATAGCTGAGTCTGATTAGGGGGGCCTGTAATGTTTAATGTAAATAGTTAATTGATTAGTTTAATGTAATTATAATAATAAATTCCCACAAGATCTCATACATATTGGCTTGGTGGTAAGTCGCTTAAAGTTGTGCTACTTGTGTGTCGGATATCTAATAACAGAGGAATGCCAAATAGTCTTATTGCCCTAATTAATGCCCTACTTATTATAAATGCGAAAGTAACTCTGCCTGTCCTGTCTGTCTGTTACGCTTTCAATCTTTAGACCCTGAGAAAAGACATAGGCTATTTTTTAATTTGAAAAAAAGGTTGTGAGGGGTCGAAAGGGGGTATGAAAAGTTGTATGGAAGTATCGCTATTTTTGGAGCTAGAAACTTGAAACTAATTTTTCAGGCCATTGATTCGGTATAAATAAACATGACATTCAAGGTTTATATTAGTTAAGGTAAAGAAGTATGGTACCCAAAAAAAACTCTTCCACGCGAACGAAGTCGCGGGCACAGCTAGTATTACATATATATTTAACACCCAAACTGAACGAATACAAATACTTACTATCATATGATACCATCGCTTTCCTTTCATGAGGTTTGTTAGTCCATCAACATAGGGATCAGTTCGCTGAAACATATGGTGCAGAAAATACTAGAAGTGCGCAGAGATAAATGTAAACTGGTCTTAAGAAATGTTCCCAAATATGTAAATATATTAATGGTTGTGTTGCAATGTGCGTTAGTATATATTACAAGATCGCAAATGAATAAAATCTGCTTATTAGCTGCTTAAAACAGATTAAGGGAATGGCTGTAAGATTAAAAAATGTTATACTTATTTATTTAATATTTTATACATTCAAAATCTTATTTACAGCTCTTATATTCTAATTTAAAAAATATATTGTCGAAACTTACAGCTTAGAACTTATGCGACGATATGTACCTATACTAAAAATGTGTATGTTATAGTGTTAAGGAATTTCTTGTGTAAATGTAGTGAAATTTACTATTTATTGAAATTTTAAGTTTCTAATGTTGGATTGTCAATGGTTTGCAAATGGTGCGATATATACTTTCTACTACTTTCGCCATCTATTGGTTTTTTGTAGTATGTACTAAAATTCAAACGTATAAAATATTGCAGAATGATTTATCGTAAATCCCACGGGAACAGTACGTTTTTTCGTCGTTCTCGAAGGCGAAGTCTACTGCTGGACATAGGCCTCCCCAAGGAAGGGGTAATTTTGCCCATAATTTGTACTGGGCAAGCGTTTTGGCAATCATAGAGCGTAGCTATCGTGACGGGAATGCTGCTGCCCACTCCTCCACTCATACCGCCATTTGTCGGACCTGGTACCTCAGTCGACTCTTTCTACTTTCATCTGCCGGTACCACAACCACGTTCTCCATACTTTTTTAAAAATATTGGTTGAGTAGATATACCCTGATGAGGTTACAAAAAAACAAACTCGCATTCTCTAATATTATAATTAGATTTGATATTTATGTCTCATGTTATGTTCTTACAAACGGACTCCAATATTATTTATATAAGATAAATTTTCGTCTTATGTATTATGTATGCTGGTACACTAAGGAATTTGGCTGGAGGCAACGTTCTTACTTTGATTTTCCTCCCGCTTCTGCCTCTAATGAGAATACATAAGGAACATTGCCTTATTGCTCCAAGGTATATATTTCATTCCCAGTTTCATATCATATAATACGTTCCGTTGGCTTTTCATGTGTTGTCAGCTATTATGTGAATATGTAAGCAATTGAATGTCGACCCAAATTCTGTATAGAAATTAAGCATGTTTTTGATGTGATCTTGGTTTTCGGAGTGTATATTCTTTTTATGTTAATTGTGACGTCATTACTTCAGAAGATTTTTAGCTTATGAATGATGAATAAATAAATTCGCACAACATCACAAACATTGAACTGATTCCGAGATAAGTCGCTTAAACCACTTGTGTTGCGGACATCAGTCAATATGGAAAAGAGGAATTGATTAAATACATATATTTAAATATCCAAACACAGATCAAACATAAATATCATCATATAAATATTAGTTCTGTTTAGGGATCGAACCTACGACCTTTGGTGCGCAAGGCAGGACTTCCATCTACGCCATCGGGCCTGTCCTCCCCGCTTATAGCCTCTTAGTTTATAAAAAAAATCAAAATTGATGTTCTGAAAATCTTATCTTGTGCATCAAAGGGAGTGGGTACGATTCCCACACAGGACAAATGATTTGTGTTTATTCTGTTAATTATATGATGATATTTGCGTTTATTCTGTCTGGGTGGTTGAATATATGTATTTAAATATTACATTTGTGATCCCTCTGTTGTCTGATGTCTGTAGCACGAGTGTTTAAGCGACTTATATTGGAGTCAGGTAAATGTACGGTTCTCTTTCATCTCTCTGAACGTCAATTCCAGCGCCCCGGGAGGGGAATGTATTAGAAGCTGTGTATATGGGAAACTCCCCGATCCCGATTTCCATAGGATATATACCTACTATTATTGAAATAGCAGGTATATATCCTATTTCTCGAAAAATATTAATAGTCCTATCTTGCCTTCATTATAATAAAAACATAGCGGATGTGCTACGCTATTAAAAGGATCTTTCTGTGGATATTATAATATTTTTCTAGACAGCTAGAATGGAAATTCAGTCTTGGGATCCGCGATTTAAGGCAGGAATTGTCTTAGCGAGCCGTCGTTTCAGACTTCTAAGGAATGTTTTATTGTTACTACCTTATATATAAAAGCTAGTAAGGTGTCTTTTCTTTTATTCACTGAATCGGCAGATTACTTATATTTGATAGAATAACTTAAGCTAGGTATTTAGTTCCTCAAATTAAAGCGTTGTAATTATTTCATATGATTTAATAAATTTAATATCACCTTTCGAAGCTCCAACTTATGTAATTCCAAGACTTAAGGTGAATTGATAAATGTTAATTATCAGTGGACCCCTAATTATCAGTCTGTCACTGTCTTCCGCCAAACGAGTGATAAAGAGAGCGCTATATTTCAAAGACTCTCGTAATTAAGCACCAAGTGAGACTCGCCTGTCACTTGTGGCACACTGAATATGTATGCAGGCCTCGTCTTTTGCGCGATAATTAATCTCAAATTTAAAATGTCTGAAATGGATATTTTATGGAGATGAAAGCTTCATGATCTTTATACTTATGTACTCTCTGTATGCGTACATATCTTTATATATCTTTACATATAAATAAAATGTAGAAAAGTACCTCCCTTTGCACCAGATGGCGGTATATTTGTCCGAATCAGTGTAAGTCAAATGCTGACGATGATGATGGCAGCAGCATCCCCGTCGCGAAAGCTGCGCTCTGCAATTGCCAACACGCTTGACCAACGCGGCATTTATCGGCGTAATTCCCTCTTTTTTAGGAAGGCCTATGTCCATCAGTGGACTTCCAATGGCTGTAACCATGATGATGATAAATACAATTTAAGTGTCTGTCTGTAATTCCAAATTAACACTAAATGCATATCAAATGAAATATTTTCCCGTCCTATTTGTTTCGGCTAATCTCTTAAACAACTTGATCTATTTTAACAGTACTTTTTATCACTCAACTTTTATTATATTAATAGATGAATAGATAATTAGAATACACTAGTTATTAAAGTAATCAGTCCTTTTAATCTTGCATTTTACGATTCATACTCCTCAAGATATGAGTATCATCAGTATTAAACTGGTCGTAAAAGGCAACATTCCTCATTATTCCTTATTGACTTATAAATAAGATTCAAAATCGTTCGTATTGTTTTGTTTTGCTAGGACAAGAAGCGGTTGGTCGTTGTAGTCGATGAACATCAATAAAGTTTCGTCGTTGTAAGCGATATGTCTACTATATTCAGTAGTAATATACATTAAGTACTGAATAGTTTACTAAAGATTTGGGCAAAACCTTACAATCCGGCAATAATAAATCGAAACGATGTCGTTCATCAACTCTTTATTGTACACCAATGAAAACAACACAAGAACATCACAAAAACATGGAATAGTAGATAAAAGAGGCCTTATCGCTAAATGCAAGTTAATACATTCAACCTTTGGATAGAAATAATGTTAAAGCTGGTGAAAGTTTGAGGTGCATTTAGTACATACATACATAATAATAATAAACATACATATATACATATAATACACATACATTCAAATACATATAAAAGATAAAGTTACAGAACAAGGAAAGTGACAGAATCAAAAAGCAAAATCAAAGTGACAGATAATACTCCTTCACCATTCTCTTAAAAATAGAAAGAGAACGAGCAGATCTCACTTCAAGGGGGAGCGCATTCCACAAACGAACAGCTTAAACTGTAAAGGTTTTGCTATAGAAGCTTGTGGAATGCAGAGGCATTTTGAGTGAGTATATTATTTGACGATCTTAGGGATTTTTCATGGCTGTCCCCAAGGAACACAAAGCGACTTTTAAGATAAGTAGGAGAAAAAGGACAGAACAATAGCTTGTATAGCAAAGAAACGAGAGTACATAGAAGTTACGTCATACAAAGTTCGTCTGCATTGGTCAGACAGGCTGTGAAATTTTTGGGTAATGTGTCACATTACGTCAAACGTCTTCAAGTCACAAGGCAAAGCGCTAGTGATATCCTTGTGTTAATACGACGTCTGCGGGCTGCAGTGTTATCACGCGGACCGTATGCTTGTTTTTCGACTTAGTCCTATATAAAAATGAGTTATGAATATGCATTTGCTTTTTTTTATTTATTTAAGTCGATTTTACGACCGTATAAGTCGGAGTAAAATATTATCTAAATTAATTCATTCTTAACATGGTTTTAAAGCTATGATGTTGTTGATCTTATTGGGAGGTGACGTCTTAGAAGACGCCACCTCGTAACTTCTTTGCGAGAACTTGAACGTGTCTGTTTCTGTGATACTTTTGATATTTTCAAATAAATTTTGTTTGCGCAATTAAAAGAATTGCTTAATTTTTGATAGATTGGTTAAATTGTCCAAATATGTTTTTACATATTTCGTAGTCATCATCATCAGCCATTGGAAGTTCACTGTTGGGCATAGGCTTCCCCAAGACAGGAGGAATTTCGCCAATAATTACCGCGCTGGGCAAGCGAATTGGCAATCGCAGAGTGCATTCTACTCAAGCGCACCCTGTGCATTTGAGTTACTCTGCTTCGGGTGGATATACCGCCACCTGTCGGTACTGGTAACATAGTCGCTTCTTACGGCACCTGATACAGGGGAAGGTACTATTCCACTCTGCCGTACCTCACGGCTAAAAATATTTCGTAGCGTTGTCGTTTAAAATTTGTTTATATTTTTTTTCATTATACGTTATACATAAACAATCTGTTTTATGTATAGGTTTATGTATACAAGCTCTCCGCCCGCGACTTTGTCCGCGATATATATATAGATTATGTATACAAAATATTTATATATATACTTTGTTCACCCAGCAACTCACCCCTGAGAAAATCTGGTTATACCAGGAAGATGTCTATCGCTTCCTAACAACTACATCGTGTAAAAAATTGTGCCGGTACCTTAGACAAAAACAAAAAGCTAGATCCGGTTGGTATTACCAAAAAAATAATCTTTGTATTTTTGTCTAAGGAATATAAGTATATAATCTTTGCCAAATTAAATTCAGATCTGTTCAACGTGAAAGAGTAACAAACATCCGTACAAACTTTTGCATTCATAATAATAAAGGGATGTACGTAATGGGCCCGATAACGCAGCTGGCAATTCTGGTAATTTAGACAACTTATTTCGGACTCAGGTCAATTTAAGAGATGTTGACTGAATTAAAAAAAAACTCTTTCGTAAGTGAATGGAGTTGAAAATCCGTTGGAATTCTGTAATTAATTTTATCTTTTATATATTATTAAGTGAACAAATAAGCATACGGTCCGCTTGATGGTAACCGTGACTGCAGCCTAAACATGCTGGCGATATCACAAGGATATCACTAGCGTTACGCCAACTCTGTGAACTGAAGATACTATGTCACATTTACCAACAGTAATTTTACTGCTTCTCACCTTTCAAACCGAAATACAGCAATGCGAACACAGCTATTTGGCAATAAAAATAGACGAGAGTGAGGCACTAATGCAGACGACCTTTGAAAGGCATTAGTGCCTCACTCTCATCATCATAAATAATTGTACCAGCCATAAGACGTCCTCTGCTGGACATAGGCCTCCCCAAGTAATCACCAATAGGACCGGTTGTATGCGGCCTGTGTCCAGCGTGATCCTACGGTTTTAGTCAGATCGTCTGTCCATCTAGCGGATGGACTCCCTACGCATCATGTATAGTACTCATTTGCATATTATTATAGGTGAATATTTGTGTCCACAGGTGGAAAGGTACGAAGTGGAAGTTGACGAGACGAGGGTGGCGCTGGCGACTGAGGTGTTCGGCCAGTATCTGAAGACGGAAGACGCCCAAGCGGTCACCGATGTGGTGAGCGCCCAGGTCATTGAGGAGACGAGTGCGCTACTCGAAGGTACAACTATAGAACTTCATGGTAAATCGAGGCAATTGACAAGGTTTTTTTGTATAGTTTACATCTCTGTTTTAAGGTCCACACGCCGTCTTTGTAGTTAATGTTACAGTTTGCAAGAAAAGCGACGTCACTTCCAAATAGAGCACAAGTAAAAGCGGAATTTATTAATAATATTAGTTTATTATGCGAAGAGATCGACGAATGATCCTCTCCCTCTCACTGCCCCCCCTTTGCGAACCACCTCATTTGCGCTGGCACTTCAATCGCTCAACTCATCACTCACCCATACATATCCCCTCCCCCGCCCTCACTTGCCACCGAATCACTTCCACCCCGCCCCTTTTTTTGCTACCATATCAGTTCACCCCACACTTGTTACCAAATCACTCCCCCTCCCCCTCATTGGCTCCCAACTAGTATTTCTTCATTTTCATTATAAATATATATTAATTACAATTTAACTATCACTACCTTTTAGTTTACATATCAATAGTGTTGACTACTAAAAAGCTGCGTCGTTATTCTTGCAAACCAGAGAGTTTTTTAGCGTAATTCCCCAGTTGGATTCGTGAATCGTGTTTATTGCTAGGTGTTGAGATTATCCTCAAAATGTATCTAAGTGACTGACATACATATTATTTATACGAGGTGTCAAGGTTATCAACACATTTATAATTATACCATATATCACCACATTCATGACATTTCATCATACCAGCCATTAAAAGTTCACTGCTAGACATACGCCTCCCTAAGAAAAGGGGAATTTCGGCCCATAATTGCCGCCCTGGGCAAACGAGTTAGCAACGCAACCGTAGAGTGCAGCTTTCGCGAAAGTAATGCTGCTGCCCATCCTCGCCCTGTGCATTTGAGCTGCATTGTTTCGGATGGATATACCGCCACCTGTCAGTTCTGATACCTTAGTTGCTTTTTACACCTGGTACTATTCTATTCTGCCGGTACCTTATGACATTTAGCATAAATAATATTGTATAAAAAACAGACGCGAATTAAAACTGAAATAAACTAACACTAGTGCACGCAGCCGCACTCATTTGTCCTTAACAACGGCCACTCAAGCCAAAGTCCGCGTTGAGAGGCGCCCTCGAGGGAAAGCCGTTGCTCCCGGGCCGATGCCGCGAAATGTAAAATCGGACTTAGGCTTATATAATGAGCGACCTCGGTCATCCCTTCATCCCCCTGTGGCACTGAAGTAAACGTCTGAGTTGTCAGAGTTAGAATCGTCCAGAAAGAAAACAGTTATCTATAGGGGATGGTACTGTCTTCGTTCATAGAACAAAGCGCTGATTTTTAGTTTCTGCCTAGGTAACTTTATAGTCCCGGACACTATGCATTAAGGAGATGCTGGTACATTTTGTTATGGGCTCGTTGGCACAGATGGGTTCGATCCCCGCCCAGGAAAAATATTTACGGTCAGAAATTCAATTGGCGTAAGGGACATAGTTTTGTTTAAAGTTTCATTTAAAAGAGAATTCAATTTCAATAATATTTGTTTAAAACAGCTTTAACATAAATAAATATAGCTTTTCAAGTAAAAAACTTATAGCGACTGAATTGATTTTATTTTCTTTTTTTCTTCTTGTAAACCAACTTGCACATTGTCCTGCGACAATTGAATGAATGAACTATCATATATATCCTCTGTTGTCTGATGTCCGGAACATGTATCGCTTTAAGCGACTTATTTCGGAGTCGGAACTAAATATATATTTTTTATTGATTTATATAGTTATAGAGTATCGTCATTTCAGTTCCAAATTGCCTCTATTTTTATTTTTTATAAAAAATATTTTTTTGCCGTTATGTACCGACGATATAGAATAGTACCTGCCACTGCACCAGGTTTCGTAAGAGGCGACTAAAGTACCAGAACCGACAGATGGCGGTATATCCATCCGAAAAAGTGCAACTCAAATGCGGGGATGGGCAGAAGTATCCCCATCACGATAGCTGCGCTCTACGATTGCCAACACGCTTGCCCAGCGCGGCAATTATGGGCTCATACCTTCTTACTTGGCGAGGCATATTTTCAGTAGTGGATTTTTAATAGCTGCTATGATGATGTTGATGATTTCATTAACATTGGTGCGTTCCTATAGCATATACGTAATGGCCAGAAAGATATTGTATTTGTAAAAACGTAACGACACTCATCACAGCATCCAACTGTTCTGAGTCTTCCCAGTTGTATACCTGAGCGTAAATCACACGCTTTGCGTGACTCGGTCGGCTCGATTGGTCAGAATTCGTTCTGACCAATCGTCATGTGTGTAATAGATTCCCATAAATCCATACCAGCCCGTTTTGAATAGCGAAAAAAGCGTGAAGTATTACTGTATTTTCGCATTACGCTTTGATATCGGCGCGTGAATACATTTCTCCTGTATAAATATTTAAAGGATTACGCGTATTCGTGTGTATAATTTACGTTTTTACGCATTGAAAACTCAACCTTTGTATTGTGATTGACTTTGCCTACTGCCCGCATACACTGAGTGGTCCCTTCATGCATATTTCATTGACACGTTCCATGTATGCTGTTTGTATACGATTCCGACGGTTATTTGGTTACTCGTAAATTCTACCCATTTTAAATAAAGCTTGACTAGCGGCGCCCTGCGGCTTCACTCGCGTTAAGATCTATGTCATGACTCATGCTAAATTTGCATCCTACCTTCTACTCTGTCATGGGATGTTTTTTTAAAAATTATTTTACATGTTCTTCATGTCTTTCATTTTCAATGAAAAATCTTTATATTTATTAATTTTATTATTTTTGGATTACCAACATAACAGTAAATTATGAACTAACTGTTCTTACAATTACAGGCAATCACATCATGTATAATTATTTATATTTAAAAAAAACTAATAATCACTCAGTCAGGACGTAAAAAAATTAAAAAAAAACACACATTAAAAGTAAAAAATCAGCAATCTTATGGAACGCCATCAAACGATATTATCAATAACAAAAACTCGGGAAGAGAATGAAAAATAAAGGTCAAGTTCAAGCAGACTTTTGGCTAGATTATTATACTATGCTAGACTAGATATTGAATTTCATTCGAATAACTTCAAAAACAGCAAAGTTTCATTCTAACTTTGCACGACCGTTTCACCCCTTTAGGGGGTGAATTATCATAAATAAAATAAATATTTTTGTTTGTTCTGTGTCTGGTTGTTAAATATATGTATTTTAGTAGTATATTTGTGATTCCTCTGTTGTCTGATGTTCGTAACACAAGTGCTTTTAGCGTTAATACAATTCTACTGTAAGTGTGTATGTCACTGAACTCCTCCAAAACGGCTGGGCCGATTTGAATGTTTTTTGTATGCGTTTGGGTGGCGACCGGGATGTTTTAGATTCACAAATCAGCCTGGCAGATGGTGCTGCAGTCGGTATTTAGGTTATTTATCAGGACTTCGTCAGTCGGGTCCGCCGGTTTGATTATTCGAAATTTATCTATTACATGGATGGGGTTCCATCCATGATTCGGTGGATATGTAATAAACTATAAATACGAGATATAAAGCATTTAAAAGCCATCGTTGAAACGTGTTGCTATAATAACACATAGAATCAAGTTTAAATATAATTAAAATAATTAAAAGTAAAAACGTTAGATTGACAGCTGTCATTCTAATCAAGCTATATTAAAGTAATATTGTACCTAGCTCCCGTATTTTATCGTTTCAGTTTCAAGTTTCAGTATTAACATTACGTATTTTCTGTTCCCAGGCGGCTCGAAGGACATATTCTCAGAATGCATGCGATGCGTGAAGAACTTCCTCGCGGGCACCCCGTTCGCGGAGTTCGAGAGGTCAATGTACTTCTACCGGTACCTCCAGTGGAAGTGGCTGGAGGCGCAGCCGGTCACCCAGCACACGTTCCGGATGTACCGGGTGCTGGGCAAAGGTGGCTTCGGCGAGGTCTGCGCGTGTCAGGTGAGCTCCCGAATTTCTGACGACTTTGTTCTCTGAACTACGAACCAGATAATAAATCATCAGGTTTAGAACCTTAATAGTTTATGACGCCACACATAGTAATTGAATAAACAACACTTTACGTCAAATACATACGTCGTCATCATATCAGCCATTGGAAGTCCACTGCTGTATATAGGCCTCTCCAAGAAAAGTAGAGTTTTGCCTATAATTGCCACGCTAGGCAAAACGTGTTGGCACTCAGAGCGCAGCTTTTGAGTGATACTGCTGCCCATCCCTGTCCTATCATTTAAGTTCCACCACACTGTTCTATGTCTGTATATCACATCCCTGAGGAATTTTTGAAAGTCTCCTCTAAATCTAATGTGACGGGCTATCAAATATTTCTATGCCAAATATCATCCAGATATGTAAAGCCATTAACAAAAATTCATACATATTATATTACTAGCAATGCCCGCTACTTCGTCCGCGTAGAATAGTCACTTTGGGGAGTATAGTGACTTTCGCGAATCATTATTTATTGATTCCGAAATATTTGAAAATAAAATATGGCCTATTGTCTTTTCCGATAAATGGACTATCTAACACTCAAATAATTTTCCAAATCGGATCAGCTGTTCCTGAGCGCGTTCAGCGCGTTCAAATAAACAAACAAACTCGTTCAGCTTAATAATATTATTATAGATTGCACTCGTGTTTTGTCGCAGGTCAGGGCGACTGGTAAAATGTATGCGTGCAAGAAGCTAGAGAAGAAGCGGATAAAGAAGCGAAAAGGCGAGGCGATGGTGCTGATCGAGAAGCAAATATTGCAGCGGATCAACTCGCGGTTCGTGGTGAACCTCGCGTACGCTTACGAGACCAAGGACGCGCTGTGCCTCGTACTCACTATCATGAACGGTGAGTCCATTTTTCACTAGAGGTAGAACTCACCCAACAGTCGTCAGAATTCGTACCCCATTCATACCTATTTGTTCCGCCGTTCCGCTGTGCTGTGTTCCGGTTTGAAGGGTGAGAGAGGCAGTTAAATGTGAAATTACTGGGTAATGTGAAATAATATCTTCAAGTCCCAGGGTTGGCTACGTGCTAGTGGTATCCTTGTGATATTACTATCATACGGACTGTATGCCTAATAAAAAAACACCTGGTCCAATAAAAAAAAGGGACAAAGTTGTCAACCCGGTGGTTCTATCCTTGTCTATAACCTGCGGTGAGTCTTAGTATCCCACGGTTCGAATACATATAGTCATATATTAAAGAAGACCTCGCCAGGATCATAGGCTCAGTGACCCATCGTCATCATCATTGCAGCCACAGCAACTTGCAACGTTCAATGCTTGACTTAGCCCTCAAAAAGAAAGTGCGACTTCTTGCCCATAATTGCCGCATTTGACAAGCGTGGTGGCAATCGCTGAGTGTAGCTTTCAAACGGGACTGCTGCTGCCCATCTTCTCGTCTGTTTGACCAACGCTGGATTTTGGAATTTGGCGTGGATATGACGCCATCAGTCGGTTTTGATATCAGTCTCCTTCTACGGCATCTCCTGATATAATTTACTGTGCTGAGAGCCTGATACTCTACGACGACTATAGTGACTCAAGGTCCATTGGTTTTGGTACTCCAATCGCATCTAACAATCGGGCCTGACGGCGCGGATGGTAGTGATCTTGCCTTGTGCGTCAAAAGTCGGGGGTGCGATCCCCACCCAGAAAAAATGTTGAATGCATACTCATTATGATATAATGTATTTCAGTATTATATTTGTAAACCCTCTATTTTCTAATATCAGTTACACAAGTGCTTTAAGCTACTTTTCCCGTAGTCAGGAGAACGTATGTATGTTATCGTCACCAATCATATCACCCATTGGGAGTCCTCTACTCGACATAGGCCTACCCAAGAAAGGGGTATTTTGCCCATAATTGCCGCGCTGGGCAAGCGTGTTGGTAATCGCAGAGCACAGCTTTCACGATGGGGATACTGCTACCCATATCCGTCCTGAGTACATAAGCTACACTGTTTCGGATGAATATACCGCCATCTGCCGGTTCTAGTACCTTGAGATGAGATTAGATGTCGTCTGAATTAAAAAATATGTTATGTAAAGTATATTTATTATTGCTAGAAACTGACTAATTCTGTCATAATCTGCGAATCGTCAATGATACTTCAATACCGCGTATGTAGCTTAATTTATTAAGGTCTATTTTCCATCTTTTCTAATTGAATTTTCAACTTTATTCGCAACTGCTACTTACGCGGTATTGCACTATCATCGACGAAATGTACATTTTAGCAATGCCAGTTTAGAATGATTTTATGCGTGTTCATTTACGACTAGAAATTAATAGTTTTCGCTTCAAGTATTGGTATAAGGATTTCTGCTAAAAGTACAGCGGTGGACTTATCCTTTGATACTCGTAACTTAATATTGGTACATAAAGCCCCAGTGACGGGACAAGAACTGGGAGATCCAACGAAAGTTATGCTTTAATAAAGCAGCGCTCGTTTCGACTAACCAGCGCTTAGATTTCGCTATCCTTATGATATCCTGCCTGATGGCGCATACTGTAGTCATATCTTCTGAGTCATCGGTCGTGGGTTCGATCCTCATCCGAGACATTTTTTTTTTATTGGATTTATGTCTGATTTCCGCTACCCAAGTGCTTTAAGCGAATTTTCTCCGAGTTAGGTCGGGGTATTTATTAAATGTTGTAAATTAATTTCTATTATTATATATAAGAGGCGACAAAGGTATCAGATGGCCGAAAGATGGCGGTATATCTATCCGAAACAGTGTAGCTCAAGTGATCAAGGTGGGAATGGGCAGCAGCATCCCAGTCGCGAAATCTGGGCTCTGTGATTGCCAACATTAATTTATCCTCCTACAATTATTATTGTTTGGGTCGTCATATCAACCGAAGTGCGTCCCTAAGGAAGGTATACCGCCATCTGTAGATCCACAATCACAATCACAGACATTTGGTTCAGAAGGTATATTTCACTACTTAGTAAACGAACGCATAGCAACAGTACCTTATGAAACACTACCGCTTGTACAATGGGCTTTGTTCTGAGGAATTGTTTGACATGATGCCAACGGCTTCTTTTTGCCATCGCTTTGCTCGCCATCGACACACTCTTGAAACCAAAATAGTCGCGTACCCAATGGTTTTAAAGTTGTGGGACCTTCCTGTGGAGGTGGTCCTAGAAGACCACTCGTGAAAACTCGTGAATTTATATATATATAATAAACTTGCAGTGCCTACGACTTCGTCCGCGTAGAATAGTGACTTTGGGAGGTATAGTAGCCTTTACCGCGTTTTTGCAACATTTCTCACTGACGCTTCTCTCCTATTGGTCTCAGCGCAATGTTATATAGCTCAAAGCCTTCCTCTATAAATGGACTATCCAACAAAAAAAGATTATTCAAATCGGACCAGTAGATCCTGAGATTAGCTCGTTTAAACAAACAAACAAACAAACAAACTCTTCCGCTTTATAATATATATAATATAATAAATTAGAAGAAGAATCTGACTAGCTGTCTTTTCAACACAGAGCCAAAACTATAAAGGATAGAACCTAGACTTTTTGTACAGGGGTTCTTTTTATGATTTAAGTGAGCACTAAGAAAGGAATTGACCCTCTAAGGGGATAAAACGGCGGTGCAAAGTTAGTATGAAACTTTGCTGTTTTTGAAATTAAATGAAATTCAGTATTAATGTTTCATTGAAAGTCTTGAAATTCGTGGTAAATATTTTTTCGGAAATTATCCCCTTAAGTAAAAGAGGGATGCAAGATTAGTGTGAAAGTCCTACAATTTCACGCGGCCGGAACCGCGGGGCACTGTTTGTGTAATATAATAGTTCCAATACCGCCACTTTAAAATCTTTAAGGTCATACATTATAAATATATTTTCCTATAAATATCTATTTATTTATAAGAATGGCGTGTATATTGCGAAGTGGAATTACCTGCCTGTCGTAAAAAAAAGAACTATATGGGTATTTATAACAAAAATAAATGTACAAATATACACAGACCCATACCTGATATATATACACAACATATGAGTGAGAAGAGGGGGGCATTTAATACATTAACATACATCGTCTTATATTAAGTAACTGACTAATTGATAAGTAAGTTAAATGCTTAAAGCACTTAAGTTGGGGTTATTAGACAACAGAGAGATTACAAATATAATAATACTGCAATAAACACATTAACACCCAGACACAGAACAAATCCAAATGATTATTACTTAAGTTTGCCCTGGTGGGAATCGAACCCACGTCCCTTGGGGCCTAATATTAACACTAACTGGTCAAATGCAAAGTTATAAGCTATTTAAAATAAATGACAACCCTGATGACCTTAAGGTCATTTGAACAAATAATTCATCGAGTGGCATGCTAGATATAGAAAGGGGGAATTTTGCTTTAACTGCCCCGGTGTGCAACCGTAGTAGCCGAATGCGGTTTATCGGGATATGCTGCTGCTCATCACCTTCCGATGCTCCTGACCACCACCTCTCGGTTGTGGTACCGCTTATGGCATCTGGTACAGGGAGAGGTGCCGTTCTAAAACTAGCGTGCCAACAGCAAGTTGACTTACGTATGTGATATCCGATGGGGAAATATTTTTATTTACCTCCGCACTTGACGTCAGTTGTGTGTTTTCGTGTAAACGTACATTATCTCATGAGCTATTTATAATTATTCCATGTTATTTTTTTCCTGTGCTAATGAATGCCATTCTGCATTGTGGACTTGTGTAGCGTTCACCAGTTATAACTTAAAGTAAATAAAAAATAATCTAAGTTGATATATACTAGAAAAATAATCATCGTCCTCCCCAAGAAACGGAGAATTTGTCTATAATTGCCGCGCTGGACTAGCGTGGTGAAATCGCAGAGCGTAGCTTCGCGACGCGAATACCACTGCTCATCCCCGCCCTATGGAATGGAGCTACACTGTTCCGGATGGCTATACCGCCATCTGTCGGTTTTGATTCTCTAGTCGCATCTCACGACTCCTGATACAGAGGAGGTACTATTCTACTCTGCCGGTGCCTTACAACTTCTTATTTATCGATAGTCCATTAGGTTCGTCCGAAAAAAATATGGATACGTTAATAGACTTTAAGTGCTCAATTCATCAATGACAGAAAACTAAAATAAAGATGCAAAATAACATCGAAGTGGTGATAGATGTTATTGCGTAATCTATCAATAATAATGTTTGCTAGACACAGGTTTGATGTAAAAGTAGATCGATTTGATAAGGTGCCCGCGTGTATTCTACGAGCCGGCGAAGTTCGAGTCTCGTGATAAGTTGGACAATAACAAATATGTTTTATGTACACGCTGATCCCGAGGTTTCCAAACTTTGTATGGGTGGATGTATTTTTTAGTGTATAAGTAAATATAATAATAAGCTTCCCTGATAAAGAGACAATTTGCCCATAATTGCCGCCCAGGGCGGGCGTGGTGGCAATTGCAAAGCGTGACTTCGCGACGGGAATGCTGCTGCCTATCCAAACCTTATTAATTTGAGCCATCAATTAGTACAATTAATTTAACTGAGTGACATTTATAATATGGTTATAAATTGATTTTGCATTATACCTAAATAAGTTTATAATGCATAATAAATGTATAGTTAAACCTTAGCCATATTAGTTTTTCTATTGACTGCATCAAATATTGAGCCACAACTTAGTCGTCTCATACTACATCCGGTAAAGAGGGAAGTACTATTGCCGGCACCTCATAGCTTCTAAGTAATTACAAGAACCCGATGTAGAACTGTCGGTCTAAGGTCTATGCCTTAGAGAAGCCCTTGAGTGGTAGCTGTCGGTCTCTTTCCGATCTGACAAGCATAGGACCGCCCCTTTACATTAGAACTGACGTCACAGTCAGCTAACATTGGGATCGTAGCTTCTCGACTCGGGAATGCTGCTGTCCATCGCCGCAATGTTGCATTTGAGTACCTGCATTTGAGTGAGAGGAACCTCAGTCGCCTCTTACGACACCTGGTATTAATCTACCAGTACCACAGTACGGTATCAATACAATTAATTTGCACTATATCAATTGTTAAGTATCTTAAAGCACATGCATTAAGGATACTTAATAATGGACAGAGAAATTACAGATGTAATAGGTAATTAAATACATATAACATTAAGACACTATATTTGTCTTGGATGAAGATCGAACCCACTACTGTTGGCTCATAAGTCAGGCCCACTGCCCAATACGCCATCGGGGCCGTCTCTCTTGACTTGTCATAGGTAAAAGAACCGACGACGTAACTGCCATATTGATTCGTATTATAACTTATCATATATACATATGGTTTTATCATCGAAATGGGATGCAAATATTATTTATAGTCCGGAGACTGAATGACAGTTTATCCAAATATACTTTGGTGGAAAGTAGAGGGAAATCGCCAATATTTATTAAGAAATTAGTGACTACGCTGTGTGTCTAGATAGCTAGATAGGTTTTATTAGAAAGTTTGAAAACATAAAGTGTTTGCGGGCACCAAACGAGTCGTAGGTAAGTTTAGGGTAGGTTTATTACACGAGCTACCAAAAAGATAACTGCACGAAAAACTAGTGGAGATACGTTCCAATAAAACCAAGTAAAACATATGCTATTGATTAAAGCTATTTAATCCAGGCTTATCATTAATATTTTCTTAAACACTATAATAATTTGCCGTGAGGTACCGGCAGAGTAGAATAGTACCTACCTCGGCACCAGGTGTTGTAGAGATTCGACCACCTATAACAGTGTACCCCAAATGCAGCAGGGCAGGGATGGGCAGCAGCATTCCTGTCGTAAAGCTACGCTATGCGATTGCTACCACACATGCCCAGCGCAGCAATTATAGGCGAATTCTTGCGGAGGATATACCGCCATCTGTCGGTTCCGGTACCTTAGTCGTCTTCTTGCGACACCTGTTACAGGGGAAGGTACTATTCTATTCTGCCGGTACCACACAGCTTACCTCATGATGGGCTTATTTAAATATAACATATTAGACGTTGACTTTGAAGTTTGGGAACAACTGCAAAACACTGCGATGAGCGCGTAATGTCTGCGTGAGACAGATCATTTCACAGACGAGAAATGTTCTCTATGTAAGCTTGTGTTGTTGGGATAATCGTACGTAGCAACTATACATTCTGTCAATTTCAAATGGTAAAATCTATATACATATATAAATAAATGTATGTGTCTGTTTGTAATACCAAAATAACAGCTTTACAGAATGGCACTATAAAATAAGGTTTGTGTTTTTTTTTCTGTTTGTCTGTTTGCGGTAAACTCCAAAATGTCTGGACGGTTTTTGCCCATATTCTGTCACATGGGGCGACTTAAGCTACTTTTATCTGTGCGGCAAAGGTTTTGGGTTTGATTCTTATACAGAACAAATATTTATATGATGATATTTGTGTTTGTTCTGTGTTCTGGGCGTTAAATATGTGTATTTGAGTAGTATACTTGTGATTCCTCTGTTGTCTGGCGTCCGTATTACAAGTGCTTTAAGCGACTTACCACGGAGTCAAGTCAATGTATGATATGTTGTGGGAATTTATTGTTACTATTTATTAATATAAAAACCTTCACTTGAATCACTATGTATCTGCATCAAAATCAGTTGCGTATTTTCAAGATCTAAGGATACATAAGGACAGATATCGAAAAGCGACTTTGTTTGTATGGTCTAGTGGTTATTATTGTTTGTCGAACAGGCGGCGACCTCAAGTTCCACATCTACAACATGTGCGGCGCGGACACCGGGCTAGGTCTGGAGCGAGCAAGGTTCTACGCCGCGCAGGTGGCGTGCGGCCTCGAGCACCTGCACAAGATGGGCATCGTGTACAGGTTAGTCTGGAGCCTGCAAGTTGGGTAGCTGGTTCATTTACATTATGCCATGCTTTAGACATTCAGTCTTAATGTATAACTAGATATGCGCGCGACTTCGTCCGCGTGCATTAGTTTCTTTGGCCACCATACCTTTTTACTTTGACTTATATAAACTTTAAATGTTATATTTATTTATATATACAAATCAATAGCCTAAATAATAAGTTTTAAGTTTCTAGCTCTAAAAATATTTTTATTTATATTTTTCCATACAACTTTTCATACTCCCTTTTGACCCCTTATAACTCTTTGTGTCCTGTGCCTTTGTGCCTTTCTAAGGCTTTAGACTATCTGTGTACCAAATATCATTTAAACCGGTTCAGTAGTTTAGGCGCGATTGCGTAACCGACAGACAGAGAGTTACTTTTGGATGTATAATATTAGTAAGGATTGGTTTTCGATTTGCAACTCATAATTCAGTTAAAGTATGCTATTACTGACGTCCATCCGCAAGATGGACAAATGATCTGGCTAAAACCGCTCAGGCTGCATACAGCCGGTCCTATTGGAGATTACTTGGGGAGGCCTATGTCCAGCAGTGGACGTCTCATGGCTGATATGATCATGTTGATGCTGGTGCACAATTGCGCATGGTCTTGTTGTGATAAATATAGAAAACCGTCGATGATACCGGTTGGATATTGTAAAATTATTGAAATAACTTCATACGATGTCTTCTTAGAACTACCACACATATTTTACTGTATTTACTGCTTAGGTGGAAGTCGTCGATCCAACTTTCACTAGTTATGATTGACGGGATGAATGGTCATGGGCGCAGTCGATAGTGTGTCTGTCTTATGCACCAATATTTATAGGTTCGATTCCCCCCCCCCCACCTCATTCGTTAACACATATATAGTGGAATCAAAAATATCATACTTAAAGTATAAGTATTACTGTTATTTGATGTCCGTGACACAAGTGCTTTAAGCGACTTTTCTCGGATTTAGGTCAATGTGTGAGATGTGGTGTTGGTTTAATTGTTTTTTTAAATTTTATTAAATCTATGCTAAAAGCCATTAGCGTCATAACGAATATTCAAAGTGTATATTTTATCTCATATGATTAACGCCATATTGTCTTTTTGCAGAGATTGCAAGCCTGAGAATATATTGCTGGATGACGCGGGCCATGTCCGCATCTCGGACCTTGGACTCGCGGTGGATGTTCCGGAGGGGGGCAGTGTGAGAGGCCGAGTCGGCACCGTCGGCTACATGGCGCCGGAGGTAGGTCACGCTCAGACAGAGGTCATTTCAGAATTACGGCTGGATGCATCTACGAATCTAGGTATAAAAACTGCCTGGCACTTGATGGTAAGTTTTGATACCAGATGTGTCGTCACATGAGGTGATCTTCATTAAAAGGTCGTCTGCATTGGTGCCTCACTCTAACCTGTTTTTACCACCAAATAGCTAATAGAGCTTGCATTGCTTTATAACAATTTGTAGGGGGAGTTGAAGCTGGGTAATGTGATGTAATGTCTGCAAGCCATAAGGCTAGCAACACGCAGGTGGTATTCTTGTGATAATACGAGCGTCTATAGGCTGCGATGTGGCTTACCATCGTGCGAATTGTATGCTTGTTTGTCGAAGGAATCGAAAGGAATCCTGGAAATCTGCTGGTGGAACCTGGTAATTTTTTCCAAACCAATATTGTGAGTCAACTACTCTGCGATGATAATGGTGACCATGAGTAGTAAGCGGCTGAGCTCTGGTGCCACTCGTTATTAGTCGTTACTAAGTGATAGGCTTTGGTTCATCGGTAAGAACTGCCGCGTCTGGTGCTTACACCGGTATTGCACTTTGAAAACGTCGCAAAGCGCCGTAAAGATGGCAGCTCCTTTTATAACCGTAAGGTTGATGATGAACAAATGCCATGAACAAAACACGCAAGGCACTGGGAGACAAGGATATGTGTCAACTTTGTTTTTTGTTCCTGTAGGCTTCCCATTCTTGGGTCGTTTACCCGAGTTTAGCCTATTGACGAGCAGTATCATTCCCGTCTACAGGATGCGGCTGCTTTGATAATTTTGTATTTCTTATATTTTTCTATTTATTCAAATATTACAGCTCTTATATTTTAATTTATATATATATATATATATATATACAGCCAATAAAGGATTTTACTTATGTAATGAATTAATGAATGTTACACAGGTGATAGACAACGAGCGGTACACGTTCAGTCCGGACTGGTTCTCGTTCGGTTGTCTCGTGTACGAGATGATAGAGGGGCGAGCGCCCTTCCGCGCGCGCAAGGAGAAGGTCAAGAGGGAGGAGGTCGACCGGAGAGTCAAGGTAACCCATGTAATTATACTAATGCACTAAATATAACTCGTACATTTGAGTTTTGTCGTTGGTCTCAGCGATGTTTGTGTTGTGAATATATTATTATAATTATTATTAAAACACTGGGTGATTTCCAATTAATGTATTTTAG